>JAHRHZ010000029.1:3283151-3395206 GCA_024137785.1 Ginglymostoma cirratum | reverse complement strand
GTTGATCCACCTACAATTATCTGCACATGCAACATTAAGATTTTTGGTAATTTATAATAATTTATATTAGGCTGTTCATCACTGCTTTGCAGTGGAGAACATATATGAAAGCAAGATATGGCAGTTGCTAGAATTCTGAAATAAAAACAGAAAATACTGAAAAATACACAGATCAGGCAGCACATGGAAAGAGACAGAATTAACCTTCGAGGCTGTAACACTCTCTCTGTCCACGGATGCTGCTAAACTCGAGTTATTGCCAGCACCGTCTGTTTTCATAACATAATATTATAGATGTTGGCAACTTCGTGGTACTTACAGGACACCCTAATTTATTTTAGCACTTATTTAACAAAATATGCCCAATGACATTGGCTCCTCTTAAAAGGTGTTTAATTCAAATTCAGTTAATTTAAATAATTGAGCAGAAAATGGCTGAGTTTTATCTGTAATGCTTTATTCAAATAAATGGATAATTCAATTTCTTTAACAAGAAACTCAACTGTAGAATTGTAGGATCCCTACTTTGTGGAAGGAGGTCATTCGGCTCATTGAGTCCACAGTGACCCTCCAAACAGCATCCCACCCAGACCTACCCCATCCCTTTAACCCTACATTTCCCATAGCTAATCCACTTGGCCTGCACATCCTTGGACACTATGGACAATTTGGCACGGCCAATCCACCTAACCTGTACATCTGTACTCTTGGGAGAAAATCCCAGCTCCCAAAGGAAACCCACACAGACATTCTCCCCATGTCTGTGTGGAGCTTGCACAGTCACCAGAGGGTAGACTTGAACCCAGGTCACTGGCACTATGAGGCAGCAGTGCTAACACTGAGCCATTGTGCCACCCTCAATTGTCAAAAGACCAGACTTGCCGCAGCTCCAAAAGAGGTCTTATAGAATAGCACGTCACAACACCAAGCAGACTTCAACAGATCACCAAAATGCCAGTGAATTGGCCAGAGATGTGAAAAATTGATGCTCTTTGCTAAGTTGTGTTAAAGATGCAATGATGGGTATGCGAACGGGTATCACTCGCCAGACTACTTTTGTTGTACATTCCTAATTGAGCAATGAAGAGTCTATCATGTTGTTCACAGACCAATTCCAAATTGATCAGATTACAATTATGTTTGAGTTGTTTGATTTCTAGTGACTTAGAAGCAGACAGACCACAAGCTCAATTAAACAGTGTCACCTTCACTCCCCGTATTCCTGGGAACTAATAACGATAGTTTCATAAGATTTAAGATATTTTCATGGGATATGAAGGCTGCTGGCAAGGCCAAAATTGGTTGCCCATTTCCAATTGCCTTTGAGAAGATGATGGTGAATCACCTTCGTGAATCACTGCAGTCCATTTGACATTTGCAGCAATTTCATATAACTGAACAGTTTGCTAAACACATTTAAACTGGCAGTTTAAAGTCACCACATTGTTCTGGGTCTAAAGTCACACGCAGAGGAGACCAGATAAGAATAGTCAACGTCCTTCCCTAAAGGTCGTTTGTGAGCCGGATAGGTTTTTCTAATAATTGATGGTAGATTCATGGCACCATTATTAATAATAGCTTTCAATTCCAGATTTGTTAATTTGAATTATCTTTTTCACCAGATGGAGGAGTGGAATTTGAATCTGGCCCCAAAAGCATTAGCCCCAGGGATTTGGATTACTACTCCAATTTAATTTTTAAGACAGGAACATAAGCAGGCAGGAGTACAGAGATACAGACCATGTGCAAATAAATGAGATCAAGTTAGAATGGCATCATGGTCAGTGCAGGCATGATGGGCTGAAGGGGTCTGTTCCTATGCTGTACTGTTCTACGCTCTGTTATCACTACTCTTGAGGAGTTCAGGCAACAGAAAGACACAAAGCAGGGCCAGCCTTTGAAAGGACAGTGGTGTTGCTCTAAGTTTTCTTGGGGACGCTAGTGACTTTGGGAATGCTAACCAGAAAGGTCAGCTCTATTCAGCTGGCATTCAGAGTTTTTTGCAAAAAAGTTTATGTTCATTAGTGACAGACAGTGCTGCAAGGCTACCAATGGGGGTTGAAATATTAAATTTTGGAAAGCTGGTGATACAGCAAGCTCTAAATGCGCTTTGGCTACCCTCAACAGATCTGTTGAAATAAGTAATTGAAAAGATTGGAGTACTATTGGCATTAAAGGACAGACTAGAAGAGGAGTATGCCTACAAGCTATAGGTCCACTAATTGTTCCAAGTTGTGTCTAGTAATGACAGGCAAAAACACATATGCAAGGGCAAGTGTAAAGAGTGCAGAAACCAACAGGTAAAGACTTGGTAATTCTTTTGCCTCCCCATGTCTCTTAATTTATCAGTAGACATATCAGTCAACAGATTGTCGCCACCATTGGAGTATGTATACAACAGGTTTGTGGGCTCTCGTGGCACAGTGGTAATATCCCACATTGTTGCCAGAAAGAAATCCCAAATCCATCCGACTCCAACTATATTTCTCAGTTGTTTGGTTTATACGGGTTTAATGAAACAATGTCACCTTCACTTCCTGTCTTTCTGCGAATCAAAAATAGAACAGAACAGAATCCCTAGTGTGAAAACAGGCCCTTCGGCCCAACAAATCCACACTGACCCTCAACACATCCCACCCAGGCCCATACCCGCTATAACCCACATTATCTAAATGCATTGTCATTTAAGATATTTTTGTGGGCACGGAGGTGTCTCAGCCAGGAGGCCTGGGTTCAAGTCTCACTTGCTTTATACATGCATCATAACAAGTCTGAAACAATTTGATTAGAAAACAGGTTTGCTCTGTTTAACAAACTGGATTGCAAAACCCTCTTTGAAGCTGGTCACCTGGTTCCGTCAGTGATTGGTGGCACTTTAAAATTTCAAACCTATTTTAAAATGTCTGTACTTTTTGTTTCGAATTAACATTATCCATATTTTGTATTTTGTGGCAATTACATTTCTGATCACCAAACATTTAGTGAGCATCAAAATCCCATCAGACAACACAATGGATCAGAGGTCTCAACATTTTTGATCAAGTTCCTTGTCCGTAGTGATATTAAGAAACAAAAATCTGTGGACTCCCCATAACATATCGCACCCAATTTTTAAAACAGCAATTGCTAACACATGGTATAAACCAGTGACAAATTTATAGATAGTGAGATCTCACAATAGATAATCAGGTGAATCATCTTATACAATGTGCATCTGAGCTCTAGGCTCATGTTTCACTATGAAGAGAAGATGTTCATGGCCATCTACACCTTGTGTATAAAATGCCCTGGGACATAGAACCATGAGCTCACAGGTCCACACTGTTGGAGCACCCACCTCATGTTAAACTCAAACAGTGGTCTCTAACAAATAGCAGTCAGCCATGTGAAGAGCACAAGGTAAAATCAATTTAATTCTCAATCATTTAAACCATGAATTGGACATCAATGGACCTGTTGCTCTGCATAACAGATTTAAACATGGCAGCAGGACAGCGAAGCTGCAAAGCCAGCCTCGAACAGAATCCAGGAGATCTCCTCCTCTCAAATATGATCAGTGGCACATTGTCCCAAGCACACACTGGTGAACTAAACTACATCTTCTTTTGGAGGTGGGTAAGAATGAAAAAATGCTGTAGTTTCCTTATTGTTAATAAATGGGGTACCATAGGCATCAGCATTGATTAGTTTTACTCTTTATTTGTGGACTCAGCCTGCTAAAGGAGATTTTTATAATTATTTCATTCGTGAATGAATCAATTTGACCAAATCCTTAAAACTTTCTTGCAGATGCCTAAAGGGCTTGGATCCCCAGTTGAAAAATCTTCCTACATTATCTTACTATACATAACTGAATGAAAACTACCTGCTACAGTGTTGCACAGAACACTAAAGATTGTAACATACTATATCAGGCAGAATCCCATAGATAATTAAACATTATGTCAATAGCAGAACTATACATTATCACACGTAGAGTACCTTACAATCCTGTATATACTTCTGTCCAGCTTTTAAGATTGATTTACTATGACAAAAATTCATTACTATTGCTGGTGGCTTAACTGATATCTGTATGCTGTTGCAAGATGTTTCTGCTTACGTATTCTCTTGGTCACTAGTTTAAACAAAACAAGTTAAATGAATTCAATAGTAATGTAACCATCCCAGTTTCATTTGCATTGTTTATGAACTTATGGTACCCTCAATCAAGTTGCAGTTCTGTTATAGAAACCAAATGCATAATTCATCAACTTAGACTTCTCCCCTCCCCACCTCAAAATTAGAAAACGCACAAAATTAAAACACATTCGAAAAATATGAAGATGAAGTGTCTCCAATATTTCTGCATAGAGTTTTCCTTGGACATGTGTTATACCAGCTGAAACTGTTTGCATGATTGCTGAAACTAGCAATTAACCACAGAACACTTGGACAGGTCAAACCGAACAGTGAACATATGCCATTCCAACAGCTGGTGAAGCAATTTGTTTCCTTATCTCTATTCAGAACCGAGACCAGGACATCATCTTATGGTGGCCACTAAGTCAGAGATTTGCAATTAAGTCCAATACTAACAACATCATTATCAAGTGACAATTTTACACTGATAAATGTAAGCTATCAATGAGATAAGTAATGACAACTTAACCTATAAGATATTATTTCCATTATGATTTGATGTTTTATAACAAATTTATATACAAAAGCCAAGCAATGAATGGTTTCAGTTAAATTGTTGTTACTTACTTGATCCCACAGATGTGCATCACTGTTAGCACCACAATAGCTTTTAGCAGGAACAGTATCAGAAAATCCACCATTTCGGCAAGGAACCGATGCATCAGAGATGGAATGGTGTACTCACGTCCTTTAAAAACAAGGCAATGATTTTGATTTTGAAGCGATATTTGCATATAATAGTCAAACATGAGATTTAGAGTATAATGGGCACATGCTAATGATACTGATCATGACAAATGATACTCATCAATGATAGACTCCAAGAAGATTTTAAGAGTAGCATTTTCAAGTAGAGTGAAAATACAATTGCGAAGTACAAACAGGATAATCTAGCCGAAAAAAAGTCACTGAAGTTAACTTGAATGTGACATTTTCTTAAAATGATTGGAAAAGAGGATCTCAAAATATATAGGTACTTCAAATAAGCTCTGAAACCAAGTACCAGAGGAGAAGGAAGTAAAACATTTAAAGAAAGAGAACTTCATTACCCCCAAGAAGAGATGAATATTAAAGCAAATGAATTACAGCCAGAAAACTATTAGGAGATTATGCCAACATTTTTTTAAAAAATGTTTTGCAACAGACCATGAAAACAAAACAACTACACTGTTTAAGGGTCTTATGGTACAGTAGCAGTGTCTTTATCTCTGGACCAGAAGGTCCAGGTTCAAGTTTAACTTGCACACAGCTGTATCATAAAATATCCAAAAAGGTTGAATTAAAATTTGTATGCAATTGTGAACGCTGATGATTTCTGAAGTCACAGAATCCCTTGGAAGGGGAGAGCTGGACACCAGATTTCATATCGTCTATTAAATCTTCCAGCAACCCTGCTTCAGTGAGCGATTAGCTTCCAACCTGCACTTGACTACAATGGGGAAAAGTTGGGAGAGACACTGTCTGAATGGAATCAGCAGGTAGTGAGATACTTGTTGACTTCTGTTATTGGATGTTTAAATTTGTTGCTAAATGTTCAGGTATAGATGCTTCTACTTTTTTTTCCCCTTGCACATATAGAGAGTTGCGTTTAGATTTGGCAACTCCTAGGACACTGCTGCAACTATAAATATTCTGGTTGTGCTTGTTGATAGTATATAACTTGAACTCTTTGCATATAGGTCGAATGTGTCAAGTCCACTACTATTCTATTTGAATAAACATATTAATTGACCACACATTTGAAACTTAGGGTTTTCTCATAGCATTCAACTGTAATCAATTATTGCTCAGTTGAATAAAGAACATTTTAATTCTCAGGCCATCTGTGTCACTGGTAAAGTCAGAATTATTGCCTAGACCTAGTTGCCCACAAGATGGTGGTAATGGTGAGCCTTTTTCCTGATCTGTTGCAGTCCATGATGATGATGCTGGTCACAAAGTCACTGACTATGTCATCATCCTAAAGATCTTACCAACTTTGGAAGCTGTTGCTGCTCTGGGTAACAAAGTGGTGGAAACCCTCCCAGATTCTCATTATGATCAATGAGACTGGTTTTGAGTTCAACTCACCCGATACCACTGTCAAAATCCTCATCAGCACAATCCACCCAACCTAGGCAAAATTGATCTAGAGCTTTATTTTCATATCAAAGTCACGCAGGGCACTTTGGCAGCAATCTGTCATGTCCATTGGTTTGAGGAGAACTCCTCTCAGCCCAGTTAAAATGCTGATACAGCTGATGAAAGGTTTGAGATTTTGCTTCCCCGAATTCGAGCCTTTGATGCCTTGGATCATCAATATTCTGGACCACTCTGCTGTAATGAACAACTCATCCAGAGTGATATTCAGTGTTGTTCCAAGTACTGCCTACAGCTCCTTGCAGCAGGATTGTTCCTGCCAGGATTAGTTTGAATTACAGACCTGAGATTGTGAAAACTTCTGAATGCATACAATGATAACACGCGAATAGCAGAACTCGGTGTTTCACAGCACAGATCCTGGTTCACATCCTCTCCAATGGAGGGTACAGGAAAATCCTCAGGTTAGAAGGAGACGCCAGCAATCTAGCTGTGGAAATGTCCACTTGTGACGGAATGATAGTGACACCCTCAGAGAAGGCTTACGAAAAGCCACCCGAGAAAGAGGCAGAGGAGGAGGAAGAGAATATGGAGATTACAGAATGAAGAACTCTTTGCTGTGCTGTTACTTAATGGTCAGTACCCTGTGTCTGAGCACATTCGGACAACACACACACACACACACACACACACACTGCAGGCTTGCCACTATATCAAACAACAGATTGCTACCCTCAACTTTTTGCCTGGTTTATTGTGCTCCTCTTTTTTTGTTTAAAATAAAAGAGTGTTTCCACAGGGATGTAAGGTAGGCAGTTCCAGGATTTCACCCAGTAACAGGACAGAGGAAATTATTAATCAGTGAAGCATTGCAACACTAAGGTTGGAGATAGGCAATGTTACATTGTAAGTTGTTGAGACTGTCAGAGTGGAATCATTTTAGTACTGCATTAGCGTACCATTTGTCCGTCCACTGTCCAATTTCACAGTGAAACAGACATTGCTAATCTTCCGGAAATATAGATTACAGAATCAGCAAGCATTCACATCCAAGAATTCACTGATAAAGCAAGGAAACAGTGGGGACATGCACATGCAGACACAAATAGGCATTGTGCAAAAGACTGTGACTTATTCATAGGATCTCTCTGATAATCCTCAGGAAATCATCAAGGTTTCGACATGGCAAACTGGATGATATGCTGTGAACAACTGGTACCTTAGACTATGTAATACATGTTATTGTAAAATCACAGCAATATTTGTCTCTCAATTGCAATTTCCCAACAGATGCAACTGAACATAAAAGAGTGCAAGAAATAGATACAATGGGCCATGCAGCTCATCAGGTCTGGCCCACTATTTGATATGACCTTCGACTTCACTTTTCCAAATCCCTCGATTCCTTAAAACACCAAAAATCTATCTTTCTCACTGTGAAACATATTCAATGTGGAGCATCCACAACCCTGTAACCTTCCAAGTGAAGAAATTTATCCTAATCTCAATCCTGAACGATCGCTCCTTATCTTTTGGCTCTGCCTTCATTCTTATGAAGCCAGGGGAAAACAAATTCTCTATAAATAATCTGTCAAGCTTTTCAGAATCCTGTATGTTTCAATTACATCACCTCACAATTCTTCAAATCTCCAGAGAAAACTGACCCAATTGATCCAGCCTCTCAATCCAGAGACTAATTTAGTGAACCTCTACTGTAGCCCTTGCAAGGCAAGTATAATCTTGCTTATATAGAGGCCAAACTGCATACAATATTCCAGGTGTGGCCTCAAAGTCCTGCACAATTGTAACATGATATTTTTCTCCTGTACTCCAATCTCCTAGTAACAAAGACCAATATCCATCTCTCATCCCGATTTCTTGCTGTGCCTGTACACAGTGTCCATTATACAAGTTTTATACCTTTTAAAACATACTCTTCACCTATTTTTAAAACAAAGTGAATAACCTCAATTACCAGTATTACATTCTATCCGCCATGTTGCTACTCACTTACCCAACATATCTGTATTTCTTTACATCTTCCTAACAACTTGCCTTTACTATAGTCAAACCGATGTTACTTTCTAGCTTTTCATCTAAATCATTAGTATGGATTGTAAATAGTTGAGGGTCCAGTACTGACCATTGTGGAACTCAAGTACCGGAAATTACTGGATCATAAACGGATTCTGTTCCCCAGTATGTTCGTAAGTTGATTTGTACACAAGTCAAAACACAATATAGTTCAATATAAAATAGCCGTGCTTGAGTATAAGAAAATGTTGATACGTCAGATCCTTAAAATTAATACTAATATGGGATCTCTTTCATAAGAATGAGCATTCCTAAGTCAGGTATTTGTCAATTGGGAACCACCTGTAATTAAAATCTCTTTAGTCTTAATCTTTTATTCCTGTCTATTAACCTATCTGCTTTTTATGCTGATATATTACCCAACCTCACAAGCCCCAGGCTATTAATCTTTCATGTGACATATCAAATGCCATTTGGAAATGTAAGAATCTTCCATCTACCCTACTAGGTATATCTTCACAAAATATTAAAGTTGTTAAACAATTTCTCTTTTAAAAAAACCTGTTGACTTTGTTTGACGATACTAAGATTCCTTTTCAAGCGCATAAATAAGGCTTCCCTATTAATATTCCAGCACATTCCCAACAACCAATGTCAGATCAAATGGGCTGTATTATGTCCATGTTTTCTCTCTCCCTAATTTCCTGAATAGTGGTGTTACATTTTCTAACTTCCAATCCACTGGGACTGCTGTAGAATCAAGGGAAGTTTGGAAAATGATTTCTGGTCTTTCCATCATCTCTTGTATTCCTAAGATGCAGACCGTTACGTCCTGATGATTCATTAGATGTGGCCCTTTTAAGTTTCTCCAGTACTTTACTTCTGCAGATATCAATTTCCTCACTCTTCACAGCCTCCAGGTTATCCTCTAGTTCTGATTTGTAACTTTTGTCTTTTACTGTGAAATGAGATAAGTATTTGTTCAATGCCCTTGTTCTTTCCTCATCCCTCATGATGATTACTTTTAGCTTTGCCTCCAAGGGCCCAACATTTATTTGAGCTACTTTTTAAAAAAAATATACTTCTAAAACTCAAACAATTTTCTGAAGAAGGATCTAGGCCTGAAACGTCAGCTTTCCTGCTCCTCTGATGCTGCTTGGCCTGCTATGTTCATCCAGCTCTACACCTTGTTATCTCTTATTTTTAGATTCCTGACTAGTTTACTCTCACCCCTATTTTATTCTCATTTTAAATCAACGTTTTTGCTGGCCCTTTGTTAGTTTTCAAAACACATCAGACCCTCAAACTTACTGCTATTCTTCATGTGATTAGCCTTCATATGGTATTCTTGACCTTTTTAGTAAGCTACAGATAGATCTATTTTACTGACTTTTTTTAAATGGGACATATTTTTTGTGGAAATATTAAATTATTTCTATAACTGTCTCCCAATATTTATTTATCACCATAACCTTTTGCATCTTTATCCAATCAGTCTTAGCCAGCTCTCCCTCTGCACCTTCATGAGTGACTTGGTTGAAGTTTAAGACCTCGTTTGTGATTGAAATATGCTACTTTTAAGCATGATTACACCTGCTTCTTGTCCATTCTGCCTAACTTTTGAAAATGCTGAATGCCCTGCAATATTTATTTCCCAACTTTGGTTACCTTGCAACCATATCTCTGTAATAATGATCAGATCCGATCCATTTATTTCCATGGGTTGGATTTTGTATTTTCCAGCTGGATGAAGGAAGCAGAAAGGAAAAGGGAATGGTGCGCTCACTTCCTCCCTTTAAGTCTCAGTTTATCCAATGAGCATCGGATGGCGAGTTAGTGGCTGTCAGGCAGGAAGGAAGCCAATTAGCAGCACAAAGGTGAGCCTCCAGGTTGAACTGGAACCGCAGGCAGGGATGTCATGCTGAGGGACAATATCGTGAACAGTAGTCAGTCACAGCTACACATAACTTTAAAGACTCCCTGCTCATCGATTCACTTTTTTTGTCTCAATTAAATGCTCACTTTTTCTTCTTAAAAATTTTTTTTAAAAAAAATCAGACACCACTACTTTCCCCATCAGAATATGCTGCTACATTCAACAATGGTTTCAGTAGAAGGTCTTTCCTCTTTGCCTGTATCGGCAGTTTTGGCATAAGGCAATGTCTGAAAAATACAGCAGGCAACAAAAATCACATCTGATTGGGTCCTTAACAAGCTTAAGAATTTCAGAACTGTGGGCAAGCTACCAACTTTCAATCAGATAACTGGCTAATAATGTGGTATTGTTGACCCAGCATTATGACCCCCTGGTCTATGTTCACATGGCGAGAAGGCTGGGGTAGGTACTCAGCCTCATTTGAGCACAGAAAGTTTGGCCCTATTTGTACTCTAGTTCATTCAGCTTATTGAATAGACCTTGCGCTTTCAATAAAGGGCTTTTATATTTTTAAAAATAACTAATATTCTCTGGATGGATCTTACTTGTTATTAAACTGGAAAGTGTGCAAAAAGATTTACAAAGGTGTTACCGAGACCAGAAGGCTCGAGTTAAAAGGAGAGGCTGAGGCTGAGGCTGAGGCATTTTTCCTTGGAACGTAACAGGCTGAGGGGTGACCTTATGGAGGTTTATAAAATCTTGAGGGGCATAGGTAAGGTGAACAGTCATGGTCTTTTCCCCAAACGTACGGGCGACCTAAACTAGGGGACATATGTTTATGGTGAGAAGGGAAAGATTTAAAAGGAACCTGAGGGGCAACATTTTCTACAGAGGGTGGTGAGTATATGGAACAAGCTGCTAGAGGAAGTGATAGGTGCAGGTACAATTATATCATTTAAAAGACAGATACATGGATAGGAAAGGTTTAGAGGAATATGCGGCAAATAGGACTAGTTCAGCTTAGGAAACCTAGTCAGCATGAACAAGTTGGGCTGCAAGGCCTGTTTCTGTGCACTATGACTCACCAAGGCACTGTTACTGTCCCTTTGTCTCCCATTTCACCTACCTATATCCACATTATTACACTGTTCTATTGTCTCAATTTTTGTGATTTGAGTTTTTAAACTCTCCTTGTACCCAAACCCTTTACCTTGCCCTTACTTTAAAGCTCCAAGAAGGCCAGGGAAAGTCATCTGTGGTTAAGGTGGAGCAGTGTTTAAGTCAACCAGTCCTTGAAGGCTGCATAATTTCATTGCAGTAAATAGAAAGTTACAGCCTAGTTGCTATTCTATCGATAAGTATTAATTCCCAGCTATGAAGTTCAGGTGATCAATGTCAGAATTAGGACAGGGATATGGTTCTTTCAATTACGTTTGAAATAGATGGTCTTTCCTTGGTAGGTTCTCTGCCCTTTTAGACTAAGATTTGTTACTGTTCTACAACTACAATTGCATCATATGCTTTGTTTACGTGACACTTTCAAATGGACAGACGTGCCAGATGGAGGGCAGCACAAACAACCTGAACTCTCCAGCTATATTTGAAAAATAAAAATGGCAGCTCTAACAAAATTCAGTACTGCTCACAACTATGCAGGAGACTCAGAACACCATACTAAGTCACTTTTTAGGTTTTGCACAAGTCTGGAGTCATACAAGTGTATTTTGATTGGAAGAATGAGGAGAGGTATCAAACTAAATAATCCAATTTTAAAGGTAGTGCAGTGACAGAAAGAATTGTGGCATATACAAATTTTTAAAGATGGGTGGAGAGTTAAGTAAGCATAAGGCATCCTCAGCTTATTAGAGACAGGGATCACAAAAACAAGGAAGATGCACTTTTAAGTGGAGAAAAATTGCATAAATTTCATGAACCAGAAATATCAGCAAAAACAGACGTTAAGAAGGAACCTAACCTCTTAAATGCACTACACAAGTTGCTATTTTTCAACTGTCTTTTTCTCACATTGATGTGTTATATCTGAGGCAGTTCACTACACTGTCCAGACTTCTAAAATGACCACATCTATTTACGAGCTAATTGAAATACGAGTCATATTTTTTTCTACCAATGTTACTTTCATTCGTCAGTCCAACCAAATAGATAAACCATTTCCTTCTGCAATCCCTACCTACATCCATTGCCTTTACTGTTCTCAAATTTAGCAGCAAAGATACACTGTACTGGTATCATCAGACGCCCACATAGTACCAATAAAATATGTTAACAACTTCAAAACGTCACAGCATTTAGCAGTAAAACCATTTTCCAGTGATTAAATCAAATGTAAGTTTGCAGATAACAGAAAGATAGGCAGAGGGCAGGTAGTGCTGGAGAAGTGGTGAGGCTGCAGAAGGATTTGGACCGCCTAGGAAGCAGCAAAGAAGTGGATGGAATAGGATGTGGGAAAGAGAGAGGTTATGCACGATGGTAGGAAGAATAGAGGCGTAGAAAATTTTATGAACAGGGAAAGGCTTCGGAAATCTGAAGCATGAAAGGGAATCCTGAACTAGGACTCCAAAGTCCCTATGGTTAAAATGCAGGTTTAGTTGGCAATTAAGAAGGCAAGTGCAATGTTAGCATTCATTTCAAGAGGGCAAGAATACCAGAAATGAACTGAAGCCATACAAGGCTCTGGTCAGATTGCATGTGGAATACTGAGAGCAATTTTGGGCCCAATATCTAAGGAATGGATGTGCTGGAGTTGGAGGGCGTACAAAGGAAGTTTACAAAAATGATCCCAGGGATGAAGGGCTTGTCATATGAGGAGCAGTTGAGAACTACGAGTTTGTACTTGAAGTTTAGAATGATGAGGGGGATCTGATTGAAACTTAAGCATACAGAGGCCTGAATGAAGTGGACGTGGAAAATACCTTTCCACTAGCAGGAGAGACCAGGACCCACGTGCACAACCTGAGAGTGAAAGGATGACTCTTTAGAACTAAGATGAGAAGGAATTTCTTCAGCCAGGTGGTGGCTATTCTGTGGAACTCACTGCCAAAGAGGACTATGGAAACCAAGTCAGTGAGCGTATTTATGATAGAGGTAGTTAGGTTCTTGAATGGTAAGGGGAGACAGCAGAGGAACCAGGTTGAAAAATGTATCAGCTATGATCAAATGGCCGAGGAGGCTCAATGGACCGAATGGCCTAATTCTGCTCCCATATCTTGGTCTTAAACTGCCAAATTCAGTGCGTGATACATAGCTACTTTAGTCCAGTTGTTCAAGTGTTATTTGTTAAGATGTGGAACATGTTAGCTAGGTCAGCATTATTGCCTTTGAGAAAGTTGCGATAAACTGCCATCTTGAATCACTGCAGTCCATGTGGCGTAGCTGCACACATAGTAGTGTAGGAAGTGAGGTCCAGGATTTTGGCCGACAAACAGAGAAGGAAGAATGATATGTTTCCAAGTCAGGGTGGTGTGTGGTTTTGATAGGAGAGATTTTTGTACTAGACTTTGGGCTGTGGTCAGTGAAATGCAAGTGAAAAACTAATCAGGAGTTGAGGGAATCATCATATATTCTAAGAACATAGCTCAAGTAGTCTATATTAGCTTTACTGCATTTGAGTGGCTTTATTCTATATTCACTAAGTTGCCTGGTTTTAACTTATTTTGATTCAATCTTGTATTTTAATAGGGCCAATATTTATTGTGGAGAACAGGAGCATGGCAGAGAAACTGAACGGTTACCTTGCACTGGTCTTCAAAGAAGATCCAAAACACCTCCTGGAAATACAGGGGACAAAGGGGCTTATGAAACTAGGAACTAAAAGAAATGAATAGTAAAGAGATGGCACTCGAAATGTTTGCCGAATTGAAGTTTGATTAATACATGTGACCAGATGAGCTTCATCTAAGAATGCTGAAGGTGGTGATTAAAAAGAAAATAAATGCATTTGTGGTTACCTTTCAAAATTCAATAGATTCTGGAAAGGTTTCTGCTCACTGGAAAATCACATTATAAAGGATGTGATAGGTGAATACTTAGAAAAGAACGGCAAAATTGGGCAGAGTCAGCAGGAACCAATAAAAGAGAACTCATGTTTGACAGACTAAGACAAAAAGCAGAGAGTAAGAAATAACTGATCATTCTCAGACTCGTAGGTTGTAGAGTATCACAAGGATCACCATAAGGTAATTTGAAAAGATGCAAGGAAGAGAACTTGGATAGGTTAAATTCGTGGGCTAGATCATGCGCTTGAAATACAAGCATGAGCCTATTCACTTCAGTAGACAAAACAGAAATTGACTATTTTTTAAATAGCAAGCATTTAGGAAGTTGAAGCATCCAAAGGGATGTGGGTGCCCTTGATCATGAGTCACAAAGTTAGCATGCAGGTGCAGTAAGCAATCTAGAAGGACAAATTGTATGTTGGTCTTCACAAAATTTAAGTACAAGATTATGTCTTGCTACAGTCGTACAGAGAATTGGTGAGACCTCACCCAGAGTACTATGTATAGCTTTGATTCCATTAATCTAATGAAGGATATATTTGCCCAAGGAGTGCAAATAGGTTCACCAGATTGAGGGAATGAGAACGACTGTGAGGGAGTGAGAGTGAGTGTGACAGTGAATCCAGTGCAGCAGGACTGTTTTATGATGGGAAATTTGGGCAGACTGGGTCTATATTCCCTAAAGTTTTGAAGAACAGGAGGAGATGATCTCATTGAAACTTAAATATTCTTAGACGGAACAACAATGTAGATGTAGACATTTCACCTGGATGGTGAATCTAAAACTAGAAGCCTAATCTCAAGATAAGGTGTAGGCCATTTAAGACTGAGATGAAGATGCGTTTATTCACTCAGAGTGGTGAATCCTTGGAATTCTCTACCTCAAGTCTGTGGAATCTCTGCCATAGAGCAGGTTCAAGACTGAGACTGACATATTTCTAGAAAACAATAACATCAGGAATAGGAAGAAAGTGGGGGAAAGTGGCATTGAAATCACTTATAAAGGAACAGATTCATGGCTGAATTAGACATATCTTTAAGGAAGCCCAGAGTAATGTGTAGGCAAGCGTGTCCAGTTGAGGGCACGGTCAGATCAGCTGGTTTTATGGAGTGGTGCAACAGGCTAGAGGGCCTACTCCTGTTTTCATGTCCTTATTCATGACAACTAGTGGCACTTAAGATTTCGCTGTCATCAATGCTACAATAGCTTGCTTGATTCGTTTGAATCTGAATTACTAGGAATAACGTATTTCCCCTATAGTACAAACAAGTACCGATGACCATATATATTGAGGTTGTTTCTGTGAGTGAGATTCAAATTAAAATGAGTCTTCGCTGATAGCTTAGGGTTGCAATGCCTGGAACCCATTAATCATTTTGCAACATCAAGTACAGTTAACAGCTACAATCAGATAAACTTTTGCAGTCTACCGATAAGCGTAACAGCGAAATGTTTTCATGGGAAAACAACTGAGTGCAAATAGCACTGCGTGTCACTTTTCTAAGAGCTGACTTCGTGTTAGTTTTCAGTCACTCTCATCTTGTTTAGGTGCTGTTCCCGAAGCTTCTCCCGGTAGGTAATGCGGAGGCAAGATGTTTGCAATTACATTTAGTTCCTCTTCTACCGCAAATCTCCCACATAACGGCTGACACAGCTTTTGTGGTGCCTTACCTCTCGGGTGCACAGTCGCTGCCTGTTGCTGCGCATTAGCGGCTGGCAGCCTGACGCCGCTCGCCGAAGCAGTTGCCACCTCCCGCTGCTGAGGCTGTTCACCCGGGGTTTGCGGCACTGTGGGAACGCCAAGGTAGGGCGGATAAAAGGGGAAGGGATTGTAGAGGTTGTTAGCTCCGGGAGCAGGAACAGAAGCAGAAGCAGAAGCAGCGGCCACCTCCCCCTCGCTCTGCCTGGCTCCGCCACTGGGGAACGGGTAATAAGGAGGGAGCGGGGCCATCAACATTACCCAGCTCTGCCATTGCACGTAGCTGTAATACTGCCACAGCCACTCCTGCACTTTCCTGCAATATTCCCCAGCGCCGACCGGGGTCCCGGGGGCTCCCTGGCTTTTCCCAGCCGAGTTGTTGGTAAAGGAGCAGGATCCGCCCCTGTCTCCGTCTGGGCCACGGCTCTCCGCCATTGTCACTGACGGGCCTTGGTGAACCTCTCGCTGCAACTACACCACTGTGGGAGCAAGGCGAGGGGTTGGACAGGCTGGATCAACACTATTCCGTTTAAAATAAACACAGCAAAATCAGGCTGCTACCATCTTGTTATACGGAACATCACGAGAAACAATGCTAATCAGACAGCGTAGTATCTCTATATTTGAGGAAATCGGAAACACAATGGCACACATGACAAGATCACCCCTGCGAGCCCAGAATGGACGAGCTTGGCGGTGGATCACGTGTCGGGAAGGCGGAGCGCAAGCTTCTGGCTGTCCGTCAGCTGCCCCAGGATGTGGGAGTGTGTGGAGAGTTGTTGGTGAAATCAATCTAACTGGGTATGTGTTTGGTTTTCTCTTAATATCCCGACCTACCAAGAACTAAATTAACATTTCTCTGCATATATCTGGTCTGATACTTTGTAGAGCAAATGAGATATTAAGAATGCTATTTCAGTAGCAAGAACGAGGTAGGTGAATGATGTGAAAAAAATTAGCTTACTGATTGAGAATGTGGTGGATCAACAGATTACTTTTAACACCAAGCTTACATAAAACAGTACCTGGAAGGGTTACTGAGATCACGAAATAAGCTTCGTTCTTGGTGGGAGCTAAAGCAGTACTTCAGTTTTGTGCTAAGTCTACATATGACCGAAAACTAATTGACAATAACGTGTACTCACTCTTAGGTCTCATCTGAGGTCATACAAAGAACTGTAGTGTAACTCAGATGTAACTAGTTGTTAAATACTATGTAGTAAAACTATTGTTTATCAAGATTGAGATTCACTTCAGTATCCTTCCCCATCTGGTATCAATAATTGGACTGATACCAAGCAGTGAATCTCCCCAAGTCTTCTCAGATGGTTCCAGTGGACATGACCGTAACAGTTACTGTATTGAAAAATATAACAGGATTATAAATATTTCACTTATGAGGTTTGACCATCTGAAGTGGGGGTTACCAGACATGCCGGCCCGGACAAAGCAGTCTGTGTCGTATGGAGGAATGTATAGCAATGTAGGAAGAAAGCAATGACCTTGTTTTACGTTCTACCATCTCCTTTCCAATAACTTGCAATTGCTACAGTACCCAACTCTCACCAAGGCTCATGCTCTATGAATTACTATTGCCTGCAACACCCTCCCTTACACTCTCTCACTCAGCACAACCCTTTCAGCACTAATTGTGCATGCCCTCAGACACTTGTACGGGACACCTCTCCATTGCCACCAAAAGTAACTGTTGTATCACCCAGTTACATTGGCTTCTCCTTTCCTCCAGATGCTGCCTGGCTTGCTGTGTTCTTACAGCCTACTATTTGTCTACTTTGGATTCCAGCGTCTGTAGTTTATTTGCCTCTCACGTCTCAATACCTGACTCTCTCTGCTTTCTTCCCGGAATGAAAGCCCCAGAGGCCAGAAAGGCTCAAGGTGGGTGGTGGGCTATCCAATATTCAACTCATCACCCCTTATGTGAAGAGCACCCTGACTCTAACTACCTTGAGTTGATATCAGAGTCTGCCTTTGACCTAATAGGATGGGGCCCCCAGAGGGAAGGCTATCCTTGACTGAAGCCTGCTGAAAACCATGACAGTCTATTTCTTTTGTCTGCGCTAAACAGCAAGGCAAGTCCGTAACAATATGAGATAACAAGCATGGGGCTGGATGAACACAGGAGGTCAAGCAGCATCATGCTTGACCTGCTGTGTTCATCCAGCCCCATGCTTGTTATCTCGGATTCTCCAGCATCTGCAGTACCTTTTATCTCCGTAACAATATGAGCCTGGTATCTCTGGCTGAGCAAGTAAAGCTCAAAAAGGCAAGGTAATGCAAGCGAGGGATGCTGTGAGTAACGAGGTCGTGTCAAAGGGAGTATACCCTCTGACCGGGACTGAAAAACCTGGAGATGCAGCCTGATCATTGAGTTGGGTGCATATCCTTGAATGCAAAGTTTCTTGCTGCAACATTACAATGATAGTTGCCAGTTCAGTCCAAGGTGCAGCATTGAAGTGCGTAGGCATGCTGTAACTGGATTGGACACGTGCTTTGGGGAGGGGGGCACATATTGGATACCAATATCCATGGAAATGGATGAATGTGGCGGTGCTCATGGAGTGTGCCTGAGATATTGGTGCCCAGAGTCCAAAGTGGAGATTGACCGGAGCAAGCGGTCAGACAAATTTGCTAGATACCCATAACACAGTGCGGAGCTGAAGGAACACAGCAGGCCAGGCAGCATCAGAGGAGCCGGAAAGTTGACATTTCGGATCGGGACTCTTCCAGCATCGCCAGTTCTTACTATCTCTTGGCTAGATACCTGTCTGGTTTCAGCAGAGTTTTTCTCTGATGCTTAGCTTGTTTGGTAAGTTGATAAGATAGGAAGCTGAATATTAATAAAGGTGAGTTAAGTTGTCAACAAGTCATTTAACAGTTGTCCGTTCGTCACTGCCTGGCAAGAACGCGCATGCTGCTTGCGAAAAACTTAAAAGATGCAGCGAGATGCTCGTAACATCAAAAGTGACCTTGGCGGACTTGTCTGCTTCTGCCACAAATCTCACCATAGCTCATGTTACACTCCTATAAGAGTTATTATTTCCTAGTTTTGAGGAAGTGTTCAGTGTCTAACTTGAATTCTCACACTACTTTTGTAACGTTCTTTAATGTGACACAATTTTCTGTGCAAATAATTTTTGAGTTAGACTGTATCTCGACACTTAATGCCTTAATCAAAGAAACAAAACTTGTTGTTCTGGGTGGGAACGTTGCAATGCTCGATTCATTTATTCCCTTCACTAAAAAATTCTGAAGGAAAATGTAAGATTTTTATAGGACTGCAGTTACTCATCTTGTAACATTGCAATGTGAATGGAGTTGAGTTTGTTTTGTAGCAGGTCTATGATTCATTGTTTTGTTTGTGATATTGGCTGCTGCTCTATCTGAAAGATTGTTGACCCTTTATTTCAACAATGCTTGCTTAAAAAAAATCTTGATGTTTACAACAGTTTCCTTTTGCTAAATGTAATCCATATATCTCAAACCATTCTGTGCAGGAGGAAAATGACCATTTTATTCCTGTCTATGGTACAAGTCTACAAGCCATTAACACTACTCTTTATAATAATTAAATAACCTTAATAAATGAAAACATTTTAATCATTTAAAATATACACTAGTATTTACTTGATACCACAATACCCTTGAACATTAACTTTTTTAAAAAAAGAATTCCAACTACCAATTGACAGCTGAAGGTATATGGCAAGAAGACATCATATTTTAAGACTTTTACAAACGAAAAGCACTATTGACTAACTACTATTCTTATAGGAAAATTGTTCTTTATGCTACATGTTAGAATTCCTGCTGTTTTTTTTTACTTGGAGCTGAGAACACTGAGCTGAGAGCTGAAGTTGACCTTTGGACTGTAAGCAGCAACTTGTCTTTTTCAAAAAAAGAAGAAAACAGCCAAATTGATATTTGCTTATGGGGCCAAACCTGAAAGTTAATTGCTGGCTGATTTTTGTTCAAAGCACACTCTAGACATTTTATACTCGAACAAATGGCTAATAACTGGGACCTCATAGGGAGACAACCAGTCTAACAAAGATACCAAAACTTGAACTTTTTGTGAACTGTGTTTAAATTAGAAGGATTGTGGGTGTGAAAGCTACAAAACAGAGGTTTTATTGTTCCCTGGTTAACCTCTCATTATCAACTTATTGAAAGTTTGGAGAATAGAATCTCAGTTATAAGTATTAAGTGAATATTCCTTAGAGCCTATTGGAGAACAACTGCATGTATTGGTGTCTTCAGAAGCCAAGGAAGATACAATCCTGTATGCCTATGAGATTGTAAATTGTAGAACAGCTTAAGTGAACTGGTCAGCTGCATCTCATTGATTTTGTCTTTTGATTTATCCCTTAACTATATCTGCTTGTCTGTGTGTTTTTACGAGTGGGGCTAGAATCAAAAATGATTGAGATTAAGTCATAGACATTCATTAGATTATCTTGTTTAACTTTACTCTGCTGAAACTACTGTGTTATTCATAAAGCAGTAGTGAGACAAGAGAGAAGGTTGAGGCTGGTGCAGAAGTTAAAGAAAGCAAGTTAAATAGACGAGGCAGGCAAAAGCACAGCAGGGAACGAGGGGAGACTGATGAATGAAACTGCATTTATTTCAGTGCAAGAGGCCTGACAGGTAAGGCAGATGAAGTCAGGGCATGGATGGGAACATGGGACTGGGATATCATAGCTGTTACAGAAGCATGGCTGCGGGAGTGACAGGCATGGCAGCTCAATGTTTCAAGGGTACAGATGCTACAGGAAGGATGGAAGGGGAGGGAGTATTGTTTTTGAATAGGGAAAACATCACAGCAGTACTTAGAATATTCCTGTGGGATTGTCCAATGAAGCTATATATGTGGAACTGAGAAATAAGGGAGTGATCACTTTGATGAGATGGTACTATTGCACCGGATCAGATCGACATGCATATGGAAAGACAACGACTGACGAGGATAACCAGCATGGCTTTGTGTGTGGGGAAATCATGTCTCACAAACTTGATTGAGTTTGTTTGAAGAGATGACCAAGAAGATGAAAGCAGCATAGTAACATTGTCCACATGCACTTCAGCAAGGCCTTCAAGGTTCTGCATGGTAGACTGATTAGTAAGGTTTGATCGCATGTGATCCAGGGAGAGGGAGCCAATTGGACACAAAATTGGCTTGGCAGTAGGTGATAGAGGGTTATTTATCAGACTGGAGGCCTGTGACCAGCAGTGTGCCCCAAGGATTGGTGCTGGGTCCATTGTTGTTCGTCATTTATACAAACAATTTGAATGAGAATACAGAAGGCATAGTTAATACGTTTTCAGATGACACCAAATTTAATGGTATAATGCACAATGGAAAAGGTTATCTAAGAGATCAACAGTACTTTGATCAATTGGGCTAGTGGACAGATATGTTGGGTTCTGAGCAGTCATCATATGGAAGAAACCATGTTAAGCATCCTGACAAGAATTATGTGATTGGATGCGGCAGCACTTAGGAGGAGGAAGGATGTTATTAAACCGGAGAGGGTACAAAAAAAGATTTACAAGGATGTTATCGACACTGGATGGTTTGAGTTAGAAGAACAGGCTGGACAAGCTGGGACTTCCTTCCCTGGTGCATAGGTGGCTGATGGGTGCCTTTATCATGGATTGGTGGGCTCTTAGCAGTTGACAATCTCCAAGAGGTAAGGAGCCATCAAGCCTCTCCTTTTGGCCTTGGAGGCCTCCAAAATAATCTTCTGGATCAGATCCATTTCATGCAGCAGGATGACACAACCTGATGGGAAGTGTGCGCTGGTAAACCAGCCCCATTATTCCATAAGCCATCATAAATGTACTCTTAGTGTTCATTTAAATACCATTCCAATTATATTTTATAAATGAATAAAAAATTCTACGAGCGTTGTTTGATAAAATTCTACATATACTCAATTATATGAATTGAGAAAAATACAGATGAAAATATTTAAATCAAAGTTACACTTTCTCATTATACATTGCTACAAAAAAGTTTAAAGATAATTCATAGGTCCTTCACGTTTTGTGTCTTTTCCTCCATCCTCCATTTTGAAGTATTAATGGCATTAGAGTCAGTTTAAATCAAGTCTACATCATCAGCACTCAGGAATGTATGCAGGGAAACATCCACTTTGCTTTGTGCAAAAAAATTGTAAGTTCAGACATCTTGCATCCTATTGTTAATCTCATATGGAATCTCCACCTAGCCAACATTTTATTGTTACAAGTTAGGCTAGAAGAATGCACTGTTGGTTTAGTCCCATTACTCCATGAGTCGCTACATAAACTAAAAGTAGTCTTCCCAACTACTAAGTATCAGTTAAACAGCTTATATAAATCAGGTTTTAAATAAAGTAATCTATCAAGCTGATTTCTTTAGTGAATAAAATTATTGGTTTATTATTAAAACAAAATTTATCCAATTAAGATGCAATAACTGGCTAACATACATAGTTGGTAACAAGGAAATATAAATGTTTATCCCTCTAAATAAACCAAAACATGTACAGGTACGCACGTGCACACGCGCGCACACACACACCTGGAAAAATGAGAAGAAAAATTCTCTGCAAATGTTCCCTTTAAAAATAAACATTTCTGACCATTCGGCTTTATCTTGAAGCCATAAAGGATTAAAGCACAATGTTCTGAAGTCTGTTATTTTAGTCTTCTGACAGGAGGTCAAGTCACTAATCATTATGACTGTCTCCAGAGTCCCAGCAGACACAGCTTGCTCAGGAAATACAATGTTGAAAAGTAAAAACTAAAAGAACTGCGGATGCTATAAATCAGAAACAAAAATAGAAGTTGCTGGAAAGCACTGCAGGTATGGCAGAATCTGTGAGGAGGCATAAGAGTTAACATTTCGGGTCCAGTGACGACGACTCAGTGTTGAGAAGTCCCCGTAATCACTCTTCCAGAAGAACAAAAATGTTTCACCCTAAACTCTCTAAGTGGGTTCTTTTCATAAATAGGAGGGATCAGCTGGGCAGCCCCTTCTCACGGGCTTTTTTTATTATTCTTAATTCATGGTATGCCAATCCTCAATTGCCCTAGAAAAAGTGATGATGAGCTGCCACTATAAACTGCTGCATTACATGAGTGTAAGGACACTGTTATTAGAAAGGGAGACCAAGGATTTTGACCCAGCAATAATAAAGAAATGACAATATGGTTTCAAGCCAGGATGGTATGTGGCTTGGAGGGAAATTTTTCAGGTGGTGGTGTTCCCATGCGTCTGTAGCCCTTATTTGACTAGTTGATAGAGGTTGTTGGATTGGAAGGTGCTATTGAAGGAGGCTCGGTGAGTTACTGTAGTGCATCTTTAGATGGCACACACTTGCGCTACTGCAATGAAAGGAGTGAATGATGAATGTTGTAGTTGAGGTGCCAATTAAGTGAGCTATTTTGTTCTGAGTGCGTTAGTTTCTTGAATTTGTTGGAACTGTATCCATCCAGACAATTAGAGAGTATTCCATCACACTACTGACTTGTGCCTTGTTGTTGGTGGACAGGCTTTGGGGAGACAGATGATGTTACTCGCTGCAAATTCCTAGCCTCTGACCTGCTGTTGCAGCTATAGTATTTATATGGCTTAGTCCAGTTCAGTTTCTGGTCAATGGTAAACTCTGGGATATTGATAGCAAGGACTCAGCAATGGAAATATCACTGAGTATCAAGAGGCAATGAAGAAGTTTCTCCATTCCCACTGACTAATTTCTTTTAGGGGCTCCTTTGCCATTCTCTGTCATACACTGCCTTGGTGCTAAGGACAGTCATTCTCACCTCACCTCTCAAGTTCCACTCTTTTGTGCATTTGGATCAATGCCATTATTACATCAGGAAGTGAATGGCCTGTCAGAACCCAAATTGAGCATCAGTGAGCAGTTTATTCCTTTGCATGTGGTGCTTGATAGCATCATCTATGACCCTTTTCATCACTTTATTGTTGGGTAAGTGTTAGTGTTGCAGATATAAAAGAGTTTAGCTAGGGGCGAATCCAGTTCTTGAGCACAAGTTATTGTCAAATTCAGCAGCCTTTGCAGTATCCAGTGCCTTTAGCTGTTTTTTGGGATCAAACAAAGTGAGTCAAGTTTTTTTGAAGACTGGTATCCGTGATGCTGGGTCCTTAGGAAGAGGCCAAAATGGATCAGCATTTGGTATTTCTGGGTGAAGATGGTTGAAAATGCTTTAGCCTTGTTTTTTGTGCTGACCTACTGGGCTCCTCCATCGTTAAGGATGGGAATATTTGTGGAGCTTCCACCACCATTCACAATTCAATGTGGTGGGACGGCAGAGCTTAGGTCCGAATCATTAGTGTGGGTTTGTCTTACATGCTGCAAATCTGTTTGGCATGCTGGTCCAGCGTTGTAGCTTCATCTAGTTGATACACTCCTTTTGACCCCAAAATGATCAAACGCAATTAGCACTGTTTTTATGTTAGCAACTTATTTTCTTGATAAATTCCTATTTTACTAACTGGATGTCCTCCTATATTCGTTTTCTGAACTAAGGTTGATCTGCTGGCTTGATGGTATTGGAGAGCACATTAGGTCATGACATCACAAATTATGGTTGAATATAATTCTGCTGCTGATAGGCCACAGTGCCTCATGGATACTCGGTTTTGAATTGTTATATGTATTTGAAGTCTATTCCAATTGATGCTGTGATAGTGCTAGTTCTCCAAGTAATTCTAGATACCAAAGCAGGTTCCATCCAATCACAGCAGGGTCTACAGCAGAACAAACAGTTAACATCAGTTGTGTGATTTTTAGGAAGCCTTGTTAACAAATGTCCACAATGTAAAGAAACCGCCCCCGCTCCCAACTCCAGGTATTTCCACAAAACTTAAAATAAAATATTATCACTATCCTTCAACTTAAGTCCTCCAAGAAATATTAAACATGAAGCATTTTCATAACATATCTTAAGTACCAGTAATACTGTTACCTTTTCACAACAACATCCAAAGATGCCTGCAAGTCTAGACCATTTAAACCACCACAGGACTCCAATCATTATATGGTAAACAAGGCTCATATAATACTTACATCTGTTGCAAGCCATATAAGTACTATACCTGATGCCTTTAAAAGCAAAACAGTTGTGCCATTGATGGTTCTAAGAACCCCTGATGAATTCAGTCAAGAGGGCAATTAAATACCAGCAATCACCATGGGATTCAACTTGTCATTGTCATATAATAAACTCTGCAATTTAGTTCACGGCATAGGTTCATGACCTGCAAAAACAGGTGGATTATTAGAAATGCTAATAATGTTACGCAACAGTGGAGCTACATTGTTTCTAGCAAACCTACTACCATGTTTCTATGTGACAGCAGTGCTTACCCTTTAAAAGTATTTGACTAGCTGGACACTGCTTTGTGAAATCCTAAAACAATGCACCTAACCAGTTAGAATTAATTGGGGCTTTCTGGGAAAACTCAAACTATAATGTTAAGCTTCATAAACTGAGAATATGAACTTTATTCAATTCTGTTGAATGTTCCATCCTAATATGCTAACTTGTTTTTTCTCTCCATAGACTGTGACCCACAATGTATTTTGCATCATCATCTTTTTCGCTTAAGATTCAAAATCTCAAAAGCAAATCTTGTACAGCCCAAAAACACAAGTGAGACAAGTTTGGTTAATTGATAATATTTGCCATAACTTCCAAACTTGAAATAATAAAGGTCCACAATGATAATTAGAATTTGCAAGTTTTTTATTTGCAGAACACCTTCCTTTTGACACATGACAGTAGTCTTCAAATCATCTAGTGATATTACAAATTACAGTAACTAATTCCTCAAAAATAAGCTCATAACAGGAACAACTGCAATATTATGGTGCAACAAACTGTATCTATTTTCTACACTAAAATATTGTCAAGGATTAACTTTGAAACTTAGAACAGTAGAAGTCTGCATTTATCTTGCCAATACTGTGGGTGAGGACCTCTTGGTACCTGCATAACATGAGGTTATAGAAGCCATTACATTGTAATGTCTCTGCCAGGACCTGATTACTGCATATGTATGACACTGATCAATATAGATGAGTGGATCTGAGCCTTTGATCTATTTCTGCCATTTACTTTGAAATGGCCTGGCCATTTAGGTAAAAGCCTGCAGGGGAAAAATTAAAACCTACTTTTACAGAAGTGGCTTGCATCTAAGCTATTACCTACTAACACGTTATGTCAACATTTTATGAAAAGACAGGCATTACCTAACTTTATAAACTATATATTTAGACCTAACATTGGGCAACTTTAGTGTACAAAACAAAACTGAGGAAATCAGAAATGCATTAACAAAGATATGTAAAAATATTGGTTGTTAAAACTACAATTTGTAGTCCATGGCAACATCCCTGAAAGGGCAACATTCACCCTAACCAAGAAAATCTTGTCGGGCAATTTATGGGCAACACAAACAAAAGGTATGGAACGTTAACTGAAATAGTTTCACAGCAACTATTTGTGAAAGATTGTTGTCCTTGGGATAACCTTAAATAGAGATTATAAAAGAGAGGCACAAATGATATTTTTTCCACATTAAAAGGAATTCTGGTGAGATGCACAATAACAAAATTGACTTTAACCAACAGGTGCAATGATTAATTTTGAATAACTTAAATCCTGGGATATCTAAAATGATTAAAGAACTGGGTGAGATTTTGTCATACAAAGCTCAAAAAGTACAAAGATGTTGATTACACTAAAAATATATACAAGCATCGTAACCCACAGTTGCTAAAAACAGAGAGCCAGTAAGACCATCAATCATTGCACCTCTACATGTAATGCAGCTACTGCAAGGTGTCTGACTACTGTGGTATTATATGCTATGGCTACACGAAGTGTAAAATTGCATCATGGTGAACTATAACTCTATAATAAAACACATGAATTACAGAACAGCTTGTAACTTTGGCAGTTAACCAACATTCTCTGCTGCTTCAGTAAATAGCCTTGAACCAATCCATATAGTCTTGAACTGTTCCGGGACTGGATACTCCTTCTACAAAAAGGAAACAAATCCTGTTAGTAAATTCAATTTCACACTTGAAATAATTCTGCCACTAACATTTAAATGACAACAGATTACTAATAAGTCTCAGAAGCAAATGGTAGGGGATACAATCATACAGCATAGAAGATGTCTATTTGGCCCCTTCTGCTTCTATCTAAGCTCTTTGAAAGACCTTTCCAGTTAATCCCACTCCCCGGCTCTTCACCTGAAAGCTTGCAAATGTCTCTTTCAAACATATATCCATTCTGTCCCAGCTTTTTGCCTTGGCAGGACTTGTTTGCAGTACATTCATTACTTAAATTTGTATTCTTATATTCTATGACGAGTCCATGGGGATCTTGTTGTGCAGTGGTAGTATCAAGATTCAGAATCGAGTCACACCTGTGGTGTGTCATAACATGTCCGAACAGGTTGATTAGAAATAATTTTATAGACTTTGGTACTTTGTAGGGAGGCATTTGGTACAGTGAGAGTCCCTTCCTCTGGATCATAAGGTTTGGCTTCAGGTCCCATCTGCCACAGAAATGTGTCACAGCATGTATACATAGATTGATTAAAAATAATTAAATCACACTGCAGAAATTGGTCTTGGGCTCTTTAACTTGCAATGGAAATACTAAAGTATTAAGTACCTTGCCAAATCTTCAGGCTCACAAATTGCAAACAGGTCTGGTCCTGAACTCCAAAAGTATGCTTCCTATCTTACTCTCAACTGTGCCAATAACCCTTTATTTCCTTCTCCTGAAAGTACAGCAACTACACAAAATGAAGTTCAAAATTAAGTCGAAATAGGGCTGAGATGCCTGGGTTTCGCCTGTCAGATTAGCAGGGTCAGTATTTGGACACTTGTTGCACAGGGTAAAGATTACTCTGAAATGATCTTATCAATGCTTAAAGCATTTCTTTCAAACTCCATTCGATGCTGTTTAGGTGACAGCACTATCTGTTAATTTTAAATAGAATGACATCCCCATTAAAATAGGAAAGAGGCAAACCATGCAAGAGCTCCTCAAGCATAACCGATGCTTATCCAAACCAAAAGTAAACAAAATGGAGAAACTAAAGAAAAAAAAGGTTCATTAGTCACTTTTCATTATCTAGAGGGAATGGAGAACTTACAGATTGAACATAACATTTGTATGCACAATCGGCCTGACTGATTGGACTATTGACCTCTTTTTAGTTTTGCATTTCTTTACTCTTCAGTGCCAATGTTCAGAACTGTGGCAATAGCAGAGTACTGACTATACTGTAATTTAGCATAAACTTTAAGTATCAGAAGCTTTCACTGGAACTGGTTTTAAGTCTGAAGTTTTTATCTGTTTTCATTTCGTGGTGAGTAACTGAGCTCCCCTAAACACAATTTCTTCTGAAAAACTCAACATAGTAATGAAGATCTATGAAAATATTTTTAAAATGAAGAAAATGACAAATTCCAGCCAGTAACTTTGAATTGTAACCACAAACTACTGAGATTTAGTTTGCTGTTACATAATATTAGATGCCTAAAGCTATTTTGACAGAAAAATATAAAGTAAAACAATCAGTAGGTTTCTGGATGAAAAGCAGGTTGCATTTTGCACAGTGAAGGGGTACATGTTACCAATTCATGCTGCGTCCATACAGCTTTGTGATCCAGGAATGTACATGAGAAATTTGAGACTGTAGGTCAATGTCAGTTTTATACTCAAGACTTTTTAATAGGCACAAAATCTGATGGGGTGAAACAAAATTCTGTACCCCAGTTCTGTACATCCTTGTCATGAACAAGTGATGACTTGTAAAATCTAAACCCTATTATCCTATATCTGTTAAAAATGGAATTATTGCCTTTAAAATAATCCCTTTGAAGATCTGAGATAAATCTGTTTACCAATAAATTTATTTGTTATACAAAAAATAGTATTTTATCAAAAACATAAGTGGTAGTTGCTTTTTATCCGAATATCTTTCCTCATAAATGTTAATCTTGGAAGGTCTGGGGCTGGTTTATGAATTAACCATTGATGAATATTTTTACATTAAACTTGCAAATTTAAGCATCATTTAAAATAAATCTCAACAATTTCCCATTCAAATAAGTTATGTCTCATCTATTTCTTAACTCCTGATTCCGTATCTATAGTCTTATCTTTCCAAAATCTGCCAATCTCAATCTTGAGTTAGCATCCAGTTCCTTTTAGAAACAGAATTCCAAATAGCCTTATACTTTGGATGAGAATCACTTCCTGCTTTCACTCCTGAGTGGCCTAGTTCAGATTGTAAACTGGATTTTGTGGCATTTGTCCGACTATAGTCTTTAAATATGGTGGGTGGGAAACACTTCCAGGATTTGAATCCCCATTCCTAATGTTGGCAATTTTGACCAGCATGGAATAAGGGTTTGGATAGTGAGCCCACAAGCCGCACTCCTGATCTGGTCAGCTCCAATGTGAGGGGTTGGCATCTCATTCCCTCCCTGCAATTTTGATAGAGTTGGACTTTAATACATGTGATTCATGAACTCTAAGTGGATTCATTAATTATACTCTGGATATGGGAACCTTTTGCAAAGCATGTTCAAAAGGTCTTAATCCATGGTCTCTCTATAGATCCCCTGCATTCTGTATGATCATTTACCCAGTACACTCGATAGCAACGTAAGGTGCAATCCTTTGGGTTTTTGGCAAACCACAAGTTGCTTTGGGTTTTATGGAGTTATTCTCACCATGCGGCCATGTGAGTTTTTTCGCCATATCTTATGTAAATGTATTGCGTTAATTGACATTTCAGGCCTTGTGACAAGAATCATATGCAATTTCAGTACCATCTTACGACATGCTGCTCTTGGAGCGACTCTGTTCAGCAGAGATCCTCCCTAAAACCAACAACCCTCATCAATATGTAATTTTCCAAAACCTACTGCACTTCGCTGACCTGCTCAGCTCTGAAAGGAGTCAGGAGAGATGTTGGAGAAGGCGAAGTTGGCATCGCGCTTCTCTAAGAGGAACCTGTAGGTTCTTGTGCACAGATGATGGAGAGGAGAGGAATCCTTTTCCCAGAAGTCTGGCAGAGAAGGCCAAATCACCATACCATGCTAGCCTGGTCACAGTCATCTCCAGGGTGAGAAGGACTGTGCAGGAAGAAAGTGAATGATCTTCTGTGCTCTGTCAGGGAATACGCAATATTCTGCACTTTGCTGCCTCACACTTATCAATTTCACCCACCCCCCACCACTTATATTCTGACATCCCTTCTGCTGCATGAAACATTTGCTCTCATTATCTCCCACACCCATACACCAATGTTGCTTCAATGTTGCTTCCCTATTTCCTCAAAACACCTCAGCACCTCTACCCCCAACAAAACCAGCCTTAATAGCCGTGCTACCCACTTGCATCTTATTCTTTTGCCTTTTATGTCATTAAAGGAGAAGACATCTTATAACAGATTGGAACAAAGCCTACAGAGTGGGGGTTGCCAGACATCCATGTCCTCACCCACCCTGCCAGGAAAGGATGACAGGGACCAGGAAAAGACAGGGACTGCTCCTGCAGAGGTGCGGGGACACCACTGTCCCAACACCCAAGTAAATATCACTTTGTCATCTCACTGTAAAGGTCACATTTACAAGGAGTCAAGCATTACTACTAGCCAGTGACTGCAACATCTTCTGTCTCTTATGTTTTACAAGTGCACCCATTGTCCCAAGGACCAGCCTGTCGCATAGAGAGTTGTTCTTGGATCTACCCAGATGAGATGATAAGAGTCATACAGAACAGAAACTGACCCTTTGGCTCAACTCATCTATGCCGACCAGGTTTCCTAAACTAATCTAGGCCCATTTGCCTGCATTTGGCCGACATCCCTTGAAACCTTTCCTATACACGTACCTGTCTAAACGTCTTTTAAAAGTTGTAATTTGCTGAGGGAATTGGAAGGATCATCATCAAGACCACTTCCTGGATCCATGAGTAGCATAGACAATGACATCTCAGTGGACTTAGTCAGAGTGCACACCAACAGCTCCACAGATGAGTGAGGAAGGAACTCCCAAGCCATTGGCAATTAGAACACTGCTGGAAACCAGATACGTACTTAGCCCTTAGCAAGAGATGGTGTGGTCTTGGTGATGAGGGACTTCATCTAGAAGCTTAGGGAACAGCAGCAGTGGCTGGCAGGCATACAGGAGGCACTGGCCCTCATAATGGAGAAGCAGTAGCGATGCAGCAGTCTGTCGATGCACTGCCTGTCATTGCTCAGATGCTGCAGCAGTGTAGCCAGCCCAATTACTGACTGTCCATGTCCGTTGACAGGTTAGCAGCTGTCATCAAGACACAGGCCCAGCACCCTCTGGGGCTACTGGTGAGTTGCCAACACCTGATTTCCATCAACTCAGGACTAAAGGCAGAACAAAAGTGGGGTTAGGAGTCTAGAGCCTCATCCAGGTGCCCCATCCTCTCACAGGCAGGATAGAGCCAGGTGGTCCCCAGGTGGAGTCACACAAAAGCCCATCAACAGTTTCCATTGAGGAGACTGCAGAATTAGCTGGGCTCTCAAACTTCATGTGCCTGTCCTCCTCTGACTGTTGAAGTTCCAGCTGAGATGAGTTAACTTGCCTCTGGCATATTTGGCCTTACCAGACCAAAATGGTGCCCCCCCCCCCCCCCCCCCCCCCCCCTCCCCCGAGGATCACCCAATAATGCCTCCAGGGTCAACAGGGTCCACTATGGATTGTGCCCTGCTCTGCAATTTGTCCATGGGCAAGATGGAGGTCGTTTGGAAGAGGCAATGATTTGAATGCACCAAGAACCTGGTCTGGGTTCCATGTTTAGTTTTCCTGACAATAAGTTTGTACGGCAAGTTTGGTAAGATTGCGTCCATGGTCAGTTGGGCTGTTAACAAGGCATTTAACATGCAATGATAGTGTCAATTAGGAACTTGACACTGACTAGTGAGAATCTCATCACACCACTTGAGAAAAGGGTACCAGATGTGGCGAGATGATTCAACATCGAGATCGGACCTTGCCAAAAATCTTGCCTAATTCTATCAGGCATCTTGCATAACGCACGTCTTTCAGATCCTGGTATACTATGTTATAAAAATAGCAAGTCATGAAAGACAATTCAAAAAAAGGACTCATCCAAAAATAAATTGAGACAAGTTTTTCTTGAAACCCAGAGAAGTGTCAATCACTCAGACATTAAAGTATCAATAACAAAAGCTTTACCTCACTTCACATCTCTCAGCTTCAACCAAACAAATAAATAGATACTGAAAGAAACAGTTCAGAGAAAGAATAAATAATTATAACTTCATAAAAACAGCAATCAAATGCTCCACTTGCACCTGTGAGAACGGCTCCTCCAAGAAAATTCATTCGTCAATCTTTGGGCTCAAACAAACCTTCACAATAAGGCCATCTGTGAACTATATTAACAGGCACAGGTAGTCAGCTGTTTCTCAAGATGACTGCCCCACCAACTGCTGGTTGAATACTAGTGGTGCCAGGATGAGGTCCTTAAATGGTCATCAATTGATGTGAATGCAGGATGATTGATGGGAAGGCCATCCCCATCCCTAACTTAACCAAGGCCTATTCTCCTGCCTGATTAAATGCCTCCACCTCTAAACTTGCCTTGGGAGTGGGCATTAAATTTCACTCCGGTGCATTAAGGTTTTGTCCAGGGATTTCCTACAGAACCCAGTTGGCCTAGTTGATAGATACATGGGTATGCAGGCCCCAGCTCATGTTTAAGTTCTACATTGGATAATTACATTTTTCTAAAATGATTAATTAAAAATACTGTTCTATTGTTTTTAGATCAAAATCAAAATGCCTCAAATTAAATCAACTAACAGTTTCTGTGTCACTGTAAATTGGGAATCTCATTTACTGAAATATCCTGATTATATATTTGAATGGCCAGAATATGCCTTACTAAGGGAACAGCTGTAAAGATAACGACATTATGTACAAGAGCTTACAATTGATTAAGGGCTGCGTGGACCTCAAAATCGATAAGTTGAAGTTTATTATCAGTTTTCATCAAGTGAACATGTTTGTTTTAATGCAGGCAGTGTATACTCTGACACCCTAAATCAGCATGTGTAACAAGTTTGACCAATAAACACAGTCTTTTGGGAAAAGGAACAAACATTTAATTCAGTATTTATGTGCAGAACTTTGCATCTTGGGAACTCAGCTACATGCTTTTAATGACACCGTGTAACCAGGAGGACAGCAGCCAAAAAAAACCCTCAAAGAGTTTAATCTGGAACCCTTTGTAATGTCAGAACCTGAAAATAACGATATCAAGAAATACAAAATATTAAATGTTTATAACTTACATAATCATCATCCTGAGGAATTAGAACATTCATCTCAGAAGACTTGGCACTGATAATCTCACATCCTAAAGACTCTTCACTGAGGTATATGTGACATCCCTCGGTCTTATTTATTGATACAGTAGGTACTTTGCCCATGACCTGAAAAGCAGTACATAAAATAGTTTATAATCCAGCTGTAAGTTAGCAGCTTTAAAAATCACTAGCTGTTAAAAAGGGTAGCAGATGACGGAATTGGTTGAATGAAGAGAAACAAAGGTTAATGGCTAATGGAAGTTTTTCAGCATGGATGAAGGTTTGCAGCAGAGTTCCCTTGGGTTCAGTGCTTAGACCCTTCCATTCCTGCTGTATATTAATGACCTAGACGTTGACGTACATGGCACAATCAAAGTTTGCAGATGTTAAGAAACTGGGAAGTATTGTGAACTGTGGTGAGGACGTTGCAAAATTTCAACAAGTGCCAGATGAAGTCCAATGCAGAGAAATATATTGTGATTCATTTGCTAGGAAGAACACAGGAAGACAATATAAAATAAAAAGCACAATTCTAAAAGGAATGCAGGAGCAAATAGACCTGAGTATATATCTGCATAATTCGTTGAAAGTGGCATGACAGGTTGAGAGAAGGTATATTGAACTTGGACAATATACTGGATTAGGTATAGTTGGAGTACTGCATCCACTTTTGGGTGCCACACTTTAAGATGCATGTTTAGACATTGGAGAGGGTGCATTCACAAAGTAAAGATAGAACGGAGAAACTAGGACTCTTTGCCTTGAAGAGAAGAAAGCTGAGAAGAGTTCTGAGATATTCAAATTCATTATAAGTATGCATAGAGTATGTTAAGGGAAACTGTTTTCATGGAAGAATGATGAACAAGATGAAAGTAAAGCTAAAATTAATAAATTAGTAAAACGACTGAATGGTTAGGGCCTGAAATTCATTTTGTGTCAGTGTAGTGGAGCTAAGATCAATAGATTCATTCAAAAGGGATTTTCACTGTTACCTGAAAAGGATGATTGTACTGTGTTTTGCAGAGAAGGCAAGCGAATGGCATTAAGCAAATTGCTCATTTGAAGCATCAGTGTGGATACGGTGGGCTGATTGGCCTCCTGTGTGTAACAATTCTACGATTCTGTGTGTATCAACAAATTCAATATTTTTCAAATAAAGAAAATTATGTATTTAGAGGTTATTACAGGTCCATTTGCTCCTGTTAAACTTCGGGGTGTAGTTGTGTGAGATATTGTAGCAAGGTGAATGAACCTGATTCTGGGGACTGGAAAACTTCTTTCAGAATTACAAACTACAAAGAGACATGTATTCAATTCAGGCCACAATTTACTCTCTAGCGCTCATTTTTGTTCACATCAAATGGATTTGGGTATGAATGGTAACGTATGATTCGCAACTGGCACGATTTTGCCATGCCCAGAGAAGATGTGATTTGGATCATGATCAATCACCCAACTTTGCATGCTGAAATTTCTGTTTGGCACTTCTGTTGGGCAATGCTCCCTGACAGCAGAGCACACACGTAATATTATCCCTTTAGAGCCTGCTTGCTGTTAGCTCAGTGAGTTGTGTTCTGGATATTGACAGCATGCGGTCAAGGCACATCTTATATTAAACATCTCAAAATTAACTACTAGTTTTTTTTATTTATATAAATTCACTGTGTGGGATGTATAGTACAATTAAAACACTCACATCAATGTTACAATAGAAATGGTATGCACAATGCCTGTTGTGTGAATTTCCAATATTAAGGGAACATGCTTGTCACAGATTTCTCCTGTCTATTAGATAAAGTAATTGCTATGCAAGGGTAAATAGACTGTTTTATCTTAATGTTTTATTTTTAATATATTCACTTAGTCATTTTGGATCTTCTCCAATTCTTTCTAAAAAATCTACTATGTATTTCCTTAGAACATCTTCTTCAAACAGTTACAGTTGGAGGGGGGGAGAAATGTCCAAAAGACCACAAGACATAGAAGCAGAACATTTGGCCCATTAAGTCTATTCCATCATTCAATGAGATCATGGCTGATCTGAGAATCCTAAACTGCATTTTCCTGCCTTTTCTTCATAATTCTTGACTCCCTTACTGATTGAAAATCTGTCGATCTCAACCTTGCAAATATTTAATGACCCATTCTACAGCCCTCTGTGGCAAAGAATTCACAGTAACTACCCTCGGAGATGAAATTGCTCACCATCTCTGTCTTAAATGGGCAATCCCTTACTCTGAGATTATGCCCTTTGGTCCTAGATTCTCCCACAAGAGGAAAAGACTTGTCAAACTTCACAAGAATCTTAAAATGATTCAATAAGATTGCATTTTATTCTTCTAAACTCCAGTCAGTACAGACCCAACCTCTCCTCATAAGAAAATCCCTCAATGACTGGGGTACACACGGTAAATCTTCATTGACTATCTCTAATGCGAGTTTATCTTTCCTTAGAGAAGAGTGCCAAAACTGTTCACAGTATTCTAGGAATGGTCTAACTAGTACCTTAGTATAGTGTTAGCAAGACTTCTCTATTTTTATGTTCCAGTCCCTTTGAAATAAATGCCACTAGTCCGTTCACCTTCCTTATTACCTGCTGACAACTATGCTAGCTTTTTGCTTTATGCATGAGGCGACCCCACCCCAACATCGCTCTGTGCTGTACCCTCCTGCAGTCTTTTTCCATTAAAATAATATTCAGCTCCTTTATCCTTCCTACCAAAGTGCACAATCTCACATTTTCCCATACTATATTCCATCTGCCAAATTTTTGACAACTCAACTTAACCTGTTCCCTCTGCAGACCCTGTGTGCCGTCTTTACCACTTGCCTTCCCACCTATTTTTGTATTATGTGCAAACTTGGCAACAGTACATTCACTTCGAAGACATCAGTAAATAAATGAGGCCCTAGCATAAGTTCCTGTTGCACTCCACTGGTTAAAGGTTTCTATCCTGAAAATGCCCCCCTTGCCTTAATTCTCTGTCTTTGATTAGTTAACCAATCCTCTATCTATTCTAATAAACTACCCCCAACGTTATGAGCTTTGTTTTTTCACACAGCCTTATGTGGGATACTTAACTGAACACCTTTTGGAAATCCAAAAATATCAGAATCACAGAACCCCTACAGTTTGGAAGAAGGCCATTCACCCCATCAAGTCCACACCAACCTTCCAAACAGCATCCCACCCAGATCCAACACCCTATCATATCCTGTAACCCCAGTTTACCATGGCTAATCCACCTAACCTACACATCCCTGGACACTATGGCCAATCCACCTCACCTGCACATCATTGGACTGTGGCAGGAAACCAGAGCACCCAGAGGAAACCCACACAGACACAGGGAGAATGTGTAAACTCCACACAAACAGTTGCCCAAGGGTGGAATCAAACCCAGTGTGGAGAAGCAGCAGTGCTAAGCACTTAGCCACTGTGCTGCCCCACCACTCAGCCACCATGCCATCTCATCTACTGGTTCCACTTTATCTATCCTACTTCTTACCTCCTCAAAAGAATTCTAATAACTTTTTCAGGCATGACTTCCCCTTCATGAAGTCATGTTGACTCTGCTTCTTTATGTATTTCTAAATGCTCTGCTATTACATCCTTTAAAATAAACTCTAATGTTTCCCAATTACAGATGCTAAGGTACCTGACCCATACTTATCTGTTTGTCCACTCTTACAACCTTTTTGAATCAGGACGTTACATTGTCAGTTTTCCAATCCTCTGGCATTTCTCCAGAATCACAAGTGATACCTCAGTGCAGGAGGAGGCCATTTGACCTATTATTCCTGCACCAGCTTGTTAAATAAATGTCATTACCAAGTGCTAAACTTCTGCTTTTTCCTCATACTTTTGCACATTGGATAATTATTTAAATTAAAAAAAGCCCTCTTAAAGGCCTCAATTGAACCTGCCTTCAGCACACTTCCAGGCCAGTACATTCCATACCGTGACCACTCGCTGAGTGGGCAAGTTCTTCCTCACTTCACCCTTCTTCTTTTGCAGATCTCTTTAAATCTATGCCGTCTTGTTCTCCCCCCTTGTTTATTTCTAAACTCCACCCAGATGGCCTCATTTGAAGATCCTTCTAGGATGTCCTTCGTCATTTCTGCAGTGATGGTTTCCTTTATCAATAATGCAATGCCCCCATGTCTCTTACTTCCTACCCATTGCGCCTGAAACTTTTATACCCTGGAATATTGAGTTGCCAGTCCTGTCCTTCATTCAACCATGTCTCAGTGATTGCAACAATATCAGTTCTGGATTTGTTTGTTCTACTTTTCCCATTTGAGGGAATATACCTCGGCTGTACCCAAATCATCTTTTCTTTTAAGATAGCCCATTGTTCAGTTAATGTTTTTTCCCTACAACCTTTCATTCCAGTCAATCCTGCCCAGCTCTGTTCTTGACACACTGAAGTCCATGCTCTATCAATTCATTTTTTTCACTCTGGATTGTCGCATGTCATTCTCCACCATCAGCCTGAACTTTATGATATGATCACTGTCTCCTAAGCTTTCCCTGCTTGACCTACTTGGCCCACCTCATTTCTCAGAGCCAGGTCCAATAGTGCATCGTTTCTTGTTGGATTAGAAACATACTGTTGTAGGAAGCTCCACTGTATGCAGTCCTGGAACACTTGACCCTTGCTGCCCCACACACTACAAGCATCCCAGTCTCCCATAACAACTATCCGATAATGTTGGCATCTCTGTAATATCCCTGCAGATTTGTTCCTCTAGAATCTAAGGAATGTAACTGCATCCACTATCTCTGTATCCAGTCTTTTAATATACTGGGATGCAACCCAGTTTCCTTAATATTTTTTCTTGAGTGATGGTTATTGTGTTTATTTCCTGGCCCCACTTTTGCCTTGATTATTTAGTATTTTTGGAAAGCTATTAGGGTCTTCTGTCATGAAACATGAAGAAAAATATTCAACTCCTCTGCCATTTCCTGGTTACTTATTTTTATTTCTCCAGCCTAATTCTCTAACAAGCTATGTTCAGTTTGGTCTCTCTTTCTTTTTGTATATTTAAAGAATCTTGTACTATTCTTTTTAAATATTACTTGCTAGTTTAGCATCACAATATAATTTTTCCAACTTCATTATATTTTGATCATCTTTTGTTGGCTTTTAAAACTTTGACAATCCTCTGGCTTGCCACTAATCTTTGGCACATTTTATGTTCTTTCTTTCTTTCAATGTGATAATTGTTTACTTCCACTAGTCTCAATACATATCATCTATTTTACAATTATTGAAAAAGCTATATCCTTGAGCCATGTATAGGAGGCTATTGCTTAGGATATATTTCAGCTGATTCCTCCTGTTGCCAATGACAAAACCAGAAACTGAATGCAAGACGATTCACTTTATGAAGGAGAAAACATCTGACTCAATATAACTGGCAGACTTACATCATCATTAAAATGGGAAAGCAGCCACAAACGCCTAAACATTTGAAATAACTTATCAGCAATAAGCTTCAAAAAGTGGGCTACAATTGCAAATTTATGGTAAATAATTTTGAGAAGCAGGTCACGATCACAATGTCAATCCATTAACAGATTTGAACTGTGATTACAAGTAAAAGATGAAGGAATCATCAGGGGGTTTCTGCTAGCTACTTTATTGATCCTAACAGATTGGATTAACCAGGGAGAAATAACCACAGTATTGCAGCTCACTAATCATGATAAACCATTATGTTTCATTCCAATAATGGACGAATTGAACGCACTAACTCAAACCTGTAATTAATATTGATATGAATCTCATTTACTTTGCTGCAAATGATTACAAAATCAAATAGATTTGTATAAATTCTGTAATTTAGATGATTTAGCACTCTCAAACACTGGAAATTGCTGATGTTTTTGAAAATTATTTGTTACCTGAACTTGTACATCTCTGGAATTGATGATTTCAACTATTCCCACCACGTTGTCAAACACAAGGCCAAGCTTTTTACAAGAATCTGAAATGTAAAATAATATTTTATATATATAAATATTCAGAAACAAGCTATGGGCGTGTAAACAAAAAGCAATGGAACTTCATCTTCATAAAAATGGAATAAAGCTTAAACATTTGAAGCAATTTATCACAACTCAGTTTTAAAGAGTGGGCCACGATTTAAAAACTTGAAACTATTTTCAAAAAACAATATTGATCGGCAACTTATTTTGAGAAGCAGGTTACTACTGCAATCCTGATTTATAAAATGGCATGAGTGTATGACAGCTATTGTTTAATTTGAATCATTTCCAACAGCTACTTAACACTTTGGTAGTGACCTATGTACTTACCGATTGTAATGGAATTGACTTTGCCTTGGATTTTCAGTGTAGAGTTGCTGCATTTATAGACATAGACAACATGCTTCAGTTCAGTCTCAGAAATGACAATATTGTCATTGTTTTCCTGGTATTCCTGGGATAAAAGTAATAGAACAATTAGCTGGAAATTAAATATAAAAAAATTCCACAGATATAGAGGGGTGAAAATTGGTTATGACTTATTTTTTGGTTCACAACTAATGGTACAGCCACTGCACAAACTGTCCCAAACTAGTTTGCATTGTATTTGTTGTACTTCACAGCATTCTACTAAGCAGAATATAGTGCTACTTATCTTGCTGGTAGCTGCCTAAAATTTCCCAGAATGGGGATGTTTAAGCAGCAGTGGAAGGGATAAGGGAGTCTGCGGGCTCAGCAATGTCCAAGGGAGACACTCTTCCACAGCCGGTTCCAGAGAACATTAACATTTTGAACATTTTAGTCTGAAACTAATGTTTGTTTTTTGGGGTAGGTCACTGGGGACGGCTATACCAACTGCTCAAGATTTCCAAGCAAAGAAGGCTGGGTTCCTGTGCTGATCGATCAAACCAGTTTCTGCAAAACAGCCAAGAGTTACTGGCACCCCATTTATAAATATAACCAGAATAACACCTTTTTTATGTGACCACATTAAAACTGCCTTTACCTATGAAGAAGTTCCCACTGTGCAATTGCAGATTTAATGTGGGTTAATAATACTTAGAATTTTAGGCATGCGTGCTGCCTAGGAATTGGACATGTTGGGAACCAGTTTCTACTTAATAGAGTCTAGCTCATTCTATGTTCAAAATAACCAGCCCACACATTATTTCACCAAAGTCGTGGGGTGGGGGGGGGTAGGAGGAACAAAGTCTTGTCAGTCTGTTCACAGCCAAACTATTCTTTCCCGGGACCTCAAAAGTGTAGAGCATTTTACACTTCTCAATCCTCCATCTTCTTGTAATCTATTGCCTTTCAAAACTCAAATCTGGAATTTGTTGGGATGAATTTGGTTATAAACACTCTTTCTTAGATACCTTAAATAATCAGTAAAGAATGCTGTGCATAAAAGCAAAATGTTTGAGTATGATGTTGAATTTAACAAATTATTGTTTTCTTCTGTAAGTCAATATGGGTTCTGACCCAAACTTTTAATTCCTTCCTGACCATGGGGTGGTGCCAGAGGACTGGGATGACAGTTAATTAATCTCCATTTGATCAGGGACAGTCAGTGTGGCTTTGCCAGAGGGACATGATGCCTAACAAACTTGATAGAATTTTTTTGAGGAGATGATCAAGTATGTAGATGAGGGTAGTTCAATTGATGTGGTTTCTATGGATTTCAGCAAAGCCTTTGACAAGATCCCACGGGAGACTGATAAAGAAGGTAAAAGGACATTGGATCCAGAGTAACTTGGCAAGATGGATCCAAAATGAACTTAGTGGTAACAGAGGTGGTGTTAGAAGGCTGTTTGTGTGACTTTTTAAAATTCATTTGTGGGATGTGGGTGTCGCTGGCTAGCCAACATTGATTGCTCAAAGTTGCCCTTGAGAAGATGGTGGTGAGCTGCCTCCTTCAACTGCTGCAGTCCACCTGCTGTAGGTTGGCCCAAAATGCCAGTAGGGGGAGGGAATTCCAGGATTTTTGACCCGGTGACAGTGAAGAAACAGTTACATATTTCCAAGTCAGGGTGGTCAGTGGCTAGGAGGGGAACTTGAAGGTGGTGTTGTTCTCATGTATCTGCTGCCTTTCTCATTCTAGATGAAAATGGTTATGGGTTTGGAAGGTGCTGTCTGAGGATCTTTGGTGAATTTCTGCAGTGCATCTTGTAGATGCTACACTGCTGCTACTGAGTGTCGGTGGTGAAGGGAATGGATGCTGGTGGATGTAGTGCCAATCAAGTGGGCTGCTTTGTCCTGGGTGGTGTCAAACTTCTTGCATGTTGTTGGAGCTGCACTCATCTAGGCTGGAGGCCAATGTCCAGTGGCACGCCACAGAGATCAATGCTGGGTCCCTTATTGTTACTAATATATATAAACGATATAGATGAGAATGTTGATGGGGAGAGAATGAGAAGTAAGTTTGTCAATGACAGGAAGACTGGACAGTTAGAAGTGAGGAAAGAGGTCTTTATTTTTCTACTTTATACTAAGGAGGACTTTAATGTTGAATTTATTTCCTTATTTTTCTACCTTGTACCTAAGATTTTGTACCTAGCTACCTTGGTACCTAAGACCGTAGAATTATACAGTGTGGAAGCAAGCCGTCCGGCCCACTGAGTCTGCACCAAGTATCTAAAGAGCAACACAACCAGACCCACCCCACGAACAATCCCCGTAACACTGCATCTCTCAGGCTAATCCACCTAACCTACACATCTCCTGACACTATGGGCAATTTAACAAGGCCAATCCACCTAACCTGCACATCTTTGGACAAGGATGGCACTGGGAATGGTGACATTGTACACTTTTCACTGCACTCCTGTATCCCTGTACTTGAGTACATGTGACAATAAAATCTAAGTTCTAATTCTGAAAATCTCTTTCCGGTTCTCAGTTGCAGGAAGATATAGTTAGGTTAGTCAGATGGGCTGATGAGTGACAGATAAAATTTTAGATAAATCTGAGGTGCTGCATTTTGAAAAGACAAATCAGGGCAGGACTTATACACTTAACGATAAGATTCTGTGGAGTGTTGCTGAACAAACAGACCTTGGAGTGAGGATCATAGTTCCTTGAAAGTAGAGTCCCAGGCTGACAGGGTAGTGAAGAAGGCATTTGGTATGCTTGCCTTTATTGGTCAGTGCATTGAGTAAAGGAGTTGGGAGGTCATGTTGCAGCTGTGCAGGACATTGGTTAGGCCAGTTTTGGAACGCTGTATTCAATTCTGGTCTCCCTGCTATAGGAAGGATGTTGTGAAACTTGAAAAGGTTCAGATAAGATTTACAAGGATGTTGCCAGGGTTGGAGGGTTTAAGCTATAGAGAGAGGCTGAATAGGCTGGGGCTATTTTCCCTGGAGCATCGGAGGCTGAGGGGTGACCTTATGGTGGTTTATAATATCATGAGGGTCTTAGATAGGATGAATAGCCAATATCTTTTCCCCAGGGTAGTGGAGTACAAAACTAAAGGGCATAGATTTAAGGTAAGGGGGGAAAGATTTAAAAGGGACTCAAGGGGCAACTTGTTCACACAGAGTGTGGTACATGTATGGAATAAACTACCAGCGGAAGTGGTGAAGTCTTGTACCATTACAACTTCTGAAAGGCATTTGGAAAGATACATGAATAAGAAGGGTTTAGACAGATATTGGCCAAATGCTAGCAAATGGGACTAGATTAATTTAGGATATCTGCTCGGCGTGGATGAGTTGGACCAAAGGGTCTGTTTCCATACTATACAGCTCTATGACTCTATAACTCTGAAAAGTGTGAGATAATGTACTTTGAAAGAAGTAACAAATCAAGGGAGTACACAATAAATTTCAGGACGCTTAGGAAGCTCAGAGGAACAGAGGGATCTTGAGGTGCTTGTCCACTGATCCTTGAAGGCAGCAGGTGGTACACTCTATCAGCCATGGCACAGATTATAAGAGTAGGGAGGTTATGTTGGAACTATACCAAAGTTTAGTGAGGCCACAGCTGGATTATTGTGTGCAGTTTTAGTCGCCACACTAAGGAAGGATGTGATCGCGTCAGAGGGGGTGCAGAGGAGATTCACCAAGATTTTGCCTGGGTTTAACTAGGAAGAGAACCCGGATAGGCTTGGGTTGTCTTCTTTAGAGAGGTGAAGGCTGAGGGGGTACCTGACAGAGGTGTTTAATATTATGAGAGGTGTGGACAGGATGGCTAGAAAGCAGCCATTTCCCTTAATTGAACGGTCAATAATGAGGAGGCAAAATTTTAAAATGGAAGGCAGGAGGTTTAGAGGGGATTTGAGGATTTTTTTTCACCTAGAGAGTGGTGGGAATCTGGAATGCACTGCCTAGGAAGGCAGTAGAGGCAGAAAAACTCAACTTTAAAAAAGAACTTGGATGAGCACTTCAAATGTCATGACTTTGCCATAGCCTTCAAAGTTCTGGAAAGTGGGATTAGTGTAGATAGGTCACTGCAGATTTGACAGGCCAAAAGTCCTCTTCTTACCTGAATGACTATGACATCAAAATATATCTTTTCTTTAGACTTGGAGAAGGCAGAGGTTGTAATACAACAGAAACCAGAATGCCTTGGTTATGCCATCTAACACCCAGTTTGGTAGCACTCATCACAAGTTACTGGAGTGAAGCCAAATAACAGTATTCACAAATTTATATGCCTAGTACATAATTCAGACCAAGACAGTGGTATTTTAACAGTTTTATCTGGGAGAAATTGGGTCTGGCAAAGACTACAGCAAAGGGAAATAGTAAAAGGTATCAAGTTTTACTTCTCATAAAGCCAATGCTAAATTATAAGACCACTCTCATTCAAGCCACACTCAACTATGGGATTTAGTAAACCCTGTATAGTCTAACACAGGGCTTCTCAAATTGAGGATCAGGACTTCATGGGGTCGTGAGCTGAAATATTGGGGTCGGGAGCTTTGAGGCAGCAATGACCACCAAGCAGAACTTTAACAAAGCTCTTACAATATTCCAGCCTTGAAATGGAGTCACAGTGGGAAAAAGGGGAAATGATGTCCTAAAACAAAATTCCTAAAATGTTTTTCAAGACCAGGCAACAAGCTATTGAAATGGTTCAACAAAGCAATGTTTAATTTAACTGAATGCATTGCAGAGATGACTGTTTAACACTAGATGTCACTATTGTGTTTTGTACAATATGTCGCTTTAAAAGGTTACTGGTAAATGTCAGGGAATAGATACTTCCATTTTCATGTAAAATTAGACAAAATAAGTTACACATGAGTAAAATATTTCTTTAATTTAAAAACAATTTTTGTGAAGATTCTGACGAAAACAAGATGAAAAATCTGGAGCATTTTGTGTACACTATCCTAGTGTTTAAGCAATTAAAAACGTACTTAAATCCGTCATCACCTTTTTTATACTATGTTCCTTAATGATTATTTTCACACTGTTAAGAAAGAGTTGATAATTTATTTTATTTCTTGACATTGATTAATGGAAGAAATTCTAATTATCAGATAAACTGGAACAAATAATGGGCACTGACTGCTTTTTTTTTAAAAACTTGTAAAACAATTAATGATTCAGTCTCTTCAGAAACTCAGCTCAAGAAATAAAACCTAAACGCTCAGATGGAAAGCAATAGAAAACTCAACATTGTGTTCAATTTATTTAGCTAGCTTCACTCTCTAAGTGGTGGTAACTTGGAATAAGCTGTGCTGGTTTTTACTGGACTTTATGTACATGAAACTACTATCCACTTCAGTCATGCAAACATATATATTTGTGTAATAGAGAACTGAAAACCAGCTAAGTAGGGTTATATGTTGCTGTGAAGGAATCAATAATTCAAACAATTATTCTTCTCCCTTCTCAGGGCAAAGTTCTGCCTTAAATACATATGTGTGACCTAAATTTAAGGACACAGATTTCCAATGAAAACTGACATCTCAGTAATATTTATCTGCAAACACCACTGAGATGAAAGGTCCAAAAACTACTGAATTTGGCAAGAGACTTAAACGCATCATTAAAGAAATACCACACTTCCTGTGCCCTCTCAGGTGGACACTCAAGATTCCCTGGCATTATTGTTGGTGTCTTGGTTAATATTTTACCCCTCAACCAAAATCAGAATAGTTGGTTAACATTACATTTCTGTTTGCCAACTGGCTGCTGTGTTTCCAACGTTATATCAGTGACTGCAGTTCAAACAAGTATTTGTGTAGCAGTATAACACTGGTATATTCTGAGGTCTATATAAAGCCAGGAGCATTCTTTTCAATGCTGCCTTATTTGAAGGTAAATCCAAGTATGTATTTAAATCTCATGATGGCAAGCATAAATACAAATTGTTTATTTGTAAGAATGGGATACTGTTTATCAGCACTTGATATAAGCCATCATAATTTGAATCTTGTCTTTTGCTCCCAGCTCCATCAGTAACGCAACTAAACATTTGGGGCCAGGTTTTACAGGAACGACAGAGTCTTGCTCCTTCCAAGCCCATTTCATAACTATAATGAATGTTGGGCAGGCTGAATAGCCAGTCATGGGATTTTCTACTGTTCAGTCAGAAAGAAGTCCCTGCTTCAGAAGCTGCTGGCCAAGTGGCTGGTAGCTCCATCACTCTTTACAATGCCAGATCTCAATAGTGAGTTCTGCTGGAAATGTGACTGCCAGAAGAGACCGAAGGAAGATCACAGTGTCATGAGAGCTAAGTCCTGTAATTTTATGATGGGGAGAGATGCTAGAGGCACAGAAAGAGGGAGGTGGTGTGTGAGTTCTGTCAGGCAGGTGGCATGGAAGGAAACGGGTGATATTTAGGAAAGGGGAGTGCACTTGAGGTGTGTTGGATGTCACTCAAATGAGGTGCCTCCCTCCTTTCCCACCTTTTTTTTTGTAGGCCCAAAGAAGTAGCTTGCCCAAGCTAGTCATATTATGGCATGGGCAGTGTATTACTCAGATCAATAGGTTGTTAACCTCTCTAATTTATCTTTATTTAAACATGGCATTCAGCTGGCATATGCAGTGCTGCCTACCTAGTGTATTATGGGAATGAGATGAGAGGTGGATGGGCAGGTGATGGTCCAGCCTGACCTGTTTTGTGTTCCCCCCGCTCTCCACACCACGACCACTACCATTGAAAACACATCATTTGGGGAACATAAGATCCAGCCTTTGGTTATATTTACCACTTTCCACTTCTTTCCTTCTAGCTCCAGCACAGGCATCCTTGGCTGCTGTGGAGGGGACATGGGCAATGTAGGACTGGAAGAGTGACTCTTTGATGGGGAAATGATCACTGCAGTCCGTGGACGAAGATTTGGATTCTTGTGGGTCTTCTGGTCATCAGGAACATGGCGGAGACCTAGAAAGGTAAAAAATCAGTACCACAGATAACTGTTCAATTTTTTTGATCTTTTAAATCAACAACTGAACTGAAATTGTTAAATATCAGACATTTATATTCATGCCACTACCTTAAGGAGTTCATAGTTCAATATTAAAATACATTACCACTGAGTCCAGCAGGGACATCTGGGAGTATTCTAGAAAGGTCTCAATAGTTTAAAAATCAGAACATAATACAGACAGTCATTCTACCCACCTCACCAGTATAGAGTTTTGTAAGAGTTATTCAGTTAGTCCCACTTTCCTATTCCTTTTTCATACTCTTGCAGTTTTTTTTAACCAATCAAGTATTTATCCAAGTTCCTTTTGAAACTTACTAATCAATCTGCTTCCACAGCCCTTTTAGCTTGTACTTTCCAGATCATAACGCAATGTGAAAAGCTCCTCATCTCACAACCTGTTCATTCGACGTTTATCTTGAATCAATGTCCGCTCATTATCAACCCATATACTAATGGAACAGCATTTCCTACCTTTATTGACATCCCCTCATAAATATGAGCACCTCTACCTAACGTTCCCTTAATCATCCCTGTACAAAGGAGACCAATCACATCTTCACAAGTCTCCATATATTGTCCATTATTACTAGTATAATTCTGGTAAATGCGATCATGAAATGAGTCGGTAAGAAAGGTACATGTATTAAAAAGTCACTACAGTAAATGACATCAAACTAATAACTGAACATGCTTGGAACAAATATTAATTTAGTACAATTAAACACAGCTAATTTATTGCTTGATATGGTAATCTGTTTATAATGACTACAAAGTCAAATCATTGCACATACAATTTTTATAAGTATGAGCTTTTTTTGTCTTGACTTACTGATAGCACTCTTGCTTCTAAGTCAAAAGATCAAGCATTAAAGTCCACTCAAGAGATTGAAGACTCAACTTAGACTGATGCTTCCTTTCATACTGAAGGAGTCCTGCACTATGTCAGAGTAGCTGCCATTTGGTTGACATATTAAACCGAGGCCCGGAATAGATATGGGCAGAATACCACCAAACCTTATCCATACAACCGCAGGCCTTTTGGTGGAGGGCCATGATGACAAGGGGCACCTCTGACCTCACTATTTACATAAGGTCGTCAGGGACACTTGTATCGCAAGGTATCCTCTCTTTCAAGGTATCTTCTCTAAGAAGGGTAACAGGCATAATGCAGAAAATTATAGGCCAGTGAGCCCTACATCACTAGTAGGGAAATTATTGGAGAAGACTGTTAGGGACAGGATTTTTTCACATTTGGAAAAGAATAGACTTATTATGGATTGTCAGTATGTCTTTGTGCAGGGGAGGTCTTGTCTCACAGATTTGAGTTTTTTGAGGAAGTGACAAAGATTATTGATTCAGTGGACGTTGTCTTTGTGAACTTTACTAATGCGCTTGATATGGTCCGCTGGTCCAGAAGATTAAGTCACATCGGATACACAGTGAGTTGTGAAGTTAGACACAAAATTGGCTTGGTCATAGTAAACGGAGTGTAAATGAGGAGGGTGGAGTCTGTTACCAATTGTGTTCTACAGGAATCAGTGCTTGTATCTCTGTTATTTGTAGTATATGTAAATGATTTGGATGAAAATTTAAGTGGTCTGTCTCCACAGTGGCCAGTATCCTGTCACTAAGTCACCCTTTATTTACACATGGGAAGTCCTTGACACTGATCCAGCTCCCTCAGAACCAGCTCTCAGAGTGAACAGAACCTCTGATACTCCTGTTTTTATTTGTCAGCCAGGGCTCCTTGATTGCACCAGTTTAACCGCCCCAAGCAGGAACTTATTTTGTATGATGTCCACCTGCCTGACCTCGTTACAATCACCATATCCTTCCCCCGCTGAGTCAAAGGACATCGACCTCCCTGCTAAAGAGTAGTGCCTCCAGATTTGGCACTCTACACCCACTGGAGGGCTTCCTACAACAATTAGCACAAGATCAGAAATCACACGACACTAGGTCATAGTCCAACAGGTTTATTTGAAAATAAAGGGGCTTCACTCCTTCTTCAGGTGTTAGTGAGAGATGCAATATCTGACACAGAATTTATAAGTATAAGAACGAAGGGTCACACTACTGATGAGGATGTATTAAACTAACCTACGATGTTGTTAAATGTTTAATCAGTTAGAATGTTTTAATTGATTAATGTGTATATGTAAATCCCAGAAATCCTTTAAAGTCATGGTCCTGAGAGAACTAAAGGTTTTATCAGTGTAAAGAAGAGGTGAGACAACTGACAGTGGTTTGACCGGAGGGTCATCACACCCCAGCCATGGGGAGAAGGCGAGTCCTTCATGGTAACCTCAGCCGGAGCAGGAATTGAACCCACACTGTTGGCATCGCAAATCAGATATCATCTTTTCAGTATTGGTGTCTTAGGTTCCAGTATAAGACAAGATGGCCCAAATCTTCCGATCTGGGTCAGAATCCCTTACTCCTACCTTCGCAAGAATTTTTGGGCCCTACTCTGGTTCAGAATCTATCTGAACAGATGTAGCCCACTAAATGATCCTGGGAGTATTGGGGTGAATTTATATAGAAGTCATGCCCCTTTTTAACATCAACTTCTGCCGTATTCCAGAAAGAAAAGAATTTAAATGCCCGTAGCCACTTTGAAAGCTACTGAGAGAAGCTAAGTGTTAGGCAAATGAGAGTGAAGGAAGGGTAATGATGGGCGGGGTGGTCGGCAATGAGCTAGGATGGCAAGTAAGCAAATGGGGAATCGGGTAAGTGGTTGAGATGATACAGGTAGCAGTACATGAGTGAGAGGTTAGGATGGGTCAGATTTTTGGGGGAGTGGTTGGGCATTCGGTACTGATAGGATGCTTGGTGAGTTGGACATGCAGAAGATGTTAGTTGTAAAGCCAAAGGAGGTGCAGAACATCTGGAGGGTGCTCCAGGAAAGCAGAAGGGATGGGTGTTTGGGGTCAATGTGTTTTTTTTTGCAGTGGAGTCAGTATGAGTGGAATCAATTTTACAGTTAGCCAGAACTTGGAGTAGGTTTTAATTCCTTTAACATTTACTAGGGAAAACGGGGAGGCAATGGCCAAGTGGTATTATTGCTAGGCTATTAATCTAAAACTCAGCTAATGTTCTGAAGACCCGGGTTTGAATCCCACCATGGCACTTGGTGGAGTTTGAATTCAATAAAACATACCTGAAATTAAGAATCTCCTGATGATGATTATGAAACTATTGTCAAATGTCAGACAACCCACCTGGTTCACTAATGTTCTTCAGGGAAGGAAATCTGTTACCCTCACCTGGTGACTTGAGGATATGTCCTGTCCCACAGCAGAGGTGGCTGTACAATGGTAGATGGCCAGGAGGGAGTTGCCCTAGGAATCCTCAACATTGACTCCGCACCCTGTGAAGTCTCGTGGCTTCAAGTTAAACATAGACAAGGAAACCTCATGATTACCAAGTACCGCCCTCCCTCAGCTGATGAATCAGTACTCCTCCATGTTGAATAACACTTGCAGAAAGCACTAAGGGTGGCAAGGGCACAAACTGTATGCAGGGTGGGGAATTTCGATGTCCACAAATAAGAGTGGCTTGATAGCAGCGCTACTGATTTGGCTGGCCAGGTCCTAAAGGACATAACTGCCAGATTGGCTCTCCGGCAGGTAGTGGGGGAACCAACATGAGGGAAAAACATACTTGACTCATCCTTCCCAATCTGCCAGCTGCAAATGCATCTGTCCACAACAGTATCGGTAACATTGACCACCACACAGTTCTTGTGGAGAGAATGTCCCGCCTTTACATTGAGAATAACCTCCATCATGTTGTGTGGCACTATTGCTGAATAGGACAGACTTTGAACAGATCCAGCAACTCAAAGTTGGGCACTCATACAGCGCCGTGGGCCGTCAACAATAGCAGAATTGTACTCCAGCACAATCTGCAACCTCATGGGACGGTAGATCCCCTACTCAACCATTATCATCAAACCAGGAGATCAACCCTGGTTCAGTACAGAATGCAGGACAGCATACCAGAAGCAGCACCAGGCATACCTAAAAATGAGGTTTGAACCTGGTGAAGTTACAAAACAGGACAACTTGTGTGTCAAACAGCATAAGCAAGTGATGGACATAACTAAGTGATCCCACTACCAATAAATCAGATCTAGACTCTGCAGTCCTTCCATATCCAGTCACAAATGGGGGGACAATTAAACAACTCACTGGAGGAGGAGACTCCACAAATATCCCTATTCTCAATGACGGACGAACCCAAAGGATCAGTGCAAAAGTTAAGGCTGAAGCATTCGCAGCAATTGTCAACCAGAGTGCCAAATGGATGATCCAAATTGGCCTCCTCCAGTGGTCCCAGCATTACAGATACCAGTCTTCAGCCCATTCGATTCACTCCATGTGATATCACGAAATGGTTGGAAGCACTGGATACTGCAAAGACGATGGACCCTTTCAACAGGCAATAGTACTGAAGGCTTAGGCTCCGAAAGTTGCCACTCCTCTAGCCAAGCTCTTCCAGTAGAGTTACAGTACTGGCATTTGCCCAACAATGTGGAAAACTGCATTAAAAACAAGATAAATCTAACCCTGCCAATTACCAGCCTATCAGTCTACGCTTGATCATTAGCATCAATAGTGCAAGCAAGCAGCACCTGCCTGGCAATAACTTGCACAGTGACACCCAGTTTGCGTTCTTCCAGAACCACTCAGCTCCTGACCTCATTACAGCCTAAGCTCAAACATGGACAAAAACACTGAATTCCAGAGGTGAGGGGGGAGTGACAGCCTTGACAATCAAGGCCTCATTCAACTGAAAGTGGCATCAACGAGCTCCACCAAACCTGGAATCAATGGATATCGGGGGCAAGCTCTCTGCTGGTTGGTGTCATACCTGGCACATAGATGGTTGTGGTTACTGGAGGTCGGTTATCTCAGCTGCAGGCCATCCCAGCAGGAGATTCCCAGGGTAGTGTCCTAGGCCCAAACATCTTCAGCTGCTTCATTAATGACCTGTCCTCCATCATACGGTCAGAAGTAGGGATATTTATCGATGATTGCACCATGTTCAGCACCACTTGTAACTCCTCAGTTACTAAAGCAGTCCACGTTCAAATGCAACAAGATCTGGACAATATCCAGGCATAGGCTGATAAATCACAAGTTAAGATTCATGCCACCCAAATGCCAGGCAATGACCATCACCAATAAGAGACAAACTAACTACTGCCCCTTGACATTCAGTGGTGCTACCAAAGCCTGTCCACCATCTACAAAACACAAATCAGGAGAGTAATCGAATACTCCTGACTTACCTGGGTGTGTGCAACTCCAACAACACTCAAGAAGCATGACGTCATCCAGGACAAAGCAGCCGTCTTCATTAGCACCACTGAAGAGGTGCCATTTCATATTTTTAAAGTATATCGAGCTCAAGCCTCCTAAATTGTGCTGGTTAGGTCAGGATTTGAGTTGCATAACCACAGATTTGAAATCTTCCACAGACCAGAAAAATCTAATGTAATTTTTTTCATTAAAGGGTGCTTCTTCACATTTTCAGAGCAAAGCAGGCTGCAGTTCCATTAATAAAGCTGAATATGGGTTTACAAACAAAAATTAGCACTTTAGCAGAAGTGTCTATGCCTCCACCTGTGAGTAACCTAATTTAATATGTAGTATCTTGAAAAATGTTACACTGAACCATTTCATAATTCACTGGTACACACTGGCCATCACGAAGGCACAGATCCAGAGTATGTTGGCGTATTCTCCACCTGCCTGGATAGATACAATTCCAACAACACTTAAGGAATTTAATAGTACATAGGACAAGGCTGTCTCCTTGACTGGCATCCTATTCACCACTGACTCACAATGGCAGCAGTGTGTACTGTGTATAGAGATAACAAGGTGTAGAGCTGGATGAAGACAGCAGGCCGAGCAGGATGATGAAGGATCTAGGCCCGAAACGTCAGCCTTCCTGCTCCTCTGATGCTGCTTGGCCTGCTGTGTTCATCCAGCTCTACACCTTGTTATCTCGGATTCTCCAGCATCTGCAGTTCCTATTATCTCTGTACTGTATATAGGATACACTGCACCAACTCATCAAGGCTCCTTTCACAGCACATGCCAAATCGTGATACTGGCAGCAGATGCATAGGAACACATGCACCATTCTGATTTGTAAATATGTCACAATTTCTTCACTGTGGCTAGGTCAAAACCCTTCCAAACTGTACCCTGGTTGTAACTACCTGCATTATCTGTAGCAATTCATGAAGGCAGCTCACCACTACATTCTCGAAGGCAATGAGGGTTGAACAACAAATGCTTGCCATGCCAGCAAGTCCAATTTGCAAATTAAAAAAAAAGTTTTCTTAATAAATATATTTTGATATGAAACATTTTTAAAAACTTGTCTACCCATGCATCTTAAAGCCAAGTACAATTTGAAGAGCCTTTTTGAACCAGGATAATTTGTGAAATCTTGTGATTGTGACCCAAGAGCAGGGTCAGTTTTGTCTGGCGGATCTAATTCTGCGGAATTGAATCTTGCAATATCACAAAAGAGCAAGTGTGCCTAAATTGTCCAAGCTTTTGTGCTGGTGCAGCTGACTGTGCTGATGTAAATAAGGGAAACTCAACTTTACATACAAAAAGATTCAAAACAATGTCAGATGGGGTGGCTTGTACTGTATTCATAGCTATCTGCAAACAACCATGTAGAACAACGATTTAGAATAACGTAGTTACAAATTTCCCTTTTTAAACCAGAATGTACTGAAATATTTATTTGAAAATATGCAGTGGTCAAATTAGCATATTGCTGAAACAAAGAGAATGTTTTTCTCTGCTCCCCATTATCATGTACTGATAAGGATAAGTAGTCATACTGATATTCTTACCTTTAGTAATCCCTTCTCCTTGGTTAAGTTGTGCAAAGAGCTGGGAACGTGCCACAGATGCCTCATCCTTGGATGTTTCTGGCAATAAGATTGGAGGGGGCCCAGGAGGAGGAGGAGGGGGAGGTGGGGGACAAGTGCCACAAGAAAGTGGAGACTTTGCATGGCCCTGAAAAACAGAAAAGTCCAACTTTAGCTGCTATTGAGGCAATGCTTACCGTTGCAATGGACACACAGCTGTTCTTTCATCATAAAATGAATGCATTACATTGTAATTTAATCTGCAGTTCAGAAACCTTCTGCAAAAGATTGTATTCACCGCATGCCACAAATGAAAATTAAATTTAGACAGTAAATTTGCTCAAATCCAGGAATGCATAGTCAATACCAAATTAGTAATATGCATTTGTAATTGCTTAAGAGTCATAGAGATGTGCAGCATGGAAACAGACCCTTCACCCCAACCCATCCATGCTGACCAAATATCCTAAATTAATCTAGTCCCATTTGCCAGAATTTGGCCCATGTCTCACTAAACCCTTCCTATTCATAGACCCATCCAGATGCCTTTTAAATGGTGCAACTGTACCGCCTCCACCACTTCCTCTGGCAGCTCATTCCATACACATAACACCCTCTGTGTGGAAAAGTTGCCCCTTACGTCCCTTTTAAATCTTTCCCCTTTCACCTTAAACCTATGGCCTTTAGTTTTGGACTCCCCTACCCTGGGAAAAGATATTGGCTATTCACCCTATCCATGCCCCTCATGATTTTATAAACTTCTATCAGGTCACCTTACAAGAAAAATAGCCCCAGCCTATTCAGTCTCTCCCTGCAGCTCAAACCCTTCAACCCTGGCAACATCCTCGTAAATCTTTTCTGAACTTTTTCAAGTTTCACAACATCTTTTTTATAGCTAGGAGACCAAAATTGAATGTAGTGTTCCAAAAGTGGCCTAATCAGTGTCCTGTACAGCTGCTCTTGTAACTCTTCCTTCTGTTTGGAAATTCTCACTCGCTACCCAATTTTTTGTGTATCTAATCATTTATTGTCAGTAGAGAGCTTGGGGTGTTTGCAGACCAATAACTGAAATGTGCCAAATGGATAGTCCATTATTACAGGGTAGGCCGTGTTAGGTTTCTTAATTTTTGAGCCCACTTTCTGTGTTTTCTCCTCCCTAATTTCCCTAATCTTCTGTTTACAAGTGTCTAGTAACAGAACCTTATCATCAGCATGCAGGTTGAATCTCAACTCCCAGCAACATAGAATTAGAGTCATAGAGATATACACTATGGAAACAGAACCTTTGGTCTAACTCATCCATGCCAACCAGATATCCTATATAAATCTAGTCCTATTTGCCAGCATTTGGCCCATATCTCTCTAAACCCTTCCTATTCATATATCTATCCAGATGCCTTTTAAATTTTGTAATTCTTCCGGCCTTCACCACTTCCTCTTGCAGCTCATTCGATTCACGCATGAAAAAATTGTCCCTTAAGTCACTTTTATATTTTTTCCCTCTCACCTTAAATCTATGCCCTTTAGTTTGGACTCCCGCATCACAGGGAAAAGACCTTGCCCATTTATCCTATCTATGACCCTCATGATTTTATAAACCTCTATAAGGTCACTCCTCAGCCTCCGATGCTCCAGGGAAAATAGCCCCAGCCTATTCAGCCTCTTCCTATAGCTTAAACCCTCCAACCATGGCAACATCCTTGTAAATCTTTTCTGAGCCCTTTCTAGTTTCACAACGTTCTTCCCTATAGGAAGGAACCAAAAGTGCATGCAATACTCCAAAAGTGGCCTAACCAATGTCCTATACAGCTGCAACATGACCTCCCAACTCCAATACTGAATGCACTGACCAATAAAGGCAAGCATACCAAATCCCTTCTTCACTATCTTATCTACCTGCGACTCTACTTTCAAGGAACTGTGAATCTGCACTCCATGGTCTATTTGTTCAACAATGCTCCCAGGACCTTCCCATTAAATACATTGGTCCTGCCCTGGTTCGCCTTTCCTCACATTTATCTAAATTAAACTCCATCTGGCACTCCTCGGCATATGTCCTATGTTCATATCCAAAACATCTATATAAATGATGAAAAGCAGTAGACCCAGCACCTATCCTTGTGGCACACTGTTGGTCACAGACCTCCAGTCTGAAAAACAATCCTCCACCACCATCCTCTGTCTTCTACCTTTGAGCCAGTTTTGTATCCAAGTGTCTAGTTCTTCCTGTAATCCATGTGATCTAACCTTGCTAACCAGCCTACCATGAGGAACCTTGTCAAATGCCTTACTTAAGTCCAGACAGATCACATCCACCACTCTGCCAAAATCAATCCTCTTCGTTACCTCTTCAAAAAACTCAAGTTAGTGAGACACGATTTCCCATGCACAAAGCCATGTTGACTATCGCAAATCAGTCCCCGCCTTTCCAAATACATGCAAGTCCTGTCCCTCAGGAGTCCCTACAACAATTTGCCCACCACAAATGTCAGGCTCATCAGTCTATAATCCTATGGCATTTCCTTACCACCTTTCTTACATAGTGGCACAATGTTAGCCAACTTCCGGTTTTCCAGCAGCTCACCTGTGGTTATCGATGACACAAATATCTCAGCAACGAGCCTTGCAATGTCTTCCCTCACTTCCCACAGAGTGCTAGGGTACACCGGATCAGGTCCCAGGGATTTATCCACCTTTAAGCATTTCAACATGTTCAGCACCTCATCCTTTGTAATATGGACATTTTTCAAGATATCGCTATTTATTTTCCCACATTTTCTATCTTCCATATCCTTCTCCACAGTAAACACTGATCCAAACATAGTTCCACTTTGTATCTTACTATCTGACACAATCTGCAGAGAAGACACCAAACAGAAACCGGTCTGACCACCATTGCCACTTAAAGGTCGTGCTTACACCTCTGAGTCAGAAAGTCACTGGTTCAAGTCCTATCAAGAGATGAAAGTACAAAATCTAAGTTGATGCTTGCATGCAATACCGAGGGAACGTTGCATTATCTAGAGTGTCATGTTTGACTGAGACGTAATACTGATGTTAAGTCCGTGCTCTTAGATGGGTGTAAAAAGACATGTAAATGCTATTTTGGAAAAAAAGTAGAAGAGTTCTCCAGGTGTCTTGACCTGTACTTCACTGGCTGTAAAATACATTAGGACCTTCTAGCTGTTATGAAAGGTGCTATATAAATGCAAGTTCTTTTCTTTCAAAGCCCTGCTCCATATGTCTGTCAATTAAGGTTTTTGAATAATATCCTCCAGCTGCTACACCAGGCTGCAGTCAATTCCCATGTTTAAGCAGGCTTTGAGGTAGTATTTGGGGAGGTGACCATCATTCTAATTTATTAGACAGATTTTTGAACCATGTGGCAACAAAGGATTATTGAAGGAGGGAGTAAAAAATTGCAGTTGAGGCCAATGTCAGATCAGCCATGATACAGAAATGTCCAGGAGCCAAGTTACTCATTTATGCTCCTATTTCTTATATGCAATCAATCTAGCAGCAACATCTACAGTACTGTAAAGGCAAGGGCTATTAACTAGTCTGTTACGTCTGACCCTCATCAATTTAAAATTAAACGTACTGCATGGATTTGGTACCAATGATAACCTCTCACTCTTTTTGTGGAAACTATTTACCAAATAGCATGTACACTTGGTAAGAGCTTTTTTTTGCTAATGAGTAGAAATGAACTTTCTAATAGAAACAGCAGCCCCTTCAAAATAGAGGTTCCAGCATGAGCAAGTGGGACAGAGTAAGCATCCTTTGATTATAACCAAAGGATAAAAGGAAATCAAGTAACAAAGTATTAAATGAGAAACAAAGTTGCTGGATAAGCTCAGCAGGTCTGACAGCATCTGTGAAGGAAAGAACAGAGTTAATGTTTCGGGCCCGGTGACCCTTCCTCTGTCACTGGAACTGAAACGTTAACTCTGTTTTTTGCTTCACAGATGCCACCAGACCCGCTGAGCTTATCCAGCAACTTTGTTTTTGTTCCTGATTTACAGCATCCGCAGTTCTTTTGGTTTATATTAAAGAACTAATTGTCAGTGAATGTAAATTCACTCAAGGGACCTAGGCACTGCTAACTGGTCAGCATTTATTGGCCATCCCTTGTTGCCCATGAGATGGTGGTGGTGAGCTGTTTTCTTGAACTGCAGCAGTCCATCTGCTGAAGGTAGACCCATAATGCTGTTAGGAAGGAATTCCAGCATTTGTCTCAACAACACTGATGGAATGGCAATTTATTTTCAAGTCATGATGGCGAGTGGCTTGGAAGCAGACTTGCAGGTGGTGATGTTCCCATGTGTTTGCTGCTCTTGCCCTTCGAGATAGAAGTGGTTGTGAGTTTGGAAGGTGTCATCTAACGTCTTTGGTGAATTTCTGCATTGCATCTTGTGGATACCACACACTGCTACTACTGAGCATCGGTGACAGAGTGAGTGGATATTTGTGGATGCCAGTCAAGTGGACTGCTTTGTTCTGGATGGTGTCAAGCTTTTTGAGTGTTGTTGAAGCTGCACTCATCTAGGCAAATGGGGAGAATTCCATCAAACTCTTCAATTGAACCTCATCGATGGTGGACAGGCTTCAGGGATCTGGAGGTGAACGACTCACTGCCGTATTGCAGGACTGAACCACTCCATGTCCAAATGCAGCAAGACCTGGACAATATCCAGGCTTGGGTTGACAAGTGGCGAATAACATTTGTGTTACTCAAATGCCAGACCATCTCCTGTAAGAGACAACTTAACCAAATACCAAGAGGATGGTAGATATATGGAATGTGTTGCCTAAGAGGCAGATTCTCCTGCAACGTTTAAAAGGAGTCTGGATGAGCACTTAAAATGCCAGGACACAGCAGACCATGGTCCAGGTGCAGGTCAATAGGATTAGTATAGTTTGGTGTTTGCTGGCTGTCATAGCCTGTTTCTATGCTTCATGACTCTAGTATTTGAGGAGCTGCCAACGATGCTAAATATTGTGCAATCATCAGCAAACATCCCCACTTCTGACCTTATGAAGGAGCAAGCAGCATTGGTGAAGCAGCCAAAGGTCACTACCCTGAGGGACTCCTAGAAAGATATCCTGGAACTGAGATGACTGGCCTCCAACAACCACAACCATCTTCGTATGTGCCAGGTATGACTCCAACCAGCAGAGTTTTCCTCCAATTCCCAGTTTTGGTAGGGTTCTTTGATGGCACACACACTCAGCTGCAGCCTCGATGTCAAGTGCTGTCATTCTCACCTCATCTCTGGAATTCAGCTCTTTTATCCATGTTTGAATCAAGACTATAATGAGGTGAAGAGCTGAGTGGCTGGCAGAACCCAAACTGGGAGTCACTGAACAGGTTATTGTTGAGCAGGTGCTGTTGATAGTACAGTTGATGTCACCTTCCATCACGTTACTGATGACCAAGAGTAGACTGGTGGGGCGGTAATTGACCAGTTGGATTTGTCCTGCATCGTGTGTGCAGGACATACCTGGACAATTTTCCACATTGTTGGGTAGATGCCAGGGTTGTAGCTCTACTGACATACCTTGGCCAGGGGTGCAGCATGTTCTGGAGCACAAGTCTTCAGTTCTATTGCCAAATTACTGCCTTTTCAGTATCCAATGTCTACAACTATTTCTGAAAATCACATCAAATGAATTGAACTGGCTAAAGACAGGCATCTGTGATGTTCAAAACCTCTGAAGGAGGCTATGATACACTGATGTGCTGACCCCGCCAGACTCATTATGGAGAATGGGGATATTTATGGAGCCTCCTCCTTTGATAAGTTGTTTAATTATCCACCACCACTCTCCATGGGATGTGGTAGGATTGCAAAGCTGATCTGATCCATTAGCTATGGAATTACTTAGCTCAGTCTATCACTTGCTACAATATGCTGTTAAACACGCAAGTAGTCCCATTTTGTACATTTATGAGGTTGACACCTCATTTTTAGATATGCTTGGTGCTGCTCCTGACATGCCCTCCTGCACCCTTCATTGAACCACCAGGTTTGATTCCCGGGCCTGATTTGGTGGGGAGGACATAAGCTACGTATCATTGCTAAGGCCAGCATATTACTAGCTTTAAGAAGATGGTGGTAGCCTTCTTGAGCCATTGCAGTCACATAATACAGGTACAATCACAGGATCATGAACCAAGGATGAGGGAATGGCAAAGTATGTCCAATCTGGATTGGTTTGCAACTTGGAGGAAAATGTAGAAGTTGATACTATTTCAATATATATCCTGCCATTGTCCTTCCAGGCAGTGAAGGTTACAGGTTTAACAGGCATTGTCAAGAATTCTTAGCAAGTTGCTACAATGCAATTGTTGCATACAACTGGGGTTCAACATGCCTGTTGCATTCCTTCACTGCACTTATAAAAGTATTTTTTGCTAAATGTTAAGAATTGTCATCAAATTGATTGCTGCTCAAGAAGCACTGGGCTGTATGATGGTACTTTGTTTCGGTTCAACATAGGACCCAGCTTAGAAGGATAATTATTAAGTTAACATGAATGCTGTCACAACTGATGTCTGGAGATCCCTACTTAAGTTTACTTCTTAGTTTCCTAAGGCTCAAGTTGAATTACTGTGTACGAAGACTAAATCCTGTATCTAATGCATAAATAACTCTATGTATAAATGAAAGATAATGATCTGTGAGTACAATCAAAACAAAAGTGCCTTTAGTGCATAGAATTTTAAATATCTGAATAAGACAGGACTGCATAAATACAAAAATTCTGAAGGGGCTGACAATTTTTGATGGCTCATCTCCAATCCTTTCAGCATATCTGCTACAGCTACTTGCCTTTGTTACATCTACACTTGACAATTTTAACATTTAAACTTAAGCTCATCCAAAACTATGCTGCCTAATTTGACTCAAGTCCTATTCACCTGGTTAAGCAATACCTGCTTTAAAAATTCTAATAGCTATTCGAAGCCATCCCCTGAGCCTTAGCCTTATTTCTGTAATGTCCTCCAGCCCCACAATCCTTAGTTATCTGCACTCCTCAAATTCTAGCCTCTGCTGCATCCCTAATTTTATCATCTTATTGGCAGCAGTACCTTCAACTACCTATGCCCTCAGCTTGGGGTCCCTCTCAAACCTCCATACCTTTCTCCCCTGCTTTAAAATGCTCCTTAAAACCTGATTGTGACAGGTCACAATCACATATTTTAATATTGTTTTATGCAACTTATTGTCAAACTTTTATCCATTTACATTCCAATAAAGCACCTAAGCATATTATTAATGACTTCAATGGCACTATATAAAACCAAGATTGCTATTTTTTTGTTTGTAATTAAACAATGTGCTGGTTGACTTAATGCAGGGGCTTAATGGCCTTGTGAATAGGGGACTTAGTCAAAATAAGACCGCTGCAACTATATTTAATAAGTTAACACATCTGTTTTATTATTGATATAGTGCCTAGACATTCTACAAGCACATGTCTTCATGCTTTTTACTAAAATGTTTGTGCTGTAATGGATAGGGGCATTGTACATGCGGAGGGTATTGAAAGGGCTCATGAATGTTCTTGATGCAGATGCCCCCTAGAATTTTTAATCTGATCATTTCTATGTGGAAATTTTTCATCTCCAGATCCCCTTCACCTTCAAGCAAAAATTTTAATTTTCTCTTTGTGTTAAAGATAAGTTAAAATAGCATGTGCTAGATATTGGATGAAGTAACCTTCAGCCAGTCAGCTATAAGCGCCCAGTCAGGAACTTGCTGCGTGTTACCATGTAGGCAGCAGCCTGCATCAAGCATGTCTCCCAATGGCTCATTAAAAGGCCCTGATGCATAGAAATCAGAGCTCTGTGCCTCAGGCAGGCCCTGATAGAAAGAATAGTTAGGGCTTATCAGGCGACCGTGTACTGTCATCTGCAAAAACCATAGCTTTACAGGATTACCTCAGCTGTTTGTGCCTGAAGCAGCTGCTACCCATAGTTCACCAGACTGATCTCTGAGCTCACAGTAGCTGTCATTTAATTTGTTATTTGTAAGAGTTTTAGGAGGCCCTCAGAGGGGAAGACAGGACCTGATGTCCTCTTCCTAGGATACTATAGTCGAGGATATGTACCACATCTCATATGTTTGAGTCAATTGAAGCTATTTCTTCAGAATTATTCACTGAAATTACACCAAAAATACAATTTGTAACTGTTGAATTATTTCATTCCACATCAGGTGTCCGAACATGTATACTGAACTGTTATTTCCTTTCAGACATTTACACTGTCTTCCTAATGTCCCTCTAATTCCTTCTACAAAAGGATTTGGACAGGCTAGGAGAATGGGCAAAGAGTGCAGATGAAATATAATGTGGGAAAGTGAGAGGCTGTGGACTTCAATAGGAAGAATAGAGGTGTAGACGATTTTCTGAATGGGGAAAGGTGTCAGAAATCTGAAACACAAAGGGAGTTAGGCATCCTAGTTCAGGATTCTCTTAAGGTTAACATGCAGGTTCAGCTGGCAGTTAGGAAGACAAATACAACGTTAACATTCATTTCAAGAGAGCTAGCGTACAAGAGCAAAGATGTACTACTGTGGCTGTTATAAAGCTCTGGTCAGACCTTACTTGGAAGACTGTGTTCAGTTTCGGGCCCCATATCAAAGGATGATGTGCTGCCTTGAGGGAGTCCAGAGGGGGTATATAAGAATGACTTCGGGGTTGAAGGGCTTGTCATATGAGGTGCAGTGGAAGACTTTGGGTCTGTACTCGATGGAGTTTAGAAGGATGAGCAGGGGATCTCATTGATTCTTACAGAATACTGTGAGAAGAGATTTCCATTAGTAAGAGAGACTAGGACCCAAGGGCACAGCTTCAGAATGAAATCATGTCATTCTAGAAGTGAGATGAGGAGGAAATTTCTTCAGTCAGAGAATGGTGAATCTGTGGAACTCATTGCCACAGAAGCCTGTGGGGTTGAGAAACATACCAGTCATAATCAAATGGTGGAGCAGACTCAATGGGCCAAATGGCCTAATTATGCTTCTGATTCTTATGGTTTTATGATATAATTTCTCTCCTCTCGTGGATGATTGGAAAGGTCTGATTTACATCTTCCCTTCGGTGGGGAGACAAACAAATAAAAAACCATGTCCCTCTCCTCTGCTTCTTAGCCCATTCCTGGTTATAACATGAGACTAGACAGCGAAAGAATTGATCAGTTAGGAAGCTGTTGCCTTGATCATTGAGGCACTTCAGCTGCTGGAAGAGCCAAACTTCAACACCAAGAGATGTGGCACTGAAATTTAAAAAACATCTTCCAAATACTTGCAACTTACCATCCTCCTACATACTTAACACCTTCAGCACTCCATTCTAGGATTTTAGTTAAACCCAGAATTCCGTTCCAAAGTAGTGCCCTCAACAGTCGGAATGTAACAATTCACACAAGCTCTGTTCATGGTGCCCAATCTAGAAAGGGAGCCTCACCCACCTCTCCCATCTGAGGCCTGAACAAGGCGAACTGCTGGGTTTCTCCCTTGCCCCTGAACTATTTTCCAATATCTCTCCTTACATAATAAGCAGGCATATCTGTTAGTTTAAGAGCGACCAGTTTCAACCCTGGTCTGTGTTAAGTGAATTGATCATGTCAAGCTAAGTGAGCTAAAACTGGATTCAGTAATCCAAGGGTCATGGGATTCCGGTTAACATTCCAGTATGGAGCCCCTAATACAATAGCATGGCTGAATCTAAACTCAACTATATGGTTCTTAACGATTGTCATTCTCTGTCCAGACTCTGCATTAAATATGGCTGTATGGACAGATGGAAGGAGGGGTTAGTGAGGGCTACTAGAGCTATGTGTACGTTAGCACAAACAACATAGTAAGACCAGAGGAAATAAAAAAGATAAAGTATATACACTATATATAAAATATCACTCATAACAATCTCAGAATGTACCAAAGTGCATTATTATGAATGGAGTACATCTGAAGTGTAGCAATTGTTGTAATATAGGAAACGTGCCGAAAAATTGTACACAGCAAAGTTGAGAGATACATATTGGCCATCACACTGGGAAGAACATGTTGCTATTTTTTGAAACAATATCCTGGGGTCCTCATTTAATGTCTGATGCAAGTGTCTCATGCCCTCCGTACTAAAATGGAGCATTGACTTACATAGCATGTTCAGATCTCTAGTGGTATTTGAACGTATGAACTTTAGAAGTAGAGATAGAAGTTCTACTACCATATTGTCAAGGCTGACACCCTTGTACAATTACAATTTAAACAATTGGTACTGAAAATTTCAGCAAGAATTTCAGAACATACAGAAATAATGGGAAAATGTGATAAGAACTGAAATGATTAAACACTGGTAGGTATTTCCTGAATGCAGAGTGTCAATGAGAACTACCATCTTGAGTGAGGTGTTGCCCAATAGTGAATCTCAGGTTTAATATCATTATGCAACACAACTAGTAAAAGATGCTAGCTTATTAATAGCTGTCCGTTGGGAATGATCTAAATGGCTTTTGTACTTGAAGCTTTTACATTGATTCTTTGACCATTTTGGAAAATATGGTTCTTTAGGATAAGCAGGGCCTAGGCTCCTTACCCAACAGATTTATAGAGCAGGTGTAGAACAACATAAATCATAGGCCTTTTGTTAAGGCATTTCCTCACTGAAAACAAAATGAAGTACCCACTCCCTGTCGCATTAGAAGACCACCTGTTTCAATTGAGCACAGCAGCCAGTGACATTCAACCCTTGCAAGTTAACAGCTGAACAGCAGCCGACTGCTTTTTGACGGCTGTAAATGGTCTTTGGAGAGTGAACAAAGAATTGCTTAGAAGGAATTATTTACTAAGAACACAAACATTTCATCAGCGTCTGTTGTGTATTGTCAGGTCCCTGGGTGCCCATAATCACTACATTAACTGTACACAATTAACAAGGATGAATGTTCACTAAAATATGCCAGAATCAGAAAATGCAATACCAGGAAAACTAAAAAGTGTTTTTTTTTAATGAGAGAGTGGGAAGTAAGGGCTCAAAGGAAAGGGTAATTAAAGAAGATTTAAATTTATATGTTACTACTTATGTTTAATGAGGACCCCCCTACTGTAACTATGCTTTTTCTAAACTTTTAAATGTTGCAAATCACGTTGTAGATGTCACATATGAAGGTGAATTATAACATAGGAAAAGATATTTACAGTGTCCTACTTGAGATGTTTCAAAGATGGTAAAACTAACAGATCATTTGTTACATCTCGATCTGGATCTCGAAGAAGAGATGATCAGTTTAAAATTAAATAGACTGCAGAGCAATTTTAAATCACATTTATGTAGCATTTTCAAATTCTTGGATGCCCCATAGCCCTTTGTCTGCATCAAACTGCTAATGAAAATATTTTCTGTAGGAAATATTTGACAGCAAATTTCACTAATAACCAGATCCTATAAATAGCAAGGAGATGAAAGGTAAGATGACCTGTTTTTGTGTCATGTACTGGGGATGGAAATTGGCCAGGCCCCCACGAGATTTTCATGCCTTTTTTTTTGAAGAAATGCAACCAGTACATACAGGTTTTATGTCTCATCTAAATGATGGTATTTGTAACAATACATTGCTCCCTGAGTTTCACACTGAAATGTAATATAGAATATGCCACTCCAGGGCTGGGCTGGGCTATAAACCTACCACCCTCTGACTCAGGAATGAAAATGCTATTTGCTGAGTCAAGAATATAAGGTAGCAAAGCGCCAAAAAATTACAGGCTCCTTTGCGGCATCTAGTCATTGCTTTTCTCATCAATTTAAGACTAGTAAGGACACAACTAACACTTAAGTAATAAAAAGTGAGTCGATCAGCTGCTGGGCAACACACAATGTATTTCCTTTCTTTCAAATTTTGTATTTGAGGATCCCAAACACAGACAGCTATTCCTCATTATTACTTCTGTTAATAAGCTGATGTGCACTTTGCATCAGTAAACGAAACTGAAGGAAAGTTATATTGATGTGCTTATTTTTCCAGTTCTATTGTTACTGGGATTTTACATGAATTGCATCAACTGTTTGTTTTACAGAGGCAGTTCAGGAAATTCCAAATGATAAAACCCTGTGCATTACCCTCAGGGAACAGCCTCTCTGACACCCATTTACATTGTCGGCCAAGACAGAGAGTTATCTTTAGTCCCATAGACTGAATGACAAGAACAATTCAGAATGGTTCAAATCAGGTCAGTCCAACATAGTATACTCACTCAAGAATCACTTACAAGCATGCACAGAAATATAAAACTTCTTATCATTATGCACAGAATTTTTCCAGAGATTCTGAAATTGCAACCCATATTTCTTTCTGTAATTACAGGACAACATTTTGCAAGCCAACTGAGTAAGAAATTGCAAGGACAAAACCTTCCTCCAAATACCAGCAATTTTTGTACACAAGTAAATTGTTAATTTTTTAAAAATAAGATCCATGAACAAGAATAAGATCCATAAATTTAGGTCCTTGGGGTTAACACATCCTTCAAATACTTCGGAATTCTAAAATTTTGGAGAATAAAGGGAGTCCTTATTGTGTTACTCACATGAATATATAATGACATTAATGCAAGTAAGAAGAATAATATCCTCAAACTTTAAAATAAAAAAATACAAAAACTGATCAGGTGTGGCGGTTAAGAAATTTAGCACAAGGATCACTATACCAATAACTCGTACTCTTTCACTGCGATATAGGCAGTTTATCAAATTTGGGCATTCTGCTACTTTAAAACAATTACAACATGCAGCAGTGGTTTTGTATGCAGATAATGGACTACAGGTGATGTACAAATGCTTAATACTACTTAAAACCAGCTTGCAAGCAAGTTCGTTGAAGTTGGAAATAGAAGCTGGGAGTAATTTCAAAGGTGAAAAAAAGATTTGCATTTATGTCAGAGATAGTAGGAACTGCAGAAGCTGGAGAATCTGAGATAACAAGGTGTAGAGCTGGGTGAACACAGCAGGCCAAGCAGCATCAGAGGAGCAGGAAGGCTGACATTTTGGGCCTAGACCCTTCTTCAGAAATGGGCGAGGGGAAGGGGGATTTGAAATAAATAGGGAGAGAGGGGGAGGCGGATAGAAGATAGATAGAGGAGAAGATAGGTGGAGAGAAGACAGACAGGTCAAAGAGGCGGGGATGGAGCCAGTAAAGGTGAATGTAGGTGGGGAGTTAGGGAGGAGATAGGTCAGTCCAGGGAGGACAGACAGGTCAAGGGGGCGATATGAGGTTAGTAGGTAGGAGATGGGGATGGGGCTTGAGGTGGGAGGAAGGGTAGGTTAGGGAGGCAGGGACAAGCTGGGCTGGTTTTGGGATGCGGTAGGGGGAGGGGAGATCTTGAAGCTTGTGAAGTCTACATTGATACCATTGGGCTGCAGGGTTCCCAAGCGGAATATGAGGTGCTGTTCCTGCAACCTTCGGGTGGCATCGTTGTGGCACTGCAGGAGGCCCAGGATGGACATGTCATCTGAGGAATGGGAGGGGGAGTTGAAATGGTTTGCGACAGGGAGGTGCAGTTGTTTAGTGCGAACCGAGCGTAGGTATTCTGCAAAGTGATCCCCAAGCCTCCGCTTGGTTTCCCCGATGTAGAGGAGGCCACAACGGGAACAGGGGATACAGTATACCACATTAGCAGATGTGCAGGTGAACATCTGCTTGATATGGAAAGTCTTCTTGGGGCCTGGGATGGGGGTGAGGGAGGAGATGTGGGGGCAGGTGTAGCACTTCCTGCAGGTGCAGGGAAAAGTGCCAGTTGTGGTGGGGCTGGAGGGGAGTGTGGAACAGACAAGGGAGTCCCGGAGAGAGTGGTCCCTCTGGAAAGCAGATAAGGGTGGGGAGGGAAAAATGTCTTTTGGTGGTGGAGTCAGATTGCAGATGGCAGAAGTGTCGGAGGATGATGCGGTGGATCCGGGGGTTGGTGGGGTGGTACGTGAGGACGAGGGGGATTCTGTTTTGGTTGTTATTGCGGGGAGGGGCTGTGAGGGATGAGATGCGGGAAATGTGGGAGACACAGTCAAGCGAGTTCTCGACCACTGAGTGGGGGAAGTTGCAGTCCTTGAAGAACGAGGACATCTGAGATGTACGGAAGTGGAATGCCTCATCCTGGGAGCAGATGCGGCAGAGGCGAAGGAATTGGGAATGGGGGATGGCATTTTTGCAGGAAGGTGGGTGGGACGAAGCGTATTTTAGGTAGCTGTGGAAGTCGGTGGGCTTGAAATGGATATCGGTTTCCAGATGGTTACCAGAGATGGAAATAGAGAGGTCCAGGAAGGAGAGGGAAGTATCGGAGATGGTCCAGGTGAACTTAAGGTTGGGGTGGAAGGTGTTGGTGAAGTGGTTGAACTATTCGAGCTCCTTATGGGAGCACGAGGCGGCGCCAATACAGTCATCAATGTAACGGAGGAAGAGGTGGGGTTTGGGGCCAGTGTAGCTACGGAAGAGGGATTGTTCCACGTAACCTACAAAGAGGCAGGCATAGCTTGGGCCCGTGCAGGTACCCATGGCCATCCCCTTTGTCTGTAGGAAGTGGGAGGAATTGAAAGAGAAGTTGTTGAGGGTGAGGACGAGTTCAGCTAAGCAGATGAGGGTGTCAGTGGAGGGGGACTGGTCGGGCCTGTGGGACAGGAAGAAGCAGAGGGCCTTTAGGCCATCTGCATGGGGAATACAGGTGTATAGGGACTGGACGTCCATAATAAAAATGAGGTGTTGGGGACCGGGGAATTGGAAGTTCTGGAGGAGGAGGGCGTGGGTGGTGTCACGGATGTAGGTGGGGAGTTCCTGGACCAAGGGGGAGAAAATGGAGTCGAGATAGGTGGAGATAAGTTCGGTGGGGCAGGAGCAGGCAGAGACAATGGGTCGACCAGGGCAGTCAGGTTTGTGGTTTATGGGAAGGAGATAGAAGCGGGCGGTGCGGGATTGGGGAATGATGAGGTTGGAGGCTGTGGGTGGGAGGTCACCTGGAGGTGATGAAGTTGTGGATGGTTTGGGAGATGATGGTTTGGTGGTCGGGGGTGGGCTCATGATCAAGGGGGCGGTAGGAGGAGGTGTCAGAGAGTTGGCACCTGGCCTTGGCGATGTAGAGGTTAGTGCGCCATACTACAACTGCACCTCCCTTGTCCGTGGATTTTATGGTGAGTTTGGGATTGGAGCAGAGGGAGTGGATGGCTGCACGTTCTGTGGGGGAGAGGTTGCAGTGGGTGAGAGGGGTGAAGAGGTTGAGGCGATCGATGTTGCGACGGCAGTTGGAGATGAAGAGATCGAGGGAGGGAAGGAGGCCATGGGGTGGTGTCCAGGAGGAGGGGGTGTGTTGGAGGCAGGAGAAGGGGTCAGTAAAGGGAGGGTTAGGCTTACGATTAAAGAAGTAAGTGCGGAAGCAGAGGCGGCGGAAAAACTGTTCAACGTCCAGGCGTGACCGGTATTCGTCGATGTGTGGGTGGAGGGGGACAAAGTTGAGTCCTTTGCTGAGGACTGATCACTCGTCCTCAGTAAGGGGGAGGTCTGGGGGGATGGTGAAGACTCAGCAGGGCTGGGTGCTATTGTCTCCTCTGGAGCTGCTGGCTGTGGAGGCGATGGGCGGGCGACGTCGGCAGTGGGCATAGCGACATTGGCGTCGGTGGTGGGCGGAGTTGCGTTGGCAGTGGGCGGAGCGGGGTACGCGGCAGCATCACCGGTGTCGGCTGGTGCGTCCTCAGTGTCTGTCATGTTGGCCTCGGAAATGGAGGCGGTGGCATCAGCAGCGGTGTTGATGGCGTTCGCTGTCCCAGAAGTGGTGTACCCGGCGGCGGTGGATATGACGTCATTCCTGGGTGCTCCGAAAGTGGCCACATGGTGGTCCTCAAGCCTCCGCTTGGTTTCCTCGAATGTAGAGGAGGTCACAACGGGAACAGTGGATACAGTATACCACATTAGCAGATGTGCAGGTGAACATCTGCTTGGGGACTGCTTTGCAGAACACCTACGCTCGGTTCACACTAAACAGCTGCACTCCCAATCGCGAACCATTTCAACTCTCCCTCCCATTCTTCAGACGACATGTCCATCCTGGGCCTCCTGCAGTGCCACAATGATGCCACCCGAAGGTTGCAGGAACAGTACCTCAAATTCCGCTTGGGAACCCTGCAGCCCAATGGTATCAATGTAGACTTCACAAGCTTCGAGATCTCCCCTCCCCCTACTGCATCCCAAAACCAGCCCAGCTTGTCCCCACCTCCCTAACCTGCCCTTCCTCCCACCTATCCCCTCCTCCCACCTCAAGCCCCATCCCCATCTCCTACCTACTAACCTCATCCCGCCCCCTTGACTTGACCTGTCCGTCCTCCCTGGACTGACCTATCTCCTCCCTAACTCCCCACCTACACTCACCTTTACTGGCTCCATCCCCGCCTCTTTGACCTGTCTGTCCCCTCTCCACCTATCTTCTCCTCTATCCATCTTCTATCCGCCTCCCCCTCTCTCCCTATTTATTTCAGCCCCCTTCCCCTCCCCCATTTCTGAAGAAGGGTCTAGGCCCGAAACATCAGCCTTCCTGCTCCTCTGATGCTGCTTGGCCTGCTGTGTTCATCCAGCTCTACACCTTGTTATCTCAGATTCTCCAGCATCTGCAGTTCCTACTGTCTCTGCTGCATTTATATTATGTCTTTCACAACCTCAGGATGTCTGAAACCTCCTTACAATGAATGCGTTGAAATGTTGTCACTGTCGTAATAGAGAATACGTGCAGTAAGCTTCCCCAAGAAGCAATGTGACAATGATGGGATAATCATTTTTGTGATGTTGATTGATGGATAAATATTGACCAAAACAGGACGGACAACTTACTCCTTCAAAATAATGCCATGGGATCTGATACTCACCTATGAGGGCGAATGGATCTTCACGTAACATCTGATACTACCAACAAAGCAGCACTTCTTCAGTGCTGCACTAGATTGTTTGGTTCAGGTCCTGAAATGAACAAGGGTGCTTGATTTATGAATGTCTGACTTACGAGTGCTCTTAAGAACACTCATACTTATGAATGCAATCCCATACAGGGATATAATTTCAAAGACCTGACATATGAAAATTTCCCACACCTACGACCTGTTTTATATTGTCCTGCATTATTTTCCGATGTGCATGCAAATTGACTTGCGAAAGGACTCTGGAATGGAATCCATTCTCAATCCAGGAACAGCCTGTACTTTGAACCCACAATCTTATGACTCAAAAGCAACAGTGCTACTTAGTGAAACAAACACAGGAAGTGTTGGAGAAACTCAGCAGGTCTAGCAACATCTGTGGAGGCAGAAACAAAATTAATGTTTCAAGTTTCAACTCCTTTAAAAGAAGTCATGTCAGATCTTAAAATGTCAACTCTGTTTCTCTTTCCATAGATGCTTCCAGACCTGATGACTTTTTCCAGCATTTTCTGTTTTGGATTTTCAGAATTCACTATTTTTGCTTTTATTTGAGTACTATTAACTAAGTCAAAACTGACTTAGTCACCAGTGGCTAACCACATTAGAAAGTGGGCATCGTGGTTCTCAATACTGAGCTAGATGACTTGATGGAACAGATGGAACAGAGCAGGTACGTCCTGAATCCTCAGAGTTTCAGAGCCCCTCCAAATTCATGCTGAAAAGACACTGGGAATAACTGAAGACCCAATATCAGGTGTATAGCTGCAAGGTCAGCGAATTTATCTTCCATATAACACTAACTGCACAATTTAATTCATTCATTTCTCAACTCACTATACCCCAATCACTCACCCTGCAATCTGGTCAAGCAATGGAGAAAGAGAAGGAAGACAGCTAAGATGAAGAGACACTGCTACTCAATCTCATAATTATAAGCACCAACACAGAAACTAATATTGTACATACTTTAGAGGATAGTATAGAGGTGGGATCTGCTTATGATGAGATTCTAGGCATAGGAGTGTACACAGGAGCCAGGACTGAGGGAGAGGGCAGCACATGTGCCAACTCAACAGAAGGCAAAGTCACACACATCCTGTTCAGATGAGGATTCTGAATGGCCAGACTAGAGAAGTCTCTGAACACACCCAAGTACATGGTGTACTAGAAACTTTTTATTGCCGGAAAACATCGTAAAATTAATGCCAAAGATCATGGAAAAATCTAGCATGACCTTGACAAAAAGCTTTGCACAGGGCTTGGGATCCATTATTCCCACTGTGGATTGGCCAGTTATCTCCATCAGCATTTGTGGAACCAACAATGATGCAATGTCTAATGGTCCACCCCTCAGTTTATGTTGCACTGAATGCTCAGACTGCTGTCATGAAAGATCAGCTTACTGCCATCATGTCAGGCTGTAGGTGTCAGGGGTCACAATGGCATTCCACAGGTTACTAGTATTACTGAGATGACCCCCAAAGGAGCAGTGGCTACAGACAGCTTGAACCTATTTTCCTCACTCATAATGACAACATTTATGCTCTTACACCTGCCACTTCTCCAGTGTCCTTGTAGCTGTTGACTAACTCTCCCAGACCGCTGCACTCAACTTGAGATGGTGCAATCTTAAATCCTGTTCTTCCAGATCCAGTGTTGCTTAAGGTTCATCTCCAAGGCCATCTGTAGTCTTCTCAAGTGAAGGGCAGCAACTTTCCACCAGCCAGACAGCAGCCACAGGCCAACCATCTTGTCGGAGCACACAGGTAGGCAAAGGTTTGTGGAAGAGGTATATTTGTGATGTCTTTAATGTATGACATTAATTTTTAAATTTGGATTGGAATGTGTATTCTGTGTATTATTCTTGCATGTAGGTCTCACAATGTAGGAAAGAGGACAAAGTGATGGTTAATAATAGAGGAAAGGTGAGTGCAGGACTGTTTCAGAATCTGGTGACTAGTATCACTCATGGATTACTTGTTTATCATCATTCATAGGATTTGGCATCACAGCTGATTTGGCTGAAATTGTCAGGAGGGAAATGCATAGGAGGTAGATAATCAGATTGTAATTGTTTTATACTGTCATCTAAAATTAAAATTACCCTTGTACCGTGTTCAAAAAGGTTGGTCATCTCTCAGTAGAGAAGAGTTTTAAATAAGATATAATCTGTACCCATCCACATTAGATTGCAGGTTCATCATCTGCATTTATTGAACACTTTCCTCAGGCTCCTGGAGTCCAGATAGCAGGGGTAGTGACAGGCCCGATCTGTGAGCAGAACTGCAGCAAATTCTGCAATCAAGTAGTTTTGGATGATGAATTCATAAAGAATCGAAGTGTGCTGATTTTGGCCTCCTTGAATCTAAACTGCATAACACTGTCAATGCAATGGAACCCATTCATCTAAAAAGAAAAGGAACATGCAGCATGTAAACTGTCCATCACTGGATTGCCAGTTCTATTTTTGAGGAGTAAAAAGTGTTTCCTCAAAATATTCAAGTTTTCATGGCAAATGACAAAAATACAAATGGGGTTTGTGATGTGCCAAAATGGCATAACTACGAATGATTTACATGACAAAAATGTAAGTAAAAAAAATGCACAAAAGCTTACAGTTCACTGCATTTACCTGAAGTAGGTATTGTCAACATTATCCAATTTTCTATTAATGATACAATTTCTGCCATCCCTCCCATTTCCCAAGCTGCGTATTCCTTAGTGTACTGGGTTAGTGCAATATTAGAACTAAAATTCATCATCTTATTTCTAATTAGGCTTTATAGATCATAATTAAACACAGCAAAGTGCGATGGATCATAAGAAAAAAGACTCAGGGATGCCTCTCCTGTATGGAAAGAACAGCAACCTTTCAATGCTGATGCAGCTGTTCACAAGTTCTTATGATATGCATTTAGAATCTTTCCATTTCAAAAGGAAAATGAGATTCAAGCAGCTGAAACAATGAGCTAAAGCAATTATCCAATTTTACAATCTAAGAAGTGCCTAATAAGGCTAGACAAAACAGCAGAAATTGGAAATAGGCAGGCTGTTTAGACGAGGCTTATACAAAGTAATTATTGAAATATATATTTTTCTTTTTCTTTCCCCATTTACCCAATCCTACTCTTCGTAATCCCGGGAATGGCAACTGATGCAGGCATAGACAGAGAAGCCTGAAACATCTGCCCATACAAATCCTTTCTCCACCATTTTGTGTGAAGATGGAGGGTGAAGGGTTGTATTTTGCCTGAAATGAATATATGTGAAAACAACACAAAAAGCAATTTTCACAACCTCATAACATTTGAAAACACTTTGCGATCGATAAACTTCTTTTTCATCACATCCATCTGAGTGAGTGGACTGCATTATGATTTTGAATGAATAAATTTTACTGTCACATGTATTTTACAGTGAGGAATAGATAAAATACAGTGAAAAGCTTTTTACACTGTCGCCGCAATCTGGCGCCATTTTAAATAGTTTTAAGAATAAGAAAAAAAATACAGAAAGATATAACTTGAAGAGAGTCCAACAGCCCTGAGCCAACTCATCATCAAAGACGCCTGTGCACCATCCCTTCTCCACTGCCTCGCCGCCGTCTACACCAGTTCAAACCAACGTTCAAGTCACCACTCTTCAGGTGCATCTTTCACTGCTGGGTAAATTGTCCGCTGCCATTCCCTTGCCACCAGCGCCGGACCCAACCAATGATGAAGTCGCCAATCCTCATGCACCATCTTTCACTGTTTGGCCTACCTTGCCGACGTTGCCTCTATCAATGTAGCAGAAGCCGTGTTCTGACGCCAGGTCCAGTGCTCGTCCCGGAAAAGTAAGTAAGGGCTCACTCAAGTCCTCACTGGGCCCACCTGAGTCAGCACTGAGGTTCCTCGCTGCCACCGATGCAGTCTGAACTCAGGACAAGTGGTAGGTAATTAAAAAGAAAAATAAAGAAAGAAAAACAGTTGTAGCAGTTGAGCCATGGCTAAGGAGCCCTACTCTGCTGCTGTCTTGACGATGTTATTATGTTGATGTCTTATCCAAAAGACATTATGTCTGACAGAGTGGGAATAAATCTACTTTCTCCTCAACATCTCCCACTCCCCTCCAAAAAAAAATCACGTAACCAACATTTCTATAACATTAGGCTGGGCTGCTCACACATGGTCATTTAAGAGGCAGAAGTAAGTTTCATTCATATTGTGTCTTCCACAATTTCAGAATGTCCTAAGAGGCTTTAAAAGTAAAGAAATAGTTTTGAAGTCCAGTCACTCTTGTTGGAAACACGGTGAAGATAAGGTCGCTGTAGTCTTACCAGATAGCTGCTCTCTCATTAGAGAGGTGACTGGTGGTGGTTTAACGTGAGGGTCAAAACAACTCAGGAAAGAAGAGAGCTGAAAAGGAGAAACCTTCGCAGAAGCCTCAGCCACTGTGGCAATTGAACCCACGCTGTTAGCATCTCTTGGCAATGTAAACCGGATGTCCAGCCAACTGAGCTAGACCAACCCCTTGAATGCATCAAGCTCCCACATACAACTGGGTCTACTGCTTTTCACCATTTATAAACGATTTGGATGTCAACATAGGAGACATGGTTGTTAAGTTTGAAGATGATAAGGGCCCAGGGTGTTAGAGGCAAGGTGGATAGAAGATTGGCTGTCTGGCAGAAAGCAGAGAGTGGGGATAAAAGAGTCTTTCTCATGATGGCAGCCCGGTGACAAGTGGTGTTCCGCAAGGGTCAGTGTTGGGACAACAACTTTTCGCTTTATAGATTAATGATCTAGATGAAAGAACTGTGGGCATTCTGGCTAAGTTTGCAGACAATACAAAGATAGGAGGAGGGACAGGTAGTATTGAGAAGGTGGCGAGGCTGCAGAAGGACTTGGACAGGTTAGCAGAGTGGGCAAAGAAGTGGCAGATGGAGTACAATGTGGGAAAGTGTGAGGTCATGCACTTTGGTAAGAAGAATAAAAGCATGGACTATTTTCTAAATGGGGAGAAAATTCAGAACTCTGAAGTGCAAAGAGACTTGGGAGTTCTAGTGCAGGATTCTCTCTAGGTAAACTTGCAGGTTGAGTCAGTAGTCAGGAAGGCAAATGCAATATTGGCATTTATTTTGACAGGACTTGAATATAAAAGCAAGGATGTACTACTGAGGCTTTATAAGGCTCTGGTCAGGCCACATTTGGAGTATTGCGTGCAGTTTTGGGCCCCATATCTCAGGAAGGATGTACTGGCCCTGGAGCGGATTTAGATGAGGTTCACGAGAATGGTCCCAGGAGTGAAAAGCTTAACATATGAGGAATATTTGAGGACTCTGGGACTATACTCATTGGAGTTTAGAAGGATGAGGGGGGATCTAATTGAAACTTACAGAATACTGAATGGCCTGGACAGAATGGACGTTGGGAAGATGCTTCCATTGGTAGGAGAGACTAGGACCCGAGTATAGGGAAGATCTTTTAGAACGGAGATAAGGAGAAACTTCTTCAGACAGAGAGTGATGAATCTATGGAATTCACTGCCACAGAAGGCTGTTGAGGCCAGGTCACTGAGTACATTTAAGACTGAGATAGATAGGTTCTTGATAATCAAGGGGATCAAGGGTTACAGGGAGAAAGTGGGAGAAAGGGGTTGAGGAACTTATCAGCCATGATTGATTGGCGGAGCAGTCTCGATGGGCTGAATGGCCTAATTTCTGTTCCTATGTCTTATGGTCTAATGGACACCAAAATAGGCAGTGTAGTGGACAGTGAAGGTTATCTCAGAGTACAAAGGGACCTTGATCAGATGGGTCAATGGGCCAAGAAGTGGCATATGGAGCTTAATTTAGATAAATGTGAGGAATTGCGTTCTGATAAGTCAAACCAGGGCAGGAAAGGGCAGGACTTATACAATTAATGGTAGGGCGCTTGGCAATGTTGCCAAACAAAGAGACCGAGATGTGCAGGTGCAGTGTTCCTTGAAAGTGGAGTCATAGATAGAGAGAAAATTGAAGAAGGCATTTCCCAGGCTTGCCTTCAATGGTTAGAAAATTGAGTATCGGAGTTTGGACAACCTGTTGCAGCTATACAGGACATTGGTGAGGCAACGTATAGAATACTGTGTATAATTCTGGTCGTCCTTCTACAAGAAGGATGTTGTTAAACTTGACAGGGTGCAGAAAAGATTCACAAGGCCGTTGCTGGGGGCAACTAGAAGAAGATTTGAGTTATAAGGACATGCATTTTTCCCTGGAGCATTAGAGGCTGAGGAGTGACCTTAGAGAGGTTTATAAAATCCATGACAGGCATGGATAGGGTGAATAGCCAAGGCCTTGTTCCTAAGGTGGCAAATCCAAAACAAGAGGGCATAGGTTTAAGGTGACAGGGGAAAGATTTAAAAGGACCTAAGGGATAACATTTTCATGCAGAGGGTGGTGCTTATATGGAATAAGCTGCCAGGGGAAGTTGCGGAGGCGGGTACAATTAAAAGACATCTGGATGGGTATTTGAATAGGAAGAGTTTAGAGGGACATGAGCCAAATGCTGGCAAATGGGACTAGGTCATATTGGAAAGCCTGGTCGGTGCAGACAAGTTGGACCGAAGGGTCTGTTTGACTCTAAGACTAGATAATAATTTTATATCTTGATTGTGGAATAATTATTGGCCAAAACACATGGGAGAATTCCTCTGCTCCTCTTGGAAACAATGCCACAGGATCTTTTGGATATTTTTAATCAAACTACCATACATGTCCTGTCACACCACTGACACAGGTGGGACTTAAATCCAGGCATTCTGATCCACAGATAGGGACATGAACACTGCACCACAAGAGCTCTACAACACAGACTTAATTTAACATCTCCTTCAAAGGAGTGTCTCTGAGCATGTGGTACCGTGTCTGCATCACAGTGAAGTGCCAACCTGGCTCCAGTCTGGAGTGGAACTCATTAGATCCATGGTTGATTATCATAATGCCCTGCTGTTTCGAAATTCTGCCATCTCCAAATGCAAGTGGAAGGAAACCTACAGAATGTACCACAGCAACAGATATATATTTCTGAATACAAGCACTAGAATCTACATGTTATTACATTTTAATGCTTGCTCACAGTGCTTTTCCAAAACAATCAAAGGTAAATGGCTCAACCTGCTACTAACATGCTGATATTTATCACTAACAGCATAAGTAGATGATCTTGCACTCATGGATCATGTTCCCAGTCAACAGTTCTCAGTTTTGAAAATGAAGAGGAGAAGTCATGCTGCTAAGCTTGGGATTTAGCAAGGATGTGGCATATCAAACTGGAACTTAATTTGCTTAATTACATGGGTGTAAACACTCTCTTTCTTCTCCAGCTCAATTTTGAAAACCACACATTTAAGTACTTTGGTAAAGAGTGAGACAATAGCAGTGTGCTCGTATTTTTAATTCCACATAAATTTATCAAAAAATTTTTCGGCAAAAACGGGACATGAGGTAGCTTTGGCAAATAATGTTAAGGAGAATCCAAAGGGATTTGACAAATACATTAAGATCAAAAGAGTAACAAGGGAGAGAATAGGGCTCCTTGAAGATCAGCAAGGCCGCCTGTGCATGGAACCACTGGAGATGGGGGAGATACTAAACAAATATTTTGCATCAGTGTTTACTGTGGAGAAGGATATGGAAGGCAGAGAACTTGGGGAAGTAAATAGCAACATCTTGAAAAATGTCCATGTTACAGAGATTGTGGTGCAGAATGTCTTAAAATGCATTAAGGTGGATAAATCCCCAGGACCTGATCAGGTGTACCCTAGAACTCTGTGGGAAGCAAGGGAAGTGATTGTGGGCTCCTTGCTAAGATATTTGTATCATCAATAGCCACACAGGTGAGTTACTGGAAGTTGATTAATGTGGTGCCACTATTTCAGAAGGGTGGTAAGGAAAAGCCAGGGAACTATATAGCAGTGAGTCTGACATCAGTGATGGGAAAATTGTTGGAGGGAATCCTGAGGGACATGGATTTACGTGTATTTAAAAGGGCAAGGAAAGATTGTGGTAGTCAACATGGCTTTCTGCGTGGGAAATCATGTCTCACTAGATTGAGTTTTGTGAAGAAGTAATGAAGAGGATTGATGAGGGCAGAGTGGTTAACATGATCTATATGGACTTCAGTAAGGTGTTTGACAAGGTAGGCTGGTTATCAAGGTTATATCATGTGGAATTCAGGGAGAACTAGCCATATGGATACAGAACTAGCTCTAATGTGGTGGTGGAGGATTGCTTTGCGGACTGGCGGCCTGTGACCAGCGGTTGCTGGGTCCACTGCTTTTTGTCACTCATATAAACGATTTGAATGTGAACATAGGAGGTATTGTTAATAAGTTTGCAGATGACACCAAAATTGGAGGTGTAGTGGACAGTGAAGGTTACCTCAGAGTACAACGGGACCGTGATCAGACAGGCCAATGGGCTGAGGAATGGCAGATGGAGTTTAATTTAGATAAATGTGAGGTGCTGCATTTGGAAAGGCAAATCAGGGCAGGACTTATACACTTAATGGTAAGGTCCTGGGGAGTGTTGCTGAACAAAGACTTTGGACTACAGGTTCATAGTTCCTTGAAAGTAGAGTCCCAGGCTGACAGGGTCGTGAAGAAGGCATTTGGTATGCTTGCCTTTATTGGTCAGTGCATTGAGTATAGGAGTTGGGGGGTCATGTTGTGGCTGTATAGGACATTAGTTAAGCCACTTTTGGAATACTGCATGTAATTCTAGTCTCCCTGCTATATGAGGTATGTTGTGAAACTTCAAAGGTTTCAGAAAAGGTTTACGAGGATGTTGCCAGGATTGGAAGGTTTGAGCTATAGGGAGAGACTGAATGGGCTGAGGCTACTTTCCCTGGAGCATCAGAGGCTGAGGGGTGACCTTATAGAGGTTTATAAAATCGTGAGGGGTGTGGATAGGGTGAACACCCAAGGTCTTTTCCCCAGGGTGAGACAGTCCAAAACTAGAGGCCATAGGCTTAAGGTAAGAGGGGAAAGATTTAGAAGGAACCCAAGGGGCAACTTTTTCACACAGAGGGTGGTGTGTGTGTGGAACGAGCTACCCGAGGAAGTGGTGGAGGCTGGTAAAATTACAACACTGAAAGGCATTTGGATGGGTTTATGGATAGGAAGGGTTTAAAGGGATATGAGCCAAATGCTGGCAAATGGGACTAGATTAATTTAGGATACTTGGTCAGCAAAGACAAGTTGGACCAAAGGGTCTGTTTCCATGCTTTACAACTCTATGACTCTATTTGAACTTGTGAGGTTTAGAAACTGTACTGTGTGAAGTTCCAGTGTGTGTGTTATTCCATCCACTATTATAACCAAATTGCTCACTTGAGAGGGAGGGGCAAGACAGTGATAAAATTTTGAGATCTCCAGCTTCAATTCTCTTTAGTAAACAGTATCCTTATAAATTATTGAATATGTTTCTGCAAATGTGAAAATCTTCAAACACAAATTTGTTTTGCCTATATTTAAGTATAGACAAAACTTCTCAGCAGCAGTCTTTATCTGGAGGTAGGTGCCAGCCTTGGTTCAGCAAGCAACACAGACAAAAACTGTAGTACCAGGTCTCGCCACTGAAACACAAGCAAATAATTCAAGCTGAAACTCCACTATACTACACACAATATTAAGGATGTGCTGCACTGTCAAAGATGCCACTGTTATGGATGAGATATTAAAACCTCTCTGGTACACGTAGGAGATCATATGGCACTATTTCAAAGAACAGCAGGAAGTTCTATCTAATGTCCAGGCCAATAGTTATCCCTTGACCAACAGAGTATCTAATCATTAATTATACTGCCATTTGCTTGACTTAGCTGTGCATAAATTGGCTGCCACATTTCCTGCTTTACAACTTCAGAAGTACTGAAGTAAATAAGGCAATTTGGGATATCCTGAGGTGGCTAAATAAAGACTTTTTTTTCCTTCACTAAACTACAAAACATTAGTCCGTACTGCACACCATCAACAGGGCTTTTTTGGCTTCCTTTAGCATACTATTTCTGCACATAAGGATATTGTGTTATATCTCATCTTGTGCTATCAATCGCTTGCATATTAAAATGGTAGCTCTTTTTCTTTGGAAGGAGGGGCCAGGAGAAGTGAAGGATTTAGTTTTTGTCAACCATTGCACAGTACCTACAACAACATCATTAAAGTGAAAAATAAAACTATATTCTAAATGTTGTCTTGGAATGATGGTTATGTTTAATTCTTACACATTATGAGGGGGCACACTCTGTTTTAAAAATGATTTCCACAGTGTGAACACTCATCTTTCAAACACGAGCTAAATAATTGCTTGGTTTTATTTCCAACCAGGATAGATCTACATTGATCTGCCATTTAAGTTAAGATCAAAATCCTCTTGTATACCTTTGATTTGCCAGAGCATACTTTTTAGTTAAATTGAGCCATGTTTCAAAGAACAAATTGCTGACTGATTCATTAGACTTTGAGTGATGGTAAGAAGTTGAAAATTGGAATTTACCAATTCTTTGTCTGATCTGCAAGGGTAGCATCACATCAAATGGGTCATTTCATCTCAGAGTCAAAGGGTGGACAGCTGAATTTCCAATCCAGAAAAGCACTAAACTGTTGGCGGTAATTCCAGTGCAGTACTCATTCTCCACTCTTGAAGGTTAAGTGGTTTGGATGAATTCTGAAATCAAGGCACTCTTGGGTGCATAACATAGATTCCACAGTACTATTATGAAGAAGAGCAGGGAAATTCTATCTGATATCCTGACCATATATTTATTTCTCAATCATCACGAAAACATAGTATCTGGTAATTATCAAGTTATTGTATATAGGATCATGCTGTGTGTAAAAATCATTGCCATGATTATAACTCAAAAATACTTCACCAGGCCATGAAGCAATTTTGGATGTTCTACGGTAGGCGAAAATGCCAAAGCAACAAAAGCTGTTCTTTTTTTTCCCTTCTGGTACTTCAATATCCAAATATACACAGAGACTGTAGGACATGGAATTCTTTGCCACAGAAAGCCTCTGAAAAAATGCAGTTTGAAAGGGATTTAGATTGTTGTTCCAAATTAGCTGAGTCATCATATTAGTTACATGTGTCATGTGGAGATAGATATTAACATATTGCAATTTATGCTATGGTTAAAGCTATAAAAAGCTAACAGAAGATACTTACAACCTTATTCCACAAGAGTCCAGTAGTGTGGTACTCCTTGATGTAGGCCTGAAGCTCTGTCCAGATACTGAGGAATGATTTGACCCATTCTACATGTCTCTTGTCACTGCAGTTGAATAAAAAGTTAAGAGAATATGAACGTCAATGTTGAGATTAACTTGGTGCAATGTTATTTGCTATGACATTGCAGCACTTATTTCAGTTTACACACTAAAATTATTGAAACCATCCCGGATAAAGAGACTAACATTCAAATTTATGACATTAGAAGATATTTTAACAATATAATTATGTTAGATGTTCACTTTAATGGGAGAAAAATTGCTATATTTCTTTAGGATGGCCCTGATTCTCAGGTAGTTATACTCAAGTACAATACTGACATTTCCATACGGAACAGGAGAAATTTAGCAGAGAAAAATCAGCAAGGGATAAAAAGTTGGCAAGATAACCTGGATATATTGGTGCTTATGTATACAACAACAGAACAAACTTTTCCAACAAGATATTGCAGCATTTTTAAGACATGGAGCATTTTTCTATGGAGTCCACATCATGAAATCTGGACCTCCATATAATGAGATCATAAACTTTCTACACCAGACAGCTGCCAAATAAAAAAGTGTGACAGTGGTGGGAGTGGGGATATTGATACATCTCCATTCTCAAAAGCAAAGCATTTTGTCTATCAAAATGGCATTCCTCCCTAATAGAAGAAAGATGGTCAGTGGTCAGAAGAGGCAAAAAGCAATTAAGTAGATCAAAATAAAGAAGAAAGAAAAGAACAGAAGAAAAATACAAGTGTTAGCTCAGCGCTACGTTCAGAGGCCTGAAGAGGCCAGTTAAATGGATCATAGAGTTATTGTTATAATTATATGTAGTCACTGAGTTCATGGGTCTTGCCTCTTTGTTAAGATTCTATCTAACACAGGAAAAGATAGCAGATACTTCTGGAAAGCTAAAAAAAATTCTTCAATAGAAAGTATCCTTTGGACATTCTGGAATCTGACTGAGTAGCTATCCTAATCAGAAATCTTTCCTAGATGTTCCACAATGAAACTGCCATTGACCCAAAACCCAATAAAGAACCCTGGATAATTTGTGAACTGGATGAACATTTGGTGGGAAAGCTGTACAGTAAGGTCCAATTGAAAGCGAACTATTAATGTTATCATTGAAATCAATGTATTAAGGACAACCAACGTAGTCAACTGATCACAATGCCAATCATCTTCTGAGTTGTTACTTTGAATTTTGAGAAAGTTGTTCCAACTTTTTTTGTCATGATGAGAGAAAATATTCTGAAGTTTTAGGAATAACAAAATATTAAGACCAACAAGTTCAGCTGTCACTGCCCAGGAAATTATTTTGCAGTTTGGCACTGCTGCTCACAATTTATACAAAAATTAGATTTTGAATCAAAATTACAATTTCTAACTTTCTGGATGACTTCAAACTTTGAGGGGATTATCAAGGGCTTAACCTCAGAATAAGGGTTTTTTTTTAAGAAAAGGAAGGAATATCTTCTCTTAGAGGGTAGTGCATTTGTGGAACCCTTTATAGAGAGGGCTGTAGAGTTGAGTCATTACATATATCCAAAGCTGAGATATATAGATTTTTAATCAGTAAGGGAATAAAGAGTTATGAGGAAAAGACAGGAAAGTAAAGCTGAGAATGATCAGATCAGCCATGATCTCACTGAATGGTGGAGCACACTCAAGGGGCTGAATGGTCTGCTTCTGCTCTTATGTCTTCTGGACTTAATGAAGCCTATAATTATTACCTTTTACCACTGGGACTCAGAACTGATTTACTAATGTATGTTATTCATTGGAAACCTTAAGCTTTCCTCCTTAAACATATCATGGGATCAAAGGTTTGCAGTTCACGATTTTCCATTCTTTGACAGGATGGAATGTTGTTTTTTTTTCCTTGCCTATATGAAGGGTCAAATTCAGCAAAGTTTGGAAAAGTTCAGTCTAGCTTCTGAAGCCCATAACTGTTGCTGGATGCAGGTTGGGGAGGGAGGTTATATATGTTTTTGAGGCTCTGTATCTACATTCACCTGATGCACCAGACTTACTGAAAAGAAATTGGTGGGATTAAATACCTCATTTAACAGCCAGCCATGATGTGACTTACTCTAAACCTCATTCTTTCTTTGTGCCTATTGGGATCTTCAATGTGAGACAAGAATAAGATGAGACCAGAAAAGTCTGATGTTTGGATGACATTCTGTTGAAGGATCTCTACTGGAAGAGAAATGATGGGAAAACTCAAGAGCTTCCAACCATTGCTACTAAAAACAATCCACACTTTGTATTGTTGCCAGCTTCTCAAGCTAGCTATTTGAAATTTGCATGGAAATTTTCCCTAATGTTCTCATGTTTTAATCCTTCTACCTTGCTGATTTTATTTCATACATGGATGTGGCTACAATTCTGCTTTTCATTCAGGAACTACTGGTAAGACTGACTTCAATCTTGTCTAAATTCAACATCCACACACACATACAAGGCTACATGCACACTTGAATCTTTTTCCTATCTCCATGCTCCCTCGCCAAGTCCAAAGATACGAAGATGAGACACCAAGGGGACAATTTAATACAAAGGGGTCTCATCTGCCAGCTCTGGAGTCAGTGAGACTCGCATATTACTTCTATGGGGGAAGGCCTGCAATATTAATTATTGATTATGCACTTAAGTAGTTAGTGGCACATATTCCCTGGTATCAAGGCATCCCACACTGAGGGCAACCAGACAATCAGAGGTACATAATTCTACATTGCAGAACATAGCATCATCAGCTGCTAACAAAACACTCAACAGAGGCTTAGAATTGTCAAATGATTCAGACAACAGGTGAGTGAGGGCAAAATTGGGATAAAAAGGAGGAGACCACTGGTTTTAAGCATAAGTAGACAGTATCACAAGATTGGTCTCTTAACAGCCTCTCCCCATATCTTGTTACCAGGTCCCTAAATACCTGACTACAAGAGTGGCTGCTGAACATGTTTATTTACACAAGGTAGAGTGATATTGAGTGGTTCTAATTTTGGCTATTCACACTTTAACAGGGTCATAGTCACAGCACATTTTTGTTACTATTCTGTTCATTTGTCTGTATGCAGAGTGCGTATAGGGTAAATAAGCACAAGAAATCTGGGAGTTGGCAAGGAGGATATGAGGGGTTATTGAGAATGGGGGGTGAGTCATAAGGGTAAGACCTTTAGAAGTTACTGCTGCAAGATTTCCACATTTGGACTACAGTTCACAGACACTCTGAGGGGCAACAAACCATGTATCCTTGGACAACTTCTCAAAGATTGCTTTTTAGCAGGGGGTGGGCAAGAGAAAGGAGGAGGAGGAAGAGGAAGTAGGAGATGCTGACTTCACACAATGCAGCCAACAAGATTGGGAACTCAGGCTTCTTTCTTCCACGCTAATAAGAAGTGAGGCACCTGGAATCCTAGAATTAGGTCCTATCAACTATTTTTAAAAGTCTGCAGGGTCTCCCAGACTTTGTAAAAAAAAAAATCCAGCTTCAAATCTGAACTTTCTAGAATGACGTAGCTCAGCACTGCACCATCTGGTGTGCTAATATATTGAACAGTCAAGGCAGCCTTTGATTTGTACAGGCTACAAAACACACACACACACACAGCTGACTGCAAATGAAGAAAGTGACTAAAGAATAAAAAGTCTTTCTCAAATTACTGTAATTAGGAACCAAGACAGTTTCTACTGGATGGCTGTCATTGCTTAGCCAATTGCACCTGTTGTGTGGAGTGTGCATGAGGGGGTGGTGGATCATGCCCTGAAAGGCCCTGTTCAGAAAGTTTCAGACAGCCGAATCCTGCAATGCATGTCATATGGCACACAGTGCAGCATGATGTACAGCATTTCCTTTGTCAAAAATACAAATGAAAACCGTAATCCACACTCACGGCTGCATGGATAAAAAAATTCAAAACAAAAGGCCCTTTTGTCTCAACGGCTTTGGTTCATAATGAATGGCATTTGGCTATAAGGAGAATTATGAGTCCATCGGCCAATTTAACAGCTCATGGAATCTGAAACTTATCGAGGAATATTAAAAAGACACTCGCCATCAAAATGCTACTGTGTTTCTAGGGATACACTGCTAATCTAACCTCTAATTAATCTATCCAGGAATAAAGTGGCATAAACATCATGTATATGAAGAACAAAAAATATCAGGAAACATTCCACTGGTTATGTTGAATCCATAAAGGCGGAATGACATGGTTAACACTCAGATTGATGACCATTTGTGATGAAAGATCATTGAATTTTCTCTCGTTACTAATGATGCCAGACTTGCTGAGTGTTTCCAACATTTTCTGTTTTTATTTCAGACCAGCAGCATGCATTGAATTTTAATTTAGGCTAATTTAGTGATAGCCTTTGACCAACTACACTAAAAAGGGAAAGGCGAGCACTGTCTGATAAGAAATTTATATCCTCACTGAAATCCTAACTAGCAATGCGCTGCCTTGACATTTCACTTTTTCTTTAAATGGTGATTCTTGCTTTCGGTGGAGATGAAGAGGAAATTCCCATTATTGGCTGAAAAGAAAGAGGCAGTCAACTACAAGTAGTATTCAGGCTGCAGAAGTTTGTGTGGACAGCTGAGAAATGGGAAGATGGTTGGAACTACAAAAGCCAACATATTAATCTCCAAATAAATATCACTGTTATGCTTACAGCTTTCTAACTGAATATAACCTTGCAAAGATGTAACATTGAATAAGTTATTACTAAAATCCTTTAACTTGCTTTAAAAGCAATTGTGGTGCTACTCTCTGAATATTTTTGCCAATTATTTTTGTACTCCATAGAATCCACAGGCAACAGATTTAAACAAAACATATCATATGGCTTGGAGAACAAGAAAGGTAAACTTACGTATCCTTATACTCCTTTAACACCCTGTTAGTATAGAAGGTGGCCGCATCATTCATCTCCTTGACGTAGGGACCTGGCTTAGGGGCCTAAATTCACAATAAAACATCAGGAGAAAGATACACAGAAAAGAGAAATTTGGAAAAAAGGACACATTAGATTCAACAGAAAACTGTTTATTAATTTGTTAGCCAGTTAACAACGAGTAAGGCTGATGCCTCTTAATGTCTTGATGTTTTCAAAGAATGGAAGGGCCATTTGGTCCATCGTGCCTGTGATAATTTTTTGAAACAGTTATTCAATTCACCCCACTCCCCTACTCTCTTCCAACAGCATTTCATCCAAACATGTTTTGTTTAAAAACATGAGCAGTGAGCTACTTCAGTAGTAATGTAACCACCAAAAAAGAGATCACATTAAATTTTCAAAATTAGCTAATTTAATAGATGATTTAACTAATAACTAGGTAATAGCATAACAGTCACTCTTAAAATATTATTTTGATACGTTCAAAGCGGAATATCTGACCATTTTAGAGTGTCATTACTAAATGGTATATCAGAACATCAGGCAATGTGAACATAGTGGAAATCTCTGTTCTTGCAGGTAAATGTTTATCATATGCTAACACCATCATGGAGTTTCTAAACAGACCTCTATTTTGATATCTTGTTTATCTTTATTTCTTTCCCACATCTAATGACACAAGGCAGACAAAGCATGTGCTTATCTCTGTTTCCAGGACTGGCTTCTCCTGGAATAGGTTGCCAGCTTTTTACCAGCAGTGATTACTTGAGGGCAACACTCCACATCACATATGGCTGAACTAAAAATTGTTTCATTCTTACCGCTTACCCTGGCATGTTGGAGGGATTTACAAGTTGAAAATTAATCTGTTTTGGCTGTGTTATGAATGCATCTTCTATGGACCATCTGAGGCGCAAAACGATCCTGGCCATTTGTGGCTCAGAGACAGAAATGCTACTCTCTACGTCATAAGACCTCTACCACTTCTAATAAACAAGATTCTGTAGCTCCATGTTTTAAAATTCACGTGGTATTATTGGTTATAAGATCATCGATTGCTCAATCTTTGATTATTACACTTATTTTATGAGACAGCATGGTGTTCCATTCTCTGACAACTGCACACCCAGGATACTCCATATCCCTCAAATTCCATTGTTGCCATTCATATCAGGCTCATATCAATGACAACTGTTTTCTTTGATAGCAGTTTCCTAATGCCAATTATCTACATTGTCCATCCCAAATGGATCCTTACATCATCCCAGAACAGCTTAGCTCAAATTAGACTTTCTTCTGTTTCTACACTGTGTTGATAATGCTATAAGTGGACAGTAGGGCATTAAGAGGTGGACACATTTCTTTTCACCACTAAAATATCAGTTCCATTTCAATCTAGAGTGATAGGGCAATAATATTTTCTGTTGCACCACCATAAGGCTCTTTCATAAAGTAACTTTCAGAATCATTAGGCAAATCTTTTGAATAACTGGGAGAAAACACATCCCCAGCCTTGACAACTCCCTTCAACCATGTAATGCTCATTGTAACATTAAGCAACTCATACAAATATCCATATTCTGGGGTGCAAGACCCACCCCAGAGAGGTACTGGTTAATTTAGTTAGGGATGGTGGTCACAGCTGGGATCACACCAAGCCCCACAGATTAAAATGCTGGGAGCTCAGGATGCAGGTAGTTCTGTGGGGGCCTCTCCACAAGAAGACATGGTGCAAGGGCTGAGAGCTGAGGGTTGTAGTGGCTCTGAGTGGGTGGTGACGGTAGGTTTGCGAAGGTCAGGGAGGGAGGGAACACTTGGGGTGGTGGGTGAGGGGCAAGACAGACACACGCAGCAGCAGGAAAAATTAGAGGGAACATAGGGTGAAGGGTGCCCCAATTGGGAATGAGGGGCTAAGAGGTAGGCAGCCTCTACATGGAAGCCACCTCCCTTTATCATGGTGAATCATGGTAATAAACAATCCATTCCAAATGTCAGACTAACAATATTCAAACAGCCAAACCAGCAAGTAAGAATTCTGAATGAAATTAAGATGAAGCTGAATGACCCTTAATGGTTAGTTTGTAAAACTGGAACATGTGGCTACAGTAATAAAAATATGGAACCTTCTCTCCCAAAACCTAAGTGAAATTTCAAAACTTGTTGATAGATTTTCATTATGCAGGTCCATTAAGGCATATGGAAATGAAGTTGGCAAATGGAATAGAAACATTATTTAAGGTTATGGGGAAAGCCAGAAGAATGGCACTGAATCAAAATGACCAATCGAGAAGCCAGTGCAGCATGATAAGCCAAATGGTCTCCTTCTGCGCTGTAAACAATTCTGTGATGGAGTTTAAATGCAGGTTACCCATTGTGTAACTGAATGCTAACACAGGATTAAGGAACTGAATGGTCTACTCGTGTTCTTATATTCCCAGAACAGATGTTTGGATAATGTTTGCAATAAAATCAGTTCTCGTGCACTAGTTTTAAGTTTGCAATCTGATCTCTGGGTTAGAGGGAAGGTGTGGACGACCTGAGTTTTGCCACTGTGGTGTAGAAAGTGACTGAGATTTAATTGTCTATTTTAAAACACTCATAGGGATACTGAATACATTTATTTTATTTTAAAAATGCCATGCAAAACTGAATACAGGCTGATCATGCACAGACAAAACACAGGTGGACTAGGGAGGGAAGCAGGTACTAACAAATGGGAAAAAAAGGTCACTGTCTATCATGCTGGAGTTGGGATTCCTTGAAAAGCGCACCCTCACACTGCTGAATTCATTCAATAAGAAATCTTTCCACTTACCACTGCAACCCATCCCAGTGCTGCGATGCTCTCGCTGACAGCTGACAAGTGGTTAAACATCTTACTGCCACGGTTCTTCTCTCGAAAGTTCTGGATCTCCTGAATTCTGTCTGATATGGGTTTGAGAAGTGCATTCATCTCATTCTGGGAGAGTAAACAAGGTAAAATGTTCAGGGGAAAATGTGAACAAAATGTAAGCTACACTGAGGCTGATTTAATATTTGTCTGACCTGCATTTTACAACTGCCTGTATCTTTTATAAATCTTTGTATGGATATATTCCATATACACTAATAAAGAATTTCCAGTTCATGTTCAGGCAGTTTAAGTTTTGAGCATTTTGGAGAAAAGAATTTTAGAATGCAGCAGTTTAAATTGTTACGACTCCCAGTGCATGGGGTTGAAGGGCAGTAAGATGGTTCAGTTAAAAAAAAGTCTATATCAGTGTATTCTAACAGTTGAATCTTAATTTATTTTATGCAAAAAATTACCAATTCAAAACTTAACAGAACAATAGCATTTGCAGTGCTTAAATTAACAAAGAATTCAAACGAAGCAACTTTGATTTAAATGGGAATGGTCTGTCCTTTATAAAACTAACATAGAAAAAGACCTGGGATTGTTAGCTTTTATTCTTTTTCACTTAAAACACATTCTTCTTCTTTACAGTATAAGAACGTGCAAAACAAAAATGGTGGATGTATAATTGACAAAGTACAGAAAATTCAAGGCAAGCTAGCTAATTGGATACAAAATTGGCTTGAAGGTAGGAGACAGAGATTGGTGGTACAGGGTTGCTTTTTAGACTGGAGGCACAAGGATCAGTGCTGGATTCACTGCTGTTCCTCAATTTATGTAAATGATCTGGATGTGAACATAGGAGGCATGGTTAGTAAGTTTGCAGATGACACCAAAATAGATGGTGTAGTTTACAGTGAAGATGATTATCTCATAATACAAAGGGACCCTGATCAGAGGGGCCAATGTGCCGAAGAGTGGCAAATAGAGTTTAATTTAGATAAATGTGAGGTGTTGTATTTTGCCAAACCAGGACTGGACTTACTCAGTTAATGGTAGAGTCCCTCTGGACTGTGTAGCCAAACAAAGAGACCTTGAAATGCAGGTGTATTGTTCCTTGAAAGTGGAGTCACAGGTAAACAAGGTGGTAAAGAAGGTGTTTGGAACGCTTGCCTTCATTGTTCAGAACATTGAGTATAGCAGTTGGGATGTCATGTCGTGGCTATACAAGACATTGGTGCAGCTGCTTTTAGAATACTAAGTACAATTCTGGTTGCCTTTCTCTAGGAAGGATGTTGTTAAACTTGACAGGGTGCAGAAAAGATTTACAAGGATGTTGCTGGGACCTAAGGGTTTGAGATATAGGGAGAGGCTGAATAGGCTGGGGAGTTTTCTTCAGAGCATTGGACACTGAGGGGTGACCTTACAGAGGTTTACAAAATCATGAGGGGCATGGATAGGCTGAATAGCCAAGGTCTTTTTCCTAAAGTGTGGGATTCCAAAACTAGAGGGCATAGGTTTAAGGTGAGAGGGAAAAGATTTAAAAAGGACCTGAGGGATAATTTTTTCACATACAGGGAGGTGCATGTATGGAATGAGTTGCCATAAGAAGAGGCAGAAACAGGTATAATTACAAAATTTAAAAGGCATTTTGATGGGTATTTGAACAGAAAGCATTTAGAGGGATATGGACCAAATGCTGGCAAATGGGACTAGGTCAGATTGGGATGTCTGTTTGAAATGGACAAGATGGACCGAAGGTAACAAGGTGTAGAGCTGGATGAACACAGCAGGCCAAGCAGCATCATAGGGGCAGGATGGACCGAAGGGTCTGTTTCTGTGCCGTATCTCTCTTTGACTCATTTTCTGTAAGAATTTTTAAGAAATCAATACTTAACATTTTTGCTAGTTCTAAACATTGAGATGGATGTACGTTTTAATCAGTTTAGTAACTACACATTGGTGAGCAAAAGTCCCTCAGATATTTCAATCTAGTGTCACTTTTCACATTTCTCCATTAGGAGGCAAACACTGCAATTAAAGTAATGAGCTATTTGGCCCCAAAACTTGCTACAAAAGTGAATGAGCGGTCAGGAAAGCCTTGGCACAGCCGGACACTCAAGTCAGGTTTAATAAATACTTAATATTTTCTGCAAATAGTTGATGCTGTTATATTTTGAATTTCTTGCGCAAAAAATGAATACTGCCATTAGAAAATATTTTCCTCAAAAGGTTATTGAGGTTATTGACTCCTCTACTAAGGGAAAACATTTCTCCCCTCTATCCTGTGAATCCCCGCACGTCTCTGTACAGCTCAATCAGATCACCCCCGCCGAGCCCGATCTTCTCGAAGGAAAACAACCTTAGCCTCTCTAGTGTTTCTTCAGAGCTGAATTACTCCAGCCCAGTCAACAATGGATAAAGCTCCTCTGCAACCTCTCTAGCACAAAAATATCCTTCCTATAGTGTGGCGACGAGAACTGCACACAACTGCTAACTAACAACATTTGGAGCTCCATCAAAACCTCCTTGCTCATGTATTCAATGCACTGACTAACAAAGGAAAGTATCCCAAATACTTTCTTAACCACCTTATCTACCTGCTCTGCTGCCTTTAAGAATCTACAGACATGCACACCAAGGTCCCTCTGATCTTCTGTACTTCCTAGGATCCTACCATTCAACATATACTCCCTTGCATTGTTACTCCTACCAAAATGCATCACCTCAGACTTTTCAGGATTAAATCCATTTGCCACCGTTCATCCCATCTGATCAGCCTGTCTATATCATCCTGTAGTCCAAGGCTTCTCTCTTGCTATTTACCACACCACAAATTTGCACGTTATCTACGCACTCTCTGATCATTTCACCTACATTCATGACCAGATCATCAGTGTAACAAGAAACAGCAAGGGTCCCTGTACTGAACCATGTGTTACACCACTGGACAGACTTCCAGTTACAAAAAGACTTTTTAACCATCACCCTATTCTTTCTGGCACTAAATCAATTCCTGCCACTTTGGATCCAATTTGCCAACTTGCCCTGGGTCCCAAGGGGTCTAAGCTTCTTAACCAGTCTGCCATGCAAGACCTTATCAAAAATCTTACTGAAACCATATAGACTACATCAATTGCACTACCCTCATCTACACTACCTTCATCTACACGTCCAATTAACCCATTGGTCTCCCCTTTACAAAACCATGCTGACCATCCTTGATTAATCCTTGCCTCTCCAAGTGGAGGTTCATTCTGTCCGTCAGATTTTTTTCCAATTGTTTCTCTACCATAGATATTAGGGTCACTGGCCTATGATTTTCTGGTTTATCCCAACCATCCGTCTTGAATAACTGTAGCACATTAGCTGTCCTCCCATCATTTGGCATGCCTCCTGTTACCAGAAAGGATTCAAAAATAAATGTCATAGCAATCTTGCAATCTTCTCCCCTGCCTCCCGAAGTAGCCTGGAATACATCTCTTCTGAACCTGGTGATTTATCCCCTTTCCAGCTTGCTAAAATTGCTAATATCTCCACCCTCTCAATGCTCATTTATTCAAGTAGATCACAATCCCTTTCCCTGATTTCTGGTCCCACATTATCCTTCTCTATAGTGAATACAGATGTAAAGTATTCATTTAAAACCTCAGCTGTGTCTTTCGACATCACACAGAGATTTCCACTTTCGTCCCTAATGGGTCCTACGTGTTCAGTGGTTATTCTCTTGCCCCAACATACTTATAAAGCAATACTGAGTTTTCCTTAAGGCTACCCACCAGTGTTATTTTATGTCCCCTCTTTGCTCTCCTAATGTTTTTTCCCCCAGGTAGCCCCCTGCACTTCCTTTACTCCTCTAGGACATCCACTGTAATGGGCCTTCAGTATTTGCCATAAGCTTCCTTCTTTTTCCATACCCAATCCATTACATTCCTTGACATTCAGAATTCTCTAGACTTGTTGGTCGCTTCATTCACTTCTATGGAAACATGTTAGCCCTGCACTCTTACTATTACCCTTTTGATGTTTCTGATGTAAATTTTCCTGCAAGTAGCTGGTAGCAGTGCACTTTAGCCAAATCCTGTCTTGCCTTATTGAAATCAGCCTCCCCCAAATTCCAAACCTTTATTTCTGGTCCATCTTTGTTCATAATCATAGTTAATTTATTTTTACATTTTAAAAGTAACTTTTAAAAAATGCATCACGAAACAGATAACACAGGTATAAAGCTAAAGACGGAAAGGGTGGTTTGTACAAAAAAGGAAGATAAAAGCACATGCAGTTTAAAAGTTCTTAATATTATGGACCAGAACAAAGCCCCTCAAAATAGATCAAGGAGATAGCCTAGACCCTAACTTTCATCCTATTTAAAGGCAAGCGTAAGGTGCTGTGTTCCAGATGTGATTCGATTGCTCCCTTATCAGGTTTTAACAAAACACACTGTATTCTCACAACACAGTTAAAATACAAACAAAAAATGAATTGGCATGACTTTAACTCTATCAAAATACTTAACAAAAATTATTTTAATGACTAATCATCAACTGTTCCAATATAGCAATATCTCAAACACACCCTTGATAAAGGCAATTTCAGCAAAACAGACTTTTCTCACGGGCTATCCCCAGTCCAAGAGAAAGGAACAATGAAAGAAATAATCCAGCAGCAGAGAGTTTTTGAGTCTGAATTTTTGAATTGAACTAATGACATATGGGTTTTCAGTGTATCTGCAGGGGTTTAATGATTAATTTTGTAACTATTTTTTAAGCCATGGTGATGCTTTTTAATAAACAGTCTGAGAGAGATGGTTATTGGAAGCTAATGGGAATTTGTTTACATTGGAGAATTTGCAAGTGAACAAAATAAGCAGTTGTGTGCATTCAGCTTATAGATAGATGATTCTGAAGCATTTTTTTTTCTTTTGATTCAGAGAACAGCCATAGCTTAAAAAATGTTTTTTTTTTGTTTTCATTTTAGGCATATCTGCAGAAGTCTTAGCTGAAGCTCGATGTGTAAAGCAGTTGCTCCTGAGAAAGAGTGTTAGTTAAATTTGTTAAAGTGTTCCTCAGTGTAAGGAATTTACTAAAAGTTTCCAACCAGAAGTTTTTAGTTAAAATCTTGTAGGATCACTTGAAGCTGAGAAAATTTAAGATCACTTGCACAAAGGCTCTAGGAAGATGCTCTCAGATATCAAGACTGAGAGTTGAAGCCACAGTTAAATAAAGCCCTACAGGGGTGATAGAGAAATGAATTCTCTCTAATGGGAATACCTTAAAGGAGTGTTTTGAGGATTAAAGAGATTAGGTGTTACTGTGTATTTCCACAACTTTAAATTTACTATATGTAAACAGTTTGAATTATATTCATTTCATTTGTATAATAAACTTTGGTATTATTTTTAAACCAAATCTCAACATTGTGAGCTCATGTTTCGGTGAAAGTCCATTGCACTAAAAAACCAAAAATAAACAAATCATTATCTATTAAGTAGATTTCAGTCTGGGATATGATTTATCCAATAATAACATCAGCTGAGATGATATCACAATGTTTGGCCCAAGTGTAAAAGCAGTATAATGTCTTTGTCAGTTTGCAAACCTTGTATTCTGCACATCTGAGCAGCACAGTGGCTGAGTGCTACTTCACAGCGCCAGGAACCCAGACTGTATGGAGTTTGTCTGTTCTCCTAGTGTCTGCATGGATTTCCACCAGGTGCTTCGGTTTCCTCTCAGTCCAAAGATGTGCAGGCTAGATGGGTTAGCCATGGTGAATGTGGGCTTTGGGGATAGAGTGGGGCCCAAGTCTGGGTGGAATGCTCTTTGGAGGGTCAGTGCAGACTCAATAGGCCAAATGGCTCTCTCTGCACTGAAAGGATCCTATGATTCTATAAATAATCACTGTAATTCTACAATAGATGTCTTTTATTCAATAAAACCAAAAGCCAGTTATGTTGATTGCTATGAAGCCTAAATAAAGAAATTAAACCATTCGGACCACCTGTCATCAACCTAGGCACCGGAAACAATAACAGCAAAATCAGCCATGTCAACTATGAAAAGTCCTCCCATCCAGCAGTTGGGGGCTAATGCCAAAATTGGGACAGCTGTCTCACAGACTTGTCAAGCAGCACCCTGACACTGCCTGTAAGGCATAATTCCATGAGTATGGTTATGTCCCAGACACCACCATCACATCCCAGGATATGTCTTGTCCCAAAACCAGGACCCACATGGCAGAGGTGGTAGCACAGCAGTATACAGTCAGGATGGAGTTGCCATGGGAGTTCTCGACATTGACTCCAGACCCCATGAAATCTCATGGCATCAGGTTAAACACAGACAAGGAAACATCTTGCTGGTCACCACGTACCATACATCCACAGCTGATGAATCAATACTCCTCCATATTGAACAACACTTGGAGAAAGCACTGAAGATGGCAAGGGTGCAGATTGTACTTTGAGTTAGGGATTTCGACATTCACCACTAAGAGTGGCTCAGCAGCAGACTTAGCCAGTCAAGCCAGAAAAGACAAAGCTGTTAGATTGGGACTGCAACAGGTGGTGAGGGAACCAACAATAGGGAAAAACATTCTTGACTTCATCCTCACCAATCTGCCTGTGCAGATGCATTGGCCCATAAGAACATTAGTAAGTGTGACCACTGCACAGTCCTTGTAGAGACAAAGTCCCACATTCACATTGAGAACATTCTCCAGTGTGTTGTATGGCACTTATCAGCGTGTTAAATAAACAGGTCTAGCAAGACAAAAAATCTTCAAACAGCACCTTCCAAACCCATAGCCACTAATATCTAGAAGGCCACGGGCAGCAGATCCATGGGAACACCACCACCTACAAGCCACACACCATAATCTGGAAATAGACAGCCGTCCCTTCATTGTCACTGGGAAAAAATCCTGGAATTCTCTCCCAATAGTGAGTTTACCTACAGTACATGGACTGCAGTGGTTCAAGACGGCAGCTCACCACCATCTTCTCACTGGCAACTAGAGACAGGCAATAACTTCTGACCAGCTTTCAATGCCAAGGTCCCACAAGTGAATAAAAAAGAAGTCTGACAACCTGGCCCTTCTATTGTATGAAAGAGTGGAGCTCCACATTTCTGAAAGGAAAAATTTGCTCAGGGCTCCAATGTACTCCCATTCTGAAAGTTCTTGTAAAATGCAGAACTGTAAGAAGATACACCTTGCCACCATGTTAGAGCAATCAGCTGTTGTATTCTGAAATTTAAAGGCACCAACAGCCACTTTGACAGCTGCGTGTGAGTGTCATTCAATCAAAGACATTCAGTGCCTCATCAAGAGGCTGTTCATCAGAATGGTGGTTTTTGCCTACTAGGATGACTTGCGGTAGCAACATGTCATTACACCCTCTACTTAGGCTTTATTCTGGTGGTCATTCACTTAACCTTCAAGGCTAACCAGCACCAGTGACAAATTTCTCATCATGTAAAACAAAACTTCTGTTTTAAATACAGAAGAGCACTTTTGTTATGGTAGGTACATTGAATTCATATTATATGAGAGGGGTGACCTAAAAGATTGAGACCCAGTGCACTAGGTGCACATAAATGATACAATATGTTTTTGATCTATGTTTTTGCCCTAACCATCAACCTCCATCTACCCTTCTCTCTGGATCGCCCACCTCATCAAAAGCCCTCTCTCTCCACCATTAATTACGTGGTCCAGATCCTCCATGATTCTGGGACTCTGGGCGGTGTTCTGGTAGCAGCTCCTAAAGTTGTGACCCTTAGTGATGTGGCTGAGAGCAACAGAGCTATCACTAGCTGGGATGTCTGCCTCTGGAACCTGATTGCAGGATGAGGTCAATCTGTGTCACGCTGGCTTTCCCACCAGCAGTACAGACTCCTTACACCACAGCAAATTCTGCCTTTCGTGAAATACGCTCCATGAGAATTTCAGTTGTGCAGTACTTCAGTGAACCTGTAGCCTTCTGAAAGAAGAGGGTTTTAATTTTGCAAGGAACGCCAGCAGAAGTCATGAACAAAGGAAGTGGCAAGTTGAGCCATCTGTTGAACTGTCATTTACTCCTCAACCACTGATTTATTAAAAAAGGAAATTCCCTTATAGGCTGGCATATTCTCATACCGACCTGATATAAAATATTTGGAAGTAGTTGGATCAAAAGCATAGCTGAATTACTTACATACACCTATTGCATTGTTTCTGAGGTCCCCCCTCTTATGTAATAATTCCATAAAAACTTCTTACGTTTTAGTTAATGTGAAATTTGCTGACACTGCTGGTCACTATTGAAGCTTAGGTGAAACAAATAGGCACCAGAACAAGGCCCGGGTAAAAGCTGTAAAAATGTATTGCTGCTACAAGCCATCTTATGTCAATTAAAAAAATGAAGCTCAGTTACAGACCATTGACTGAATCAAATGTCTGTGTACTGAAGCACAGGTTTAAATGAGAGATGTAGGGAGATTGTGTAAGGTCTGCATTCTACACATTCCATGGTTATTTTTGGTGGCTATCTTGAAATTTTCTGTAGATGCCGAGAGGGGCCCACATGGAGAACCCCTGTTCTAGAGATGATTTTGGTGACCATGGTGAAGAGACTGAATGCAATTAATGCAACTTGTATGCAGATAAATGAAAATTTTTGTACTTTAAATTTTATTAAAAAGTTTTCAATAAGAACTGGCTAAACTTTTGCTTCACCAGTCTTGTTGGAAGGAGGCAGCACTTTGTAAAGATAAAAATAAACCCAATTCTGTATCTCTGTCAGCTCAAGCTGTGCATTCTGACATAACCCACATGCTTAAGTGTCAACATGTTTGTCCTACTTTCAGGGTGAAATCCCAACCAGTTTGAGAAAATGTCAAAAAAATTTAAAGTAAAAGGGATCAATTTGTGCTCAGCAGGACAGTGTTTCAGTTGTACTCCAAATTTGCCTGGTAACAGTCTTCCATGTGTAATGATGAGGGAAAGTCATAGGGTGAAGGTCTGCAGCTGGCTACAGCAGAGATTGATGATGGCATTTAAAGTTTTTAGAATGATTAACTGCAACTGAAATAACTGCACTGTTCCAATGACATAGCTTGGAGCATCTGCAATATTTAGTGGAGACATCTTAAATCATCTTGAACAAGTGTTTGTGTCTTGCCATAGGTAGTTATAAAACTCAACTTGGGTTTTATAAATTGCTCAGCAGAACACAAGGCTTTGTTTCTGTAAAACCAAATAACTCTTAGACAAGAGCCAAGATAGACTGTTAGCTACCATGACAATTGTTAACAATTCAATTCAAACTGTATCAAAGAGCGTGAGCATATGTTCCATTATCCTTACAAGGTGTTCATTTTTAGATCCAGTTAATAGCACAAAATATTTCAAAAGAAGATAAGCATTCAAACAGGCGACATTAGATTTTATTCAATGTCTCTCATATCAAGGCAAAGAAAAATACCAAAGAAAATTTCTAAAGTTATCAATTTTATTATCTACACAGAAGCTCTCAAAACAAAGTCTCTACACCTGAGGCCCATCTATAAATTAGATCATAAGGGCAAATAGACTACAATAAGATATTGTATGAGATCATCATAGAAGATAACATTGGTTACTGCTTTGGAATTGTCAAGTGCTCCTGTACAACTCTGGCACATGAGGAAACTAAGCTGAGTGCTCTACATCCTCAAAGTAATTCTGTCACTAATCATTAATAAAGTTATAAAAATATGTTCAATATGTTATGCTTAATGGGATATGGAGAATTTAAAAAACACATATTCTCCTATCATGGATGATATTTATGCACATCTCTGGATGCTCTGAGGTGGTTAGCCTCCTCCTTGTAACACTGTGGTCTTATGATGGTGGTATTCTCATCAGAAAGGAATTCCACTGAAGTGGTATAGTATTGATGAAAGAATGACATGTCCAAGTCAGGATGATGCATAATTTGGAAGGAAATTTGAAGGTAATATTGCTCTTGCACACGATACTAGATATCACAATGGGAGGGGCTGCATTTGTCCTCTTAATAACTTGCTGCAATGCATCCTGGTGGTTAGGTATACTAAAGCGAATGTTGGTCAACAGTTGAATATCAAATTTGGTTTCATGGACACTAAGTCAAATCCTGCTCTTGGATGGAGTTTCTGTGCTACATGACTCTTTGACTCTTAAGTGTTGCTGGATTAAGAATATTAAATTCAATCCACTGTTCAGAAACCAGAGCTTGAATAGGATTCGAATACTGTGAGGTGAAATAGGATTGACTCAGTCAAGATCTGGCATTGGATGAGCAGTCAAAAGTTGCTGGTGGAAAGCAAAAAGATAAAACTAAATGTTCTGGGTACACAGCTAGTTTTCAGGCTAAGATGTAACATGCAAATGAGGCAACTATGCATCAGTGAAACTTACACAATTCTAACAGGACAATATAGGGTAAACACAGGAAAGATGTTCCATATAATCATAGAGTCCAGAACCAAGTGTCACAGATAAAGGATATACCATTTAGGACCCAGAAAGTGGTGAGCCAGTGGAAATCTCTGCCACAGAAAGCAGTTGAGGCCAAAACACTTAATGTTTTGAAGAAGAGGTTACATATAGTTCTTAGCATTAACAGAATCAAAGGGTATGGGAATAAAGTGGGAACTGGGTGCTGAGTTGGATCATCAGCCACGATCATATTGAATGGTGGAGCAGGCTCGACTGACCAAATGGCCTACTCCTACTCCTATTTTCTATGTATATACCATCCAATTCGAGGAATGATAGACAAACACATGATAATGAAGGGGAAGAGGTCTTGTCTTCCTTTTTTGACCAGCCACTGGCCCTGAGCCAACAGTGTCTTAGAGAGGCTGGACAAGATTTTATTTATGTGCTAAGTAGTGTTCCTTGAGATCTCATACTAGATGGCTCGTCTCACGCATTCCAAGAAAGTTATGGATTTGGAGGTCTTAGACCAGACCTAAATTTGGACCTACAAACAAAGCTCTCACTTGGATTTCGAGGGAAGATTTCTCATGAATCCTTAGGTTCCTGAGATTATAACTAGCCAACATTGACAGCAGCAAGCATTCCAAAATGGTACCTTAACTTCTGAAAGCACAGGTCAGCCTGAAACCTTCTGTTTCTGGATTGTGGCATCGAAAAACTTCTCACTGTATCTTTCTAGATACATGTGACAATAAATAACTAAAAATAAAATGTAAACACTTTGTATTTTACGTTAGTGACACTATTAAACTGTGTTATTGTCTTCATTTCACAGTAAAGTGTAGCAACAGGATTTATTGCAAGACCTTTTAAAAACAAAGGCTGGAATCTTGCACTCTCCTGCATGGCAAGTTTACGCATAGGGATATCTAGTGAGGATCCCGCTACCCTTCCACCTCTACTCTGATTAAATCTGTGGCAGGAAAGCCTACATACAGCCTTCCACCCCACTACCAATTTTAGTCGTCAGACGGACAATTATTTCTCATCATGCAGGGCAAACAAGAAAACACTGGGGGTACAGCTTGTGTACTCCCCGAGTGGGGTCTCTCATTCAAAGGTACTCAGTAACTGATTGAAGGGCCTGGTTTGGGAAAGGAGAACCTACAAAGAGCCAACCAGCTGCCAATGCTGCCGGCCATCCTCCCACATACCACACAATCCTCCTCCAGCCATCACTCACCCAGGATCCAGTGACAATCCAAGATCTTGGTGGCTGCTGTACTGCAGCAGGCAGTGGTGGTACAGCTGTTGAATAGAGCTGCTCGTTGTTGGTTGGTTTGCAGCTTTAGGCAGATAGAACTTCCGGCCACAGGGTCTTTGATCCCTGGAGAAGGCCTGGTACTCGCCTGTCAAATGCCTGCATGGGACAAGATGCGGAGGAACTTACTGAAAATAGAAACCCAGCTCTCTTGCTGGCTCTTCAGCTGAGAACCCTGTTGCCTCTACAAGATTCATCCTAAAGCAATTTATATCTGGTACCCACGCAGCCACAACAGGACATGGGGAAAGAAAAAAACCGCAGCAATTTTACGTTCTAGAAGTAATGCATTGTATACCCCACACCAAACTGGTTGGCGTCTCTGAAGACTGAATCAAGTTTGGACTAGAGGTGGGAAACCTGATGAACTTAACTGTACAAGACAAGACAGTCAAGAATTCAGCTTTCCATCTATCTTAAAGGAAAACAGAAAGCTCTTAAATGTTCAATACTCTCTGACTTACAGTAGATAGAAATGGTCATTGCAATGTTCCTATTAGAGCTCTGAAGGAATTATTCTCCATTCTTGGTCTTTGACCAACTGCTACATGACACATCAATAATACATAGCATATATTCAAGACACTAGAGGAATTTGCATCAAATCAACACAATAGAAAGTAGAGTTAAAGCCTCAATGCACTTCAATGTGGTACCAGAAATGAGATACTTCAGCCACGTTAAGAAATTGGGATGGTTCTCCTTAAAGCAGAGATGATTGATAAAGGTATTCAAAATCAAGAAGGGTTGAAGTGAAAAAGGGACAATAGTTTCTGGTAGAAAGATCCATAATCAGAATACACAGTTCTAAAGTAACTAGCAAAAGGATGAAAGACAACATGAAGAAAAACAAAAAATCACGGAGTAGTTCTCAGGATCTGAAGGCACTACCAAAAGGGTGATGGAAGCAAGTTTTATCACATTTGAAAGGGAACTGGGTAAATGCATGAAGGAGAAAGTTTGCTGGGCAGTGGAGAAGAGCAGGAAATGGGACCAATTGAATCACTTATTCAAAGAGTGGAACAACATTCCTTAACTTTATTATGATGGGTTTGAGGTGAGAATATTCAGTCATAAAAGTTTTATAATTGAAGCATCTAATTTCATTAAAAAAGTTTGTTAAATGTAGCTGTAAATGGTAGATTGCATCTGTCATGGCATAGCGGAATAACACTTTGCTGTTTGGTTCACCACCTACCACTTTCTTTTTCTTTTCCTGTGATCCTGGAGAGTTAAGAGAAAACAAAACAAATGGATGGAGAGACAGTTACACAATTTTTCACAAAGGCTGTGAGAGTCCTGTATTAAATACGATAGGATCTATAGTTTTTCATTGTTACTATGCATGTTAAGAAAGCACCAACACCACATGAGTCTCTCACTCAATGATAGAAAGCTTCAGAAATGGAGGAATTCCAATAAACTCCTTTGGTTGAATTAGTAGGTTGCTACAACAGGGAACAAACATTAATATCACTAAACAGGACCAGTCCCCATGACTGCTCACAACAATCTGCCATACTATGCACCAGGGAATGTTGAACCATGCACATGGCATGTTGCAAAAACAATTCATAAATGCATAAGCAGTGAAAAACAACTGCAACAAAAATAAAACTAATTTCAAGTGCAATTCTTTGAAAGGTAGGTCTTTAATAGATACATGACAATGCTGTACAAATGGTAATGTTCAAAAAACAATTAAAGTGCTTTCAGTCGGTGAACTTATGTTTCCTGTGGTTGATCGCAAAAGAGTGATACTTAGCACTGATGTCACAAGCCTGGCCTTTCCAGCTGAAGTTTCATGCAAAAAGCAGTTCAAATTGCAAAAGAATAAGGACTATATTACTTGATTCTCTTGTAGGTACATTTTGATTTTGCTTGGGATAACATATAAGAAATGATTGTAAACAGAATGCAGCACAGAATGTGCAATCAACAAGGTTAGAAATGATATAAACAGCTATTCTCAGCCCTCAGTCAGTTCTTTCGTAACTGCAGTGAATTACAGCTTTCCACGGCCAGCAGTATCGTCTGTTGCTTTTTATGGAAATGTTCTAAATATAAATTCTAGATAGTTGAAGGTGGGAGAAGAAATCACATGATCAATACAACTTGCTGTTGCTGCCAGTATGTAAAGTGGCAGCTGGACTATGCAGATCAACAAACTATTACAGAAAATCTTTTATATAAAGTCAGTGATGAAAGGGAATTTGCAATACTTTTTTTTGTGAAAGAACAACAAATAATTAGTGAGGCATGTTTATGACTCAGACACTAGCCTTTAAAATCAACCTCTTGGAATGGAAACTTTTCACATTATGGGTTTAGCCAAATGTTATATCTATCATTGGCAAATATGTATTACTGTTTGGTGTTTTTGATTTTTGGTGTCATAGTTAGTCAGATGGCAAATTCAATGACGTTTTTTATTCACTTGTGCACCGTGGGCATCGCAAGCTGGCCGCATTTACCGCCCATTCTTGTATGCCCTTAAGAAGGTTAGAACTGCTTTCTTGACCCACTACAGTCCATGTGCTGCAGATAGATCCACATTGTCCTCAAGGAGGGAATCCCAGGATTTTGATCTAGTGACAGTAAAGGAGCAGCGATATATTTCCAAGTCAGGATGGCAAGTGGCTTGGTGTGGAACTTTCAGGTGGTGCTTTTCCAATGTATTTGCTACCCTTATCCTCTAGATAAAAGTAATCATGGATTTGGGAGGTGCTGTCTATAGATTTTGGCAAATTTGTACAGCGTATTTTGTAGATAATACACACTGCTGCTACTGAGCTTCAGTGGTGGGAGGGAGTGGATACTTCTGGATGTGATGCCAATCAAGAGGGCTGCTTTGTCCTGGATGGTATCAAACTTCTTGAGTACTGTTTGACCTGCAGTCCTCTAGACAACTAGGGAGGATTCCAACACATTCCTGATTTGTGCCTTGAAGATGGCGGACAGGCTTTGATCAGTCAGGTACAAGTTACTTGTTGCAATATTCCTAGTCAAGTCCAAAAACTCTAACTTGAAATAATCTCATTTTTAAATGTTCCAACAGAAATCAGGATATCGCGAGAGTGTAACAGAATGCTAATCCTGTCAGGAACGAGCAAATATGCACAATGCTGAGAAATAAGGGAGAATTTATGTTTGCTAAATCCTTAGGTTTGCCACCTTCAGTTATCTTTACACACAAGCCATTTAAAATTCTTATATACAGAATAGATTTTGCAGTCAGCAGATTTTAACTTTGGAATGACATTTTGGCAACAGCTGCTGAAGAAGGGTCTAGGCCGGAAACGTCAGCCTTCCTGCTACTTTGATGCTGCTTGGCCTGCTGTGTTCCTCCAGCTCTACACCTTGTTATCTCATGCTGTAACTAAGGGTTGGATTTTAGCAAAAATCAGCTACATGAACTGTTGAAAGCTTTCTCACACAATTCTGCACTGCTCACCTCATTACGTATGCACCACAGTGACATATTTACTATGCCGTGCTTGCATTATCTTGTGCTCACCAGAGGCGGATATACTCACCACTGCCAGGACGTGCTTGCTTGCATTGCTGCCCACCAGGCCATATGCGACAAGCCAGTAACTGACATTCCCAGTATGTTGCTGCACAATTCTAATGGACATGACAGAGAAAGGGTAGTTGGCAGTCCATTTGCCAACAAGGACAGTCTGATCTGAAATTGCTACCCAGGTCAGTGCAATATCCACAGACTGGAGGAATGCCCAGCAATACAGGAAGGTGATTACTGACCTTCTGCACATCCCAAGGGTAAGTAACACCACCTTCTCTCTGCTCCCTCATGTTTATTTTAATTCTACCACTGCACTAACCTCCCAAGACTCCTGGTCTACCATTCTCAGCACTGCATGTAACATCTTCCCTCAATTGCATGCACCCAGCCCAGCTCTTCATACCACTAAACCTGCATGCCCTCCCACTTCCTGCTCACTTACTCAGAACATCTCGCCACTTTTTCCCCAGCTACAACAGTACTAACAGTTATAAAGGCCACTTTCATCTCATTCAATCCCTCCCTCTGTCTTATTCCAGGATGTAACATCCCATAATTAGACACAGTGAGCCAAGTTGATGTTGGGTTGCCCAACATTTGTCTCCTCACCCCCAACAAGGACAGAATCATTGTGTTTGCAGGAGAGGATAGAAACCACTCATATAGCGATGCCAAAAACTCAATGCCCTGGCAACCAAGTAAGATTCACTGTGAAGTGCTGTGCTGCTCTCTCATAACCACTAGGGCGAATATATTCTTCACATGCCCAAATATCTATTCCTATTTTGCAACTCATTCCCTCACTTGTCCCCTGCAGGCATCAGCAGTATCTGCACAGTCTCTGCCCTTACGAGCTCAGTCCCTCAGCTCATTATCTCCCCCTCCATCTCTGAGGAAGGTTACTCAGAAGAAGCACTCAGAGAAATATCTCCTGTACTCTCCATCAGTGGGATACTGACACTTTGATGGATTCTTTACCTGGATGACAACTTGAAGCACATTTGGATTAGTATATTACTGGCATGCCTCTGCAGCTGCCGAGGAACAAATGTCTTAGGCACTTGGAGGACTGCCAGCGGACAGGCACCTGCTCAGCCCAGGGCAGGAAAGGAACCCACACTATCAGCCAATAGTAACTTCAAAAAGACACAGGAACAGCAGACAGTTTTGTCAAAGACACTCAAGAAACTGAATTGAAGGTTGGATGGATTCACCAAGTCTGTATCTGCCAGGCTGGGTCTTGCATTCATGCGTCTGACTGTCTCAGTGGATAGGTTGGCAGCTGTCACGGAGACCTAGGTCCAGCACACTCTGTCTGTCAGATGTATGCACAGATCTGCACTCCATCATTCCAACCTTTGGTGGTAATCACCAGCAGGGAAAACGAGAGGAGAATGAGGGGCTCTGATCTCACATTCCAGGTGGCCCTTCCTCACAAAGAGACAGATTGGCACCAGCAGGCACCCAACTGGAGAAGGAACCATATACAGGTTCCCAAGAAGTCTTTTCTCAGAGCGTTCCAGAGCTGCCGGGCTTTCCACTTCCACCCTGCCTGCATTCAATAACTCTGCAGGAGCTGAAGCTAAGGAGGGTGAATATGCACCTGACCAGCATTTCTGGACCCTCTAGGGACATCTGTCCAAAACTCCAAAAATGCTAACAAGGTTCTACTACAGGACAGGCTCACTCCACTCCAGCTGCAGATGCTGGGGCTACACCTAGATGTAATGGGAGGGAAAGGAGAAAAGAAAACCTACTGTGGGGAACATAAGTGCACAAAACCTGTCCGTAAAAACAAAAAAACAATTTCAGTTTTCATCATCAGTTCTGTGATTGACTGTCAATATAGCTCCAGCTCGAAGAATGAAATTAGATATACTAGCCATCTGTAGTGCTGTACAATTTTCTAACCCTGTGTGAATGACAGCCATCCTTTCCATAGAACCTGCACTAGCGTTAAAGTATACATGATTAACTGAGGCAGCATTGGATATTGTGAAGGATTTCATCAGTTTGTAACTGTTAAGTTTTATTAAGCAATAGAAAAAGTGCAAGATGATCAAACTGATAAACTGAATTTGCAATTGGGATTAAACAAAGGATGCTAGCCTCAGCAGTATCAAAACATTTACAGTCAGTGTAACGTGACTTCATACAACTCAGTTCCACTGAACAAAGTTCACAAAGCAGTTCTGCTTTTATTGCTTTGGCTGAAACTGCTGCATTGTAGAATGCTGAAGGGGTTGTTTCTTCTGAAGAACGCCTTCATTTTCCTACTCAGTACAATGTTGCAACTCTCATGAGTCCTGATTGTCTAATCTATAGCTTTCTTGTGCTCCCCAGTTGTCCAGTGCAAAGCATCCGAGGGTTAAGCGGCATCTTCTGTACTGTTATGCAACCAATCCCCAGACATGACCTGCATGGGAATCTCATGTTCAAGGGGCATCTTATGGCTTGTGTTGGGCATAGTGGAGATAAAGTGTTGTATTGTCCTTCTCTGATTTGCATGGCTACAATCCATGGAAGAGAAGTGAATGTGGGTGTCCTGTATCTTTGGAACGTCATTAGGGCAGCTCTATTAGAAGGCTGCTATGCATCAACTGGAGGTTAATGCTGATTCTGGGCATGTGTTTTTCATCCATTCTTGCAGATGATCTTAAAGCAGTGGCCACAGAGACCATAACAGCTTCTCTGTTTGGATCCATTGGCGACAGTTCCAATGAGCCTATATGGGCAATATCAGAAACAAAGCAGTTCCACAGTAATATGATCATTCAGCAGTCGCAGCGCGCACACAGTAACAAGTAAACAGCATTCTCCATACATTGAAACATGGAGGCCAGTGGAGTGCCTCTACATGGACCTTGCACACGATTAACCTAATTCAGATGTATTCTGTTCAAGATGTTAGGCACATATTTCGGAGGAGATTGTAAATGTGGCAGCAACAAAGAGAACGTTTCCCTCCACCACCAACATTATCCAAGAAAAGCATCATTGCACATAGGGTAACAGTAAGGGCATTTTATAGGCAAGATGTGAAGTGAGCAACTCCTGCATCTTCTGTAAGCTATGAAAACTTACAAGGTGACTGTGACTTTTGAAAATAAAGTAAATCTTTATTTGGCCTGAGATTACTTGTGCTTCACAGTCACGAATTGTAATTTGAATTATATGTGAAGATTGCTTGTTGTCAGGAAATTTCATTGAGTCAGTTAGTTGATGCATGAGGTACTTGTACAGAATTATGTAATAACAGATGAGTGTTCGTTTTATTCAATTATCCCTCAGACTGCCTCATATCTACAAAGCGGACCTCCCTCTTTCAGATAATGTACCATGGCCTTCTGGGTATGGTGGCAGCCATCTTTTTTTACCTCGAATGCACACTTGCAAATTGGATGAGGACAGAGGTGACATAGGCAGCACTTCACAAGTGTGGCTTAGCAATATTGTCATAGGACCATACAGGCCTATGGCACAGAAAAATGCCCTTCGCCAGTCAAAAAACAACCACCTAACTATTCTAATCTGATTTTCCAGCACTTGGCCCATAGCCTTGTGTGTCTTGGCAATACAAGTGCACATCTAAATACTTTTTCAATGTTAAGACTGTTACTGCCTCTACCACCCTTATAGGCAGTGAGTTCCAGATTCTCACCACCCTCTGGGTGAAAAAACATTTTTCCTCACACTGCCTCAAAAAATTCTACTCCTTTCCTTAAATCTATGTCATTGGTCATCGATGCCTCCAAGAAGGGGAAAAGTCTTTTCTCGTCTATTTATCCCTCCACATACTTAAACTACTGGACCTATGCCTGACCACCCACTTCACCTTCAACAGCAAACATACGAGCAAATCAACGGGAGACCCATGGGATCGCCTATCTCCGGACTCATAGCAGAAGCAGTGATGCAAAGACTGGAAAGGACTGCCCTTCCGCAATCCAACCTAAACTATGGATACACTATGTAGATGACACCTTTGTCATCATTAAACGGACCAAATTAGAAGAGATACACAAACTCATAAACAACACCCTCGCCAGAATAAAATTCACGAGAGAGGAGGAGAAGAACAAACGACTCCCATTCCTGGACGTCATGGTAGACCACAAGACAAATGGGGAACTGCAAATGAAAGTACACCGTAAAGCCACACACACAGACCAGGTATTGAACTTCAATAGTAACCATCCCAGCACACACAAACGAAGCTGCGTGCGAACGCTATTTAAAAGGGCAACAACAGACTGCAGCAACATGGAACTATGCCAAGAGGAGGAGGAATATCTCTTTCAAGTGTTGAAGGATAATGGGTATCCAAAGAACTGGGTCAGGCGATGCCTACAGGAACAGCATCAGAAAGATTCTACATGCCCCGACACACTCATCACACTACCCTACATCAGGAACACATCAGAACTCACCACAAGACTTCTACAGCCGCTGGGCATCAGAGTGGCACACAAACCCACATCAACCCTACAACAAGTGCTCACCCGAACTAAAGACCCACTCCCCACCATGGACAGGATCAATGTCATCTACAAGATCCCCTGCAGAGACTGCGATAAACACTACTTTGGACAAACAGGAAGGAAACTAACAAGAGTACATGAATACCAACTGGCTACAAAAAGACACGACCAATACTCACTCATCTCAATCCACATGAACAAGGAGAACCACGACTTCGACTGGGACAACACCAAGATCCTGGGAAAGGCTAGGCAGAGACAAGCACGAGAATTCCTGGAAGCATGGCACTCCATGAAGCAGGCTATTAATAAGCACATTGAACTCAACCCCATATACATTCCACTATGAAGGAAACCCGGAAGTGAGGCAATCCATCGCAACGGACCCCAAAGTTTAAAAACCAGGTGGGAAAACACACCGACGCTTCATCAGAGGCTGCCCTGAGGATATTACCCAGCATGGTAGCGAAATGTCTGCAGAACAACAAAACAGCTCGGCGAGCCAACCAACCTCAACACCCACAACCCGAGCTACAGATCTACTCCAAAACCTTATTTATCTCTTCATAATTTTATACATTTCAATCATGTCATCCTTCAGTCTCATCTGTTCCAAGGAAAACAATCCCTGTCTATCTAATCTCCGTTCACAAATAAAAGTCTGCAATCCAGGCAACATCCTGGTAAATCTCCTCTGCACCCTTTCCAATGCAATCACATTCCGCCTATAATGTGGATCCCAGAACTGAAACCATTACTCAAGCTGTGGCCTAAGCAATGTTTTATTTCAGCATAACCCCCCTGCTCTTAACCTTTATGCCTCAGCTAATAAATGCCTTCTTAACCTCCGTCTACATGCCCCACTAACTTAAGGGACTGGCAGACATGCACACCAAGGTCATTCTGATCCTCAGTGATTCCCAGGGTCCTCATGCATTCTTTTACATTGTATTCTCATTAGGGGAACCTCAATGACTACCATCCAATGGCTCTGACATCCACAGTTATGAAGTGTTTCAAGAAGTTAGTCATAGCTCATATCAACTCTAGCCACCCAGCCTGCCTTGATCCCTTGCAGTTTGCCTACTGTCACAACAGGTCCACAGCAGATGCCATTTTCCTGGCTCTACACTCATTCTTGGGATATCTGGATAACAGGGGTACCTACGTCAGACTCCTACTTATTGACTACAGCTCCACCTTCAACATTATAATTCCAACCAAACTAAACTCCAAACTCTGAAACCTAGGTCTTTGCTCCGCCCTCTGCAGTTGGATCTTCGACTTCCTGATCCACAGACCGCAATCAGTGAGAATAGACATCAGCATCTCCTCCATGACAATCCTCAACACTGGTGTCGCTCAAGGCTATGTACTCAGCACCTTACTATACTTCCTGTAAACTCATGACTGTGTGGCCAAATTTCGTCCTAACTCCATCTACAAGTTTGCTGATGACACCATCATTGTTGGCCACATCTGAAACATTGACGAGACAGAATACAGGAAAGAGATAGAGTGCTTGGTAGCATGGTGTAAAGATAACAATCTCTCCCTCAACATCATCAAAATGAAAGAGCTAGTCACTGACTTCAAGAAGTAAGGTGGAGGACACACCCCTAGCTACAACAATAGAGTTGGGGTGGAGATGGTCGAGAGTGTCAAGCTCCTAGGAGTGACAATCAGCAACAACCTGTACTGGTCCACCCAAGTTGATGCAATGGTCAAGAAAGCATAAGGATGCCTCTACTTCCTCAGGAGGCTGAGGAAATTTTCAAGTCCATAAAGACTCTTACCAATTTTTATAGATGCACTATAGAAAGCATTCTGTCTGGATGCATCAAGGCTTGGTATGCTAACTCCTCTGCCCAGGACTATAAGGAACTACAGAGAGTTGTGAACACAGACCAGTCCATCATGCAAGCCAACCTTCTATCCTTTGACTCCAACTAAACTCCTTGCTGCCTCAGAAAGGCAGCCAACATAATCAAAGACCTCTCCCAACCTGGTTATAATCTCTTCCAACATCTTCTGTCAGGCAGAAGATACAAAAGTTTAAACACATGTACTCACAGATTCAAGAACAGCTTCTTCCTCACTGTTATTAAACTTCTGAATGGACCTCTCAAATTTCAAATTTAATGTTGATCTCGCTCTTTGTGCCCATTCTTTGCAGCTGTAGCATTCTATTTCTCGCTCTGTTCTATTGCCATTACACACTCTGTATGATATGATCTATCTGTATTGCATGCAAACCAAAACTTTAAACTGTACCTAGGTACATGTGACAATAATAAATCAAATCAGAACAGATCAAATCATCGTACCATTTGCCTTCTTCACCACTCGCTGCACCTGCACGTTTACATTCAATGACTGGTATATAAGTGTGCAAGGTCACACAGGTCTTGTTGTACCTCCCGCTTTCCCAATCTATCACCATTCAGATAAGAATCTACATTCCTGCATTTGCTGCCAAAGTAGATAAATGCTGCCACATTTATCCACACTATACTTCAACTGCCATGCATTTGCCCACTCACTCAAATCATAATGAAGCATCTCTGAATCCTTCTCACAACTCACCTCCAGCCAACTTTGTATCAGAGATAAAAGGTACTGCAGATGCTGGAGAATCCGAGATAACAAGCATGGGGCTGGATGAACACAGCAGGTCAAGCAGCATCATAGGAGCAGGAAAACTTGACGTTTCGGGCCTTCTGATGAAGGGTTTAGGCCCGAAAC
>JAHRHZ010000029.1:3245919-3282751 GCA_024137785.1 Ginglymostoma cirratum | reverse complement strand
AGGCCCGAAACGTCAAGTTTTCCTGCTCCTATGATGCTGCTTGACCTGCTGTGTTCATCCAGCCCCATGCTTGTTATCTCCAGCCAACTTTGTGTTGTCTGTAAATCTGGAGGTATTACATTTAGTTCCCTCATTGAAATCATTAATATAAGATAACTGACATCTCCCCCCTCCTTAATATATATCGTGAATAGTTGGGTCCAAGTGCTGATCAATGTGGCACACCACTAGTCACTGCCGGTTAGCTTAGCTTCCATGATCTCTCTTTACCATTTTTTCTGTAATATTTATCTCAGTTTAGAGTCCAACCCAACGCTGTCCAGTTCTTAAATTTAAATACATCTCATTTGCATATTTAAAGATTTGTCCAAAGCTAATCAACACTGAGTAAATTGCATGCGTGAAGGCGCAGAATTGTTTATTAACAGTCATTTTCGTTAATGCAGTGGTAATCTTACAGTGGCTTAGATTTCTTCTCCAATCCACAGATGTCTGCTAAGGTGTATAATTAAAACATTCTGCTTTACCCTCTGGTGAGATAAATAAAAAAAATTAAAGTAAGAAACAAAACTAATTCCAGATACTTCCATTGCCATGACACCAATCCAATAATATCGTCAGAATCTTTATCCTAAGGTTTAATTTGTCCAACTTTAACCAACTGACATTCTCATTTGTTCAGAACTCAATGACCACTGAAATAGGAACTCCCTAAATACTAAAAACCTTCACAGTGTAGGCTGCAGTAGTTTAAGAAGGCAGCCCTAAATGACCTACTAAAGGCCACCAAGATTGGCAACAAATGTAACATTGCCTGCAACACTCATATCACAACAATAATACTTCTAAAATCTCTTATATTGTCAGTAGCCAACTTTGAATTCCCGCCACAAACGTTTCCCTTTCAAAATTCTCTTCAAAATTAGTTACCTACAAATCATCTGTTTGATACCTTCCTACATTTGAACTATCATTTACTGTTCTTTTGCCAAAATGTGCTAAAAAGTACTGTGATTACTATTATTATTACGATTCAATTTTACCATTCTTTCTCTCCCTTCCAGCATAATAGCTAATTTTGTGGCATTACTCACAAGGAACCATAAGTATGAGTGGAAAGTTTTATTCTTACTGTATTATTACTAATTACTGTATTATTATTACTTATAGATTATTCTTATTACGTTGTATTTTTATTCCAAGCTGGAGAAGGAATGCATCATAAGTTGGAGGGTAGAAGTGGGGGGAGTTGGTGGGTGACAGGCCATGCAATGCAATGCAGGCAGTGAGATAATAACATTACAACTGTGGTGCTTCTTTGTACAACAATTAATTTTAAATCATACTCTAAGCTGTCGGTGTTGCATATCAAGTTGTATCATTGATATTGGTTATTCACATTTCTCTTCAACAAAACAGGAACATCCATGTTTTTTATTCCCTTTTATTCATTAACAGGATAAGGGTGTCGCTGGCTAGGCAGCATTTATTGCCCATCCCTAATTGACCAGAGGGCAGTTGAGAGTCAACCACATTGCTGTGGGTCTGGAGTCACATGTAGGCCAAACCAAGTAAGGATGGCAATTTTTCCTTCGCTAAAGACATTAGTGAACCAGATGGGTTTTTCCCCTGACAATCAGCAATAGATTCATAGTCATCATTAGATTCTTAATTCCAGATATTTTATTGAATTCAAATTCCACCATCTGCCACAGTGGATTCAAACCTGGGTCCCCAGAACATTATCTGTGTCTCTAGATTAACAGTCTAGCGATAATACCACTACGCAATCACCTCCCCCTAAATGATAGCAAGTGAACTACAGCCCCATCACAACTCATTGTTTAATTTTAATTTGGAGTTTTTTTTTTAAGTGGTGGAGCGCCATACTCCACAAAACCTTACAACTTGATACTTTTTAAATAGTATATTAATTTATGACTCAGCATTTCTTGGTATACTATGTCAGGGTAGCACAAGCAACCTGGGTGAAGGTTTTGTCAAATAGTATTAAGGTTTGTGGCCAGTACCGATGACCACTTCTCATGAATTTGGAACATTTTTCAGAAATTCATCTATTCTCAAGCTTTCTGCTACAAGTGACTCAGAGACTGCTATGGAGATGTTGCTTTCCTAGCACAGTAAGTAATGGAATTTCTTGTGCCTAAAGTATAGATGCTGCAATTTTAAATTGATGACTTTCATTGAATTTTGATTAAGGAATCTCTTTTTCCAGAGCTACCTTGTTCTCTCACTCCAGTATCACAAGATAAATAAAGACTGGGAAAGAAAAGCAGAGTGTCACTTGTCTACCTCCTGTGACAGATGCAGCTGGTACATTTACCTACATTTGCCTGTATTTGTTCTTCGTGCTTCAAGTATTTTACACATGACTAACATTTTGAAATTTGTGCTTAGTTAAAAACCATCGAATCTTTAGACTGATGGAAAATCCTCCCAATGGCACAATTATATGCAATAAGCTCCAATTCTAGATAGCTCTGTAAAATTTGTATTAATCAACCCAATAAAGTGCATTGTGTCAGAATATTCTTAAATGTAACACTGAATTCTCAGTGAATAGATAATAATGAAAAGCATGCAGTTTTTTGAGCTAGGTGAAACAGTAGTTAGTGCTGATACACGCTAGCTTCTTCTAAGTGTGGATGATTTAGAGAACAAGGCTTACTAAAATGCCAGATACACAGATCTCTCACTGCTCAATTTACATCACTGGGAAATCACAAGTGCTATTAAACTATCTGAGAGGATTTCAGACCAATGAGCGAAGACAGCCCGACTAAGAGAAAAGCAAAATACCGCAGATGCTGGAAATCTGAAAAGAAAATAGAAAATACTGGAGATACTCAGCAGGTCTGGCAGCATCTGTGAAGACAGAAACAGAATTTTTTTCTTGGAAACAGAACTTCAGAAGATAGTCCAACCTTGCTTTGCATAAATATTCCATGTATCAAGTGGTACAGGACTGCGTTCACTCCAGCAGTTCGGCTGGTAAGACTGAGAATGAGATCAGTTTCCCTCCATGTTAAACAACAAACGTCTGGAGTTTAGATGACAACAGGTTATTTTTCTTTCAATGCATTATAGAAAATTTGAAACTCCTGTAAAAGCTAAGTGTAAACTCAATCAGACTGACAAATAACTGCAGCAAGTCCCTAGCTGGCACATGTAGTAATACAATTCAGAGCTATTTTGTGTGGCAGCAGTTCACATACATGACTCATCTAGTTATGAACTCAAACAGATGAGAGAATCTCCCAATTAACAACATGAATCCTGAAGATATGTGTCACTATCATGACCTCTTAAGCCTTGGCTCCAACCCACACCAGTCTTTTTAGACTCAGCTAAGTGGGGTCAGTCATATGGGGAAATAAAAACGAGTGGATATTCCATATTGGGGCAGCAGAAGATCTGGCAGAAAGCCAGCTGATGAAAACAAAGTTACATCTTGATTGTTCTTTGGCTGCTCTCATTGAAAAAACATCATTAAAACAGTAGGTTCAAAAGGAAGATACTGAGCAATTTTACAAAAACAGCTCCAGCTGTTCATCTACCCAGGTCCCTCAATGCCTTTCAATGTATTTTTCAAATGTTTTATCTGACTAGCATCTCTATCACCCTATGATGACCCAATTTAAACCTGTCAGGCTGAACTATTTCCACACCACAGGCCATTTGGATTTTGCACCATGTGAAGTTTCAAACCTGGCACTCACCAACAAAATACAAACAAAAGCTTTTTCAAAAAGATGCATAAAAAGCCACATACAACTGCCCTTTGCCTTTAGTATTACGACAAAGGAAGTGGACGTTATCTTAGTTATTGCTATCACAATGTAGCAGGAAATTTCCAAATCCTATCAGGCTCCAGAATGCCTTTTCTGAATGTCTGCAAAGTCATTCTTGTGTTAATAGCCACAACCTATTCATTTCAAACATTGTATGACCAACGCAAACAGTCTGGGCTGTAAGGAGAGAGCACCACACTCTCTTTCCTCATTCACTCGTGAACATCTGACACTTTCACGTTGTTTTCTCTCCTGAAGTATGGATTATGACAATCCGCTGGTAATAATTTCTTTCCTGTTTAAACAGTGCATGGTAATGTGGTGACTGTTATTGAACAAGCAAACTATTAGCTTGGACTAATAATCCAACCCAGAAAATGTAAAATCAAATTCACCATAGCTGTCTGAAAATATGAACTCAGTCTAAACAAAATCCGGAAATAAAAAGCTGGTATCAATGTGAGTAAATAGATGTTGCAAAAAGCCCAAATATTCACAGCAGTGGGTTATAACCCCACCTTTCAAAGGCTCTTAGGGTACAGCAATAAAAATTGTTCTTTGCAGTGATGCTCACATACCATGGATGAAGACTATTAAAATCTGTCAAAACTGCTTAATTTCATGTACAAGGAAAACAAGTCAACTCTAGAAAAGGAGGTTGCTTGTAAAATTGTAACTTAAACATGAAATGAAAAACTCTACAATTGTTCCTGGATTAAAGCAAGAGGGAGAGAGTAAGAGAAAGTGACTGACAAGAAAAGAAACAAAAAGTAGAGACAGAAGAGGGTGGAAGTATGGAAGTATTTGCGACATTGCCTTGTTTCCTAGAATATCTGATCTGCAGCTCATGTACAGGATGGAATTTAATTGCCTCCCCCATGGTATACTTGGTGGTAGGGGGTCAGTGAGTATGATGGAAGGGTGACAGGTGGATACCCACCACCTTTCCACCTCCATTAGTTTCATGGCAGTTGCTGCCCTGTCACCAATTGAGATCCATTTTTCAGCCAGGGTGGTGGCAGGAAATTCAATGTCACATATATTTCAACCCATGCAAATCAAAAACATTAAATTAATGAAAACAGTGGGCCTATAAAACTGGGCATAGAACAAATTGACTTGACGAATTGACATTGCATTTACATCACTACAGAACTTATCTGATCATCTCCCTCAGAAACAAAAGGAACGACGATATAGTTTCAGTTGACGAGCAAGAACAGAGTGGTGAGCCATAATCGTGTTAATGCAACGTGATATTGCACTTTAATACAATCAATATCATACCACGAGCACATAAACAAATATTTCCACCTCTTTTATGGCCTGTCTCAGTGAATGTCACTCTTGCCTTTAAGTCAGAAGAGTCCTATTTCAGAGATTTGAGAGTCTACCTTATCCACACTTCAGTGTTGAACTATAGGAATATGGTACTGTCAGAAGTGCAATCTTTCAGATGGAATGTTAATCCACGATCCCCTCTGCACATCAGGCAGATGTCAAAGATCACATGGCAATGGCTTAGATTTTGTGGCAAAGTATCAGTTGACCTCAAAGTAAAGTGCAAACGTTTGTAACACAATGATGGCAGCAAGAATTTCACATGCAAGGAGGGAAAATCCCCTTACATCATGGGCCTCAGGTCAGAGTCTGCAGCACCTTCTAAACACAGGCCAAAAGAACAGATCATGTGTTGCAAAGAACCAAAGTTGTTATGATAGATTCAAGGAACTAAAAATATTGGCATAAAAATATTTAGCAGAATACTTTTAAAAACTCACACATTCATAGACTTTTTAAGAAGTCAGAAATGTCAAATCTTTTTTAAAAACCTACAATTTTGCATATTTTCAGTTATACACAATTGTCATTTTAAAAAATCAAATTTAGAAATTTAAAGTAGTTGGATAAATGTTTTTATATATTTTTTAAAAAGTCAGATGAATGGCATCAGGATATTGCTAAGATGATTCATAGTACAGTGTGCAGGGGTTCCCAACTTATTTTTTCTTTTGACACCTTCTTCTTCCATGTACTAAAAGTTCCACGGACTTCTTGGTCTACATATATTTTTCTGTATAAATATTGGTTATGCAATTAAACGTATGTTCTTTTTGCTCAACTAAACAACATGAAGGTTGTTGTGGGGTTTATTTTCAAACCGGTCTCTGTTTTGATAAGTTTATCCAGCACCTGCAGTCCAAATTTTCTTTGGTCCACCACTGGCATGGATAGTTCCAAAACTTTGGAAATCCGCCCCTCCCCAAAACCTTTATATGCTCCTTAAAACTCACCCCTTGGATTTAACTTCCATCAACTATTCTAGTACCTCTTTGGTGTATCCTGGGACCAGATTTTAGCCAAGCCAGAATACTTCCACATCTTAGCCAAGTTGATATTATTTCCTGATTTAAGAATACCCACTCCTGAATATGGCACCAACCATATTCACTACGGAGTATGATGAGAACAGGGTGAGAGGTATTCTGCACACCTGCAATTCATGAAGGCAGTGCACATATAAAAGTACAGTTGCCTTGACTCAAAAGCAATTTTTATCATCCACATTCTAAAATAGAACTGAAATGTCAAGAAAATGTCTAAACCAGAGTTCTTTAGAGAAATCAGGTACTCCTTTGGAGTTGTTATCAGTGACATTAACGTGCACGAAAACCCTGTGGAACTGTCAAGCTATTTAAATCCCCTCCCCTCTAAATTTTGAGGAAATGAAAGGCTGCTGAGATTTTCTACAATTGAAAGAAAATGTGTTTGGAATTTCAATAGAGGTTTTCTGACATAGCCATAGGGTTATTGTTAAAGAATTAGTGCTGCTGGACTGCTTCCACAACCTTTTATTATTATAGTGGGGGCCTGTGAAAGTTCATGGTTTTATTAACAGCTTCATGTGGTAATAAATTAATTATCTGCCTTTGATGTAGGGCGATGAATACAATTGTTTATCTTTATAGGGGATTAATTACCCAAAAGAATAATGTGGTTCTGTAAAAGATTAAGTATTTTAAACATATTGAATGGGATTTTATCAATGAGTGTTTTTTAAAAAAATATAGTGATGTCCGTAATAGATATTGGAGCTCATCTTTAGTTTATCTCAGCACAGCTCCTGAAGTCTCTCAATGGTGGATTTTGGACAATTGGTGCAGAGAGTGAGAAGGCAGAGGTGATGGGTGGGGATCATGGGTTAGCATTAAGTTGTCATGGTAGCTACAAATGTGCTATGAGAATATATGGTTGTCATGGGTTCGCATGAAAATGTATGGTTGTCATGGACTGGCTTGAGTTGGCACTAAGTGAGATTGGGTCTGTGGAGATGTGTGAGGAGTTATTGATGGCATGAGGTGACACTAGGTTGGCACAGCCACTAGAAAGGAGATTAGGGATGAAAGGGGGAGACATAAATTGACATGAACAAGCTGTTAAAGCTACAACACTGGCATCTAGCTGACAATGTGGAAAATTGCCTAGGTATGTCCTGTACACAAAAACCTCGCCAATTATTGCCCCAGTCTACTTTTAATTATCAAGAAGGTGATGAAAGGTGCCATCATTTTTATAAAGCAGCACCTGCTCAGCAATTACCTGCTCAGTGAAGTCCAGTCTGGGTTCCATCAGGGCCACTCAGCTCCTGACCTCATTGCAGCCATGGTTCAAACATGGACAAAACAGCTGATTCCAGAGATGAGGTGAGAGTGATTGTCTTTGACATCAAGGCCACATTTGAGAGAGTGTGGCACCAAGGAAACCTAGCAGAACTGGAGTCAATGGGAGTTGGGGGGTAAACACTCCACTAGTTGGCATCATACTTGGCACAAAGAAAGACAGTTGTGATGGTTGGAGTTAGATTGACTTAGGTCCAAAATACCTTTTCAGGAATTCCTCAGGATAGGCTCTTTGGCCCTACCATCTTCAGCTGCTTCCTCAATTACCTCCCTTCCATCATAAGGTCAAAAGTGGGGACTTTAGCCCATTATTACACCATGTTCAGCACCATTTGACCCTCTTCAGATTCTGAAGCAGTCCATGTCCAAATGCAACAAAGTCTGGACAATATCCAGGCTCGAACGGATAAGTGGCAAGTAACATTCACACCACAAAACAGAAGCTAATCTTGTTCTTTGATATTCAATAGCAATACCATCACTGAATCTTCCCACTCTGCATGTCCAGGGGGTTACCAATGACTGGAAACTAAAGTGGACTCGCTATATAAAAACAGTGGTTATATGAACCATCATAGTCAGAGGCTAGGAATCCTGCAGAAAGTAACTCACTTTCTGATTCCCCAAAGCCTGTCCACCATCTACAAGACGCAAGTCAGGAGTGTGATGGAGAACTCCCTACTTGCTTGCAAGAGTGTGGTTCCAACAGTAAAGAAGCTGGACACCATCCAAGACAGCGCAGCCTGTTTGGTTAGCCCCATGTCCACAAACATCCAGTCTTTCCACCACCTACACTCAGCAGCAGTAGTGTGTATCATCTACAAGATGCAATGCAGAAATTCACCAAGGTTCCTTAGATAGCACCCTACAAACTAACAACCACTTCCATCTAGAAGGACAAGAGCAGTAGAAATATGGGAACACCACCACTTGCAAAATTTCCTCCAAGCCACTGACCATCCTAACTTGGAAATATATTACCATTTCTTCAGTAACATTGAACCAAAGTCTGGAATTCCATCCCCAACAGCATTGTGAATCTACCTACAGCACAAGAACTTCGTTCAAAAAGGCAGCTCACCAACACCTTCTCAAGGGCAAACAGGCCTAGCCACTGACATCCCATGACTGAATAATAAAAAGAAGAATTTACACTAAGCTGGAATGGAAGGTTGAGGGCCTATATACAGTGGCTACAGACAGAGACATAGGTTGGTCCGGGAGGTTATGAGAGCTGTAGGGACAGGTGGGACTATGAGTGGTGAGAATGGAATGGATGGGACTTCGGTTGGATATGTGTGTATAGAGTGAGGTGTAAAGGGCTGTTTTCTATTGTTTAAACAGAAGGCCTCTACATTCAGCAACCCTTCTGGCTGACTTTACAATAACTATGAGTAGCCTAACTTTAGCTTCCACCCAGCTGCCCAGAACAAAAGTAATCTTTTAGGGCATTCTGAGTTGGGTTAATATTCTGAAATTTCCCAACCCTGCGCATCTGTTCCAGAGCAATAATTCAACTCCTGGTATCAACTTTTGTTTGCTTTGGATTTAGATTTAAAAAGCACTTCCAGGACTTTTGCTATATTAAAGACATTACATAAATGCAATTTATTGCTGTTGAAGCTGTAAAGTTCTGCAAAAAGGTTGGGAGACGGTTAGTTTCCTGACAGTAGAAAAATCAGTCCAGAACACATAAAACAATTAGTCTTAATCAGTTGTCAATTATTTAGTAAAGCAAAAGCAAGGTACTGTGTATGCTGGGGATCTAAAATAATAAAGGTGAAGCAGTATTCTTATTGGGGTCAGTTAGCCCACTTGGCATGGATTCAATTCCCACACCAGCTGAGATTACCATGAAGTATTCTCCTTCTCAACCTCTCCCCTCACCTACTAACTCTCTCTCTCTCTCTCACATGAGAGAGCATCCCTATGGACTGGTAGGACTATGGTGACCTTCCCTTTAGTATGCTTATTTGTTACTCGTGATGCAGTTTCTTCTAAAGTGGGGAGGCCAAATGCAGACTGAGTGACGACTTTGTGGGACACTTCCATCTGTCTGCAAGTATGAATCCACAATGACCGTACTTGCTGTTCAAGTATACCATCCAGCTTTCATTTCTGTCCTAGGCCTGATGTAGTGAAGCAGAGTGCAAACTGCAGAAGCAACAACTAATTTTCCATTTGGTGCTTTACAACCTTCTGTACTCAACATTGAGTTCAACAATTTCAGACAATGAACTCCGTCCTTCCATTTTGATACTTTTTCCACTCATTGCCTAACATTGTTGTTATGTTTTTGCTTTCAGTGAGTTGTGACTTTTATTCTGCAACTAACACCTACTCTGGAACAATTCTTTGTCAGTTTTTTCTACCTAATATCAGCCCCTTTATAATATATTGGATCGTGAACCTCTGATCTATCTTGGACCTTCCATTTGTCCTTCCTCCCTTTCCAACAGCAAAAATCCATCATAATTTCAACCACCCTTCAGTTCTGAAGAAGTTATATTGGACTAGAAACATCAACTGTTTCTCCATCTACAGATGCTGCCAGACCTGCTGAGGTTCTCCAGTACTTTTTGTTTATATTTCTCAACTTGAGCAGCCACAGTAGTCTATAATTCACTGCCACTTCTCTTCCAGGAACACCTACCATGGAGAAGTTTGGTTTTCTTTTTGATAAGATTTCTGTTTGTCCGTGGCATCTTATTCACCCTCATTATTTTCCAATTCCCTCCTGGTGTTTGATAAGGTGTTTACTAAATCTCACTTTCACAGCCACATCTCCTTCCTCAGAGACTTTCTGTTTCTAACTTATGCTGTGTGATCTCCAACTGAAGTTCCATCCATTGACTTTCAAATTTATCCAGAAATACAGGTATCTCCATAACATACAAAGTTCCTTGGGCTATTGTTTTTGCTGCATCTTGAGATCCGCACTTAGTGCCATGTGCCACCACAGGTACATACTTGGCCTCTCTCACCATCAACACCAATTCACTCGATCTCAAAGCTTCCATGGTCCCTAGTTTCATTTATTTCTTCATCTCAGAGGCTTAACAAGAAACATTTTCTTTTCCTTTCAGGTATTAAGGAACACAAGTTCCAACAACTTTTGAGTACAAAACCCCCTCTGGATCCTTCTTCCCTCCCCTGACCTTTGACCCCCTCCTATCTCTTGTGTATTCACTAGCTTCTGACTTTCTGCTCTCCAATGTTGAATGATCAATGCTCTGCAAAGGATTCGATTTTATCTGCTTATGCCTCTACCTCAATTAATTTTGGGCACAGCATGTGTCCATCTTCACAAGAGAAGAAGAGGTCATTGTAGCAATAAAGGTGTTTGTGATGGGAATATTGGAAAGAATTAAGATAAACAGCCACTTAAACGGTGGCAGTCCTCAAAATAGAAAAATCACGACGTCAGAATGGCTCACATCCTACGTCATTGGGCAAATTAAGATTGAAATTGTGGAGGCCCTAGCCACAGCCTTCCAAGCTTCCTTAGCTATATTTTTTTAAAGAAGGGATAAAGCCCAGAAACTACAGGACAGTTAACTTTACAACAATGGCAGGGAAACTTTTAGAAACAATAACGCAGTTAAAGGTAAGTAGCGTTTGATTAATTTTTGTTCCTCAATTATTTGGGTGATGGGTGACGCCAAAAGAGGCAGGCAGGTAGTGCAGCAGTCTCCTGTGGCTATTCCCCTCTCTAACAGGTATACCATTTTGGAGACTGTCAGGAGAGTATAACAGCAGCAGCCAGGCCTATGGCACCACAACTCATTCTGCTGAACAGCAGGGTCAGGCAATATCCAAGTGAGCGATGATGGTAGGGGATTCACCAGTTAGGGGCCCAGACAGGCGTTTCTGTGGGCTCGTTCAAGACTGCAGGATGGTATGTTGCCTCCATGGTGGAAGGGTTAAGGACATCTCTAAGCGGTTGCAAAAAATTCTTAAGTGGGAGGATGAGCAGCCAAAGGTGCACATGGTACCAAAGACACAGGTAGAAAGAGGCATGAGAGCCCATGGAGTGAGCACAGGGAGTTAGGAAAGAGGCTGAAAAGCAGGAACAGAAAGGTAGTAATCTCTGGGCTACTACCAGTGCCACGTGATAGTGAGGCACGGAATAGAAAGATAGGAGAGATGAATGCGTGGCTAAGGAGCCGGTGCAGTGGGCTGAGTTTCAGGTTCTTGGAACACTGGGGCCTCTTCTGGGGCAGGGGTGACCTGTAGCAGAGGGATGGGTTGCACGTAAACTGAAGGGGAATCACTATCACCACAGGGAGGTTAGCTAGTGCTACTCAGGAGGGTTTAAACTAGAGTGGCAGGGGGTTGAGAACCAGAGCAGCAGGTCAGCAAGTGGTGGGATTGACGGGAAGGTACGTGTTAGGACCCGCAAATCAAAAAGAAAGGATAGGCAGAGACAGGTAAATGAACATGCTGGTAATAATGGACTTAAGTGTGTTTATTTCAACTCAAGAAATATTATAGGTAAGGCAGATGAGCTTAGAGCCTGGATCAGTACATAGGACTGTGATGTTGCGGCCACTAGAGACTTGGTTGAGGGTCATGACTGGCTGCTCAACGTTCCAAGGTTTCGTTGTTTTAGACAAGATAGAGAGGAAGGTAAAAGAGGTGCAGGAGTTGCATTATTAATCATGGGAATGTCACATCTGCGCTCAAAGAGGACATACTGGACAGTTCCTCCACTGCAGCAATGTGTGTGCAGCTCAAAAATAAGATGCGTGTAATTGTTCTGATAGGATTATACTTAAGGCCCCAAACAGCCATTGAGACACTGAGGAAAAAAATATGTAGGCAGATTATGGAAAGAATCAACAGAGTTGTCATAGTGGGTGACTTTAACTTACTCAATGTTGACTGGGACTCCCTTAGAGCAAGAGGCTTAGACGAGGCAGAATTTGTTAAATGCATCCAAAAGGGTTTCTTGAAACAGTATGTGAATAGTCTAACTAGAGGAGGGGCCATTCTGGACCTTGTACTGGCTGATGAGCCTGGCCAGATTACTGACCTTTCAGTGGGAGAGAATTTTAGAAACAGTGATCACAACAAGATAGGTATGAACAAGGATAAGGCAGGACCTTATGGCAAGGTACTAAATTGGGGGAGGACAAATAACGTCAGTATTAGGCAGGAGCTAGGGAGTGTTAATTGGGAGGAGCTGTTATCAGGTAAGCCCATATTTGACATGTGGGAATTGTTTAAAGACCTGAGGTTGTAGACTTGCTCGCTGAGCCGGTGTGTTCGGTTGCAGACGTTCCGTCACCCGGCTGGGTGACATTTTCAGTGAACCTCCGGTGAAGCACTGGTGTTCCATCCCGCTTGTTATTGAAATGCCTCAGTTTGCATTACTTCCGGTTCTGTTTCTCAGTGGTTTGTATATCGCGTCTAGTTCAATGTGTTTGTTGATGGAGTTCCGTTGGAATGACAGGTCTCCAGGAGTTCCCTGGCATATCTCTGTTTGGCTTGTGCTATTATGGATGTGTTGTCCCAGTCGAATTCATGTCCTTCTTTGTCAATGTGTATTCAGACCAGCGAGAACTGGTTGTGTCTCTTGGTGGATGGTTGGTGTTTGTGTATCCTTATTGTCAGTTTTCTTCCAGTTTGGCCTATGTAATGTTTTTCACAGTCCTTGCACGGTATTTTGTATCTTACGTTAGTTTTATTGGTTGTGGGTATGGGATCCTTTATGCTCGTCAGTAGCTGTCACGGGGTAGTTGTTGGTTTGCTGCTACCCTGACACCTAGGGGTCTGAGTAGTCTTGTGGTCATCTTTGATATGTCTCTGGTATATGGGAGGGTGACTACTGCGTCTGGCCGTGTTGTGTCTTCTTGTTGTTGGTATGTTGCAGACGTAACAGCAGATTGTGCTTTTTGGGTATCAATTCCTTTTAAAAACTCCGTATAAGTGCTCCTGCTCTGCTTTGTGCAATTCCGGATTGCTGCAGTGTGTTGTGGCCCATTTGAATAATGTCCTGATGCAGCTCCGTTTATGGGTGTTGGGGTGGTTGCTGGAGTAATTAAGTATCTGGTCGGTATGGTTGGTCTTTCTGTATATGCTCGTCTAGAGTTTCCCGTTGTTCTTACATTCTACCATTATGTCTAAGAAGGGTAATCGGTTATTGTTCTCTTCTTCTTTTGTGAATTTTATTCCGGTGAGGATGTTGTTGTTTATGTGTCGATGGGTTTCTTCTAGTCCTGTGCATTTGGTAATCATAAAGGTGTCATCTACATGGAGGACCCAGAATTTGGGTTGCATTGTGGGGAAAGTTGTTCTAACCTTTGTGTTACCGCTTCTGCAATCAGTCCCGATGTTGGGAATCCCACTGGTGTTCCATTGATTTGTTTGAATATACGGTCGTTGAAGGTGAAGTGGGTTGTGAGGTACAGATCCAGCAGTTTCAGGGTGATATCCTTGTTGATGATGTTGGTGTCGTGGGGTTCCTGCCTTCCTGATTCATCCAGCAGTGTGGCAATTCTCTCTTAAGCTAGGTCCATGTTTATGGATGCAAATAGTGCTGTCATGTTGAAGGATATCATTATCACATGCCCTTCTATTCTGGTGTCCTTGATGATGTTGAGGAATCTTGGGAGGAATGGATGGAGTGGGTAGTGTTGTCAACTAAGTATTTCAGTTTCCATTGTAGTTCTTTGACTAGTCTATATGTTGGCTTGCCTCGCAGTGAGACAATGGGTCTGAGGGGGACCCTTGGCTTGTGTACCTTGGGGATGTCCATAGAAGCAGGGTGTGCTGGATCCCTCTGGCTTCATTTTTTGGTAGTCTGTCTTGCTGATACCTCCTGAGTTGTGTAATTTCTTCAGGGTTATTTTGATCTGGTTCTCGAACTGTGGTGTTGGGTCTATCGCCATCTGTTGGTAGGTGTCGGTATTTGCTAGTAGTGCTTTATCTTTCTCGATGTATTGGGCTCTATTAAGGATTACTGTCATGCGTTCTTTATCCGCCAGTAAGGTTATAATATTTCTGTCTTTTTTGAGTCTTTCCAGGGCTTTCTTCTCTTCTGTGTTGAATGTGTTCCACTTAACTTTTCTGTGCAGTGTTGGGACTATTGTCTGTCTGATGGTCTGTTGTATTTCCTCCATGAGTCCGTTGTTCTTTAGTATTGATTCCAGTGCAGCCAGGGAGTCAGTTTTTTTGGCATCTCTGTAGATATAATTTAGCCTGTGTACTAGGACAGTCTTCTCTATGTCTGTAAGCAGTCGGTCTCAGATGTTCTTACTCCATGTTTCTCTATTGTCCATGTCATTGTTGTGTTTGGATAGTTTTTCCTGTAAGGCTATTTCTTTTGTTCAGGTCTTTTGCTGTTGTATGGTGATGGCTTGTTGCAGTGTGGTTGTCGATTCTTGGTTAGTTGCGTTAGAGAATAAAGTTTTTTGGCATGCAATTTCCCGCTCGTTTGTGGAGGCAGTTGTGAGCATCGTTGATCATAACCCTTATCATTCTGTGGCCATTCTATGCAGCTGTTCTGCGTGCCTGTGGGTTGTCAATTGGTGGTTTATATTTTATATTTTAATCTTTGTGATAGTACCTGTTTTCATGCAGGCTTTTGTGTTTTTGTGACAGAACCTGTTTTTGCTTTAGTTGTTCATGGGTCACACTCAGATGAATGGCATTTGTCTCTCATCTGTGGGCTAGTTTGATGGCGTTGCGCCCATATGTGTTTACAGTTTTTGATAAGATTTATAGCTCGGGTTGTGGATGAGATTGTAAACTTGTTCACCGAGCTGGTGTGTTTGGTTGCAGATGTTTTGTCATCCTGCTAGGTAACTTCATTAGTGTGCCTCCAATGTTCTGTCCCGCTTGTTGTTTATATGCCTCGGTTTGCTGGGGTGGTTGGTATTACTTCCGGTTCTGTTTTTCTGTAGTTTGTATATCGGGTCCAGTTCAAAGTGTTTATTGATGGAGTTCCGGTTGGAATGTCAGGCCTCCAGGAATTCCCTGGCATATCTCTGTTTGGGTTGTGCTATGATGGATGTGTTGTCCCAATCAAATTCGTGTCCTTCTTTGTCTGTGTATATTACGACGAGTGAAAACTGGTCGTGTCTCTTGATGGCCAGCTGGTGTTTGTGTATCCTTATTGTCAGTTTTCTTCCAGTTTGGCCTATGTAATGTTTTTCACATAATATGGTACTCTGTATATGACGTTAGTTTTATTGGTTGCGGGTATGGGATCCTTCACATTCGTCAGTAGCTGTCACACGGTGGTTTTTGGTTTGTGGGCTACCCTGATACCTCAGCGTCTGAGTAGTCTTGTGGTCATCTCTGACATGTCTCTGTTGTACAGCAGGGTGAATTCGACTGGGACAACACATCCATAGTAGCACAAGCCAACCAAAGATATGCCAGGGAATTCCTGGAGGCCTGGCATTCCAACTGGAACTCCATTAACATACACAATGAACTGGACCCAATAGATAAAACAATGAAAAATAGAACCGAAAGTAATGCCAACTACCTCAGCAAACTGAGGCGTATAAATAACAAGTGGGACAGAACATCAACGCTTCACCAGAGGCGCACTGACGATGTTACCTAGCAGCTTGACGAAACATCTGCAACCAAACACACTGGCTCAATGAGCAAGTCTATAACCTCACACACAACCCGAGCTACAAATCTCTCAAAAACTTTTGTTTAAAGACCTGTTGATGAGTGTTCAAGACCAGCATGTTCCAATAAGGAGGAAGAACAAGGAAGGCAAGGTAAGGAACCCTTGGGTAATGGCAGAGATTGTGAATTTAGTCAAAAGGTAAAAAGAAGTACATGTAAGTTTTAGGAAGCTAAAATCAGACAGGTCCCGTGAAGAATATAAAGAAAGCAGGAAAGAACTCAAGCAGGGAATTTGGAGATCCAGAAGGAGCCATGAAATGACCTTGGCAAGTTGGGTTAGACAGAATCCCAAGGCATTCTACATATAGATTAAAAACTTATGCTTGGAGGCAGACGATGTGGGCGAGAACCTAAATGAGTACTTTGCGTCAGTATTCACCTAGGATAAGGTTATAAAGGATAGTGAGATTTGTGTGGGGCATGCTAATATGCTACAGCATTTTGAGATCAAGAAATAAGTGATTTTGGGTCTCTTCAAGAGTACTTTGGTGGATAAGTCCCCAGGGCCTGATGGTATCTACCCCCGGTTATTGAGAGAGGCAAGAGAAGAGATTACTGGGGCCTTGACCAAGATCTTTACATCCTCATTAGCCATTGGAGAGGTCCCAGGGACTGGTGAGTAGCCAATGTTATTCCTCTGTTCAAGAAGGGAAATAGGGATAATCCAGGAAAGTACAGATTGGTAAGTCTCACATTGGTGGTTGGGAAGCTATTGGAGAGAATTCTTAGGAATAGGATTTACTTGCATTTTGAAAAGAATGCCCTAATTATGGACAGTTAACATGGCATTATGTGGGTAGGTCACACCTTACTAACTTAATTGAATTTTTCAAAGAGGTAACAAAGGTGATCTATGAGGGTAGAGCATTGGATGTTGTCTACAAGGATTTTAATAAGGCTTTCAATCGGGTCCCTCATGGTAGGCTCATCCAGAAGATTAAGATGCATGGGATCCATGGTGACTTGGCCGCTTGGATTCAGACTGGGCTTGCCCACAAAAGGCAGAGGGTAGTGGTGGAACGGTGTTTTTCAGGCTGGAGGTCCAGGACCAGTAGCCTTCTGCAGGGATCCGTACTGGGACCTTGGCTGCTTGAAATATATATAAATGACTTGGATGAAAATGTAGATGAGTGGGTTAGTAAGTTTGCAGACGATACAAAGATTGGTGGAGTTGTGGATAGCGTAGAAGATTGTCAAAGGATACAACGGGATACAGATCAGTTGAAGATATGGGTGGAGAAATAGCAGCTGGAGTTTGATCTGGGTAAGTTTGAGGTGCTGAACTTTGGGAGATCAAAAATTACAGACAAGTATACAGCTAATGGCAGGACCCTGAACAGCATTTATGCACACAGGGATCTTGGGTTCAAGTCCATAGATCCCTGGAAATGACCACGCATGAAGACAGGGTGGTAAAGAAGGAGTATGGGCATGCTTGCCTTTATTGTCGGGGAACTAAGTAGAAGAGTTAGGATGTCGTGTTACAGTTTGATAAGACCTTGGTTATTGTGTTCAATTCTGAATGTCACATTACAGAAAGATGTGGAAGCTTTGGAAAAAGTGCAGAAGTGGTTTATCAGAATGCTGTCTATTAGGCAGTATGAACTATAAGGAGACAGGCTAGAAAAACTTGGGTTGTTTTCTCTGGAGGGACAGAGGCAGAGGGGAGACTTGATAGAAGTATATAAAATTGAGATGCATAGATAGGGTGTGACTGTCAGAATCTTTTTCCTATATCTAATATCCAATACTAGTGGGCATGCATTCAAGGGGAGAGAGGGAAAGTTCAAAGGAGATGTGGGTGGCAGGTTTTTTAACACAGAGAGTGACAGGAGTCTGGAGAGTGGTAGAGGAAGATACATTAGTCGCATTTTAAGAGAATTTTAGGTAAGCACATGAATGCAAGGATTGTAGGGATATGGACCAAGGGCAGGCAGAAAGGATTAGTTTAATTTGGCATCATGTTCAGCACAACATCATGGGCTGAAGGGCCCGTTCCTGTGCTGAACAATTCTACGTTCTGTGTGTTCTAAGTTCTAATTAACTGAGGAGGCCAATAGGTTAGTGTGTTTGATGTGTATATGGATTTTCAGGAATTTAGCATATACCATAGTCTAACAGTACAGACTTGGGATTGGAAATAAAAACACTTGGGATTACAGGGACATTTTCACTGTGGCAATGAAACTGACTAAGAGACAGTTTTTTTTTCAGACTGGAGTAACAGTTACAGTTACGCCTCCAAATACTGGTGGTGGACCATTGCTCCTTATGATGTCTAAAAAGAAGCTAATTTCCAAATAAGATGAAATTTAGAAATACAGGAAACAATGAGGCTAATGACAACAGGAGGATGAAAAGAATCTGGAGAAAAACACATGGCAGATGATATTTAATTTGGAGAAGTGTAAAATGACACATTTTGGTCAAAAGAATGAGGAGAGGCAATATAAACAAAATTGTACAATTTTAAAAGAACAGAGAGAGACCTGGGAGTGTATGTAGATAAATCCTTGAGGGTGAAAGGACAAGTTAAGATGAGAAGATGGACAGGCTGCACCTGAACCGGAATGGGACCAGCAAACTTGTGGGGAGGTTTTCTGGGAGCTGGGATCCCGAGAGAAGATTCAGCAGGGTGATGAGCACAGTAAAATTGGAAGAGACAGTAAGTGGCATGGAAAGGCAGACATGGACATTATAGGCAAGTTAAGACACAAGGAGTTTGGCAAAGTTAGATGGTATTTATTTTATTGCAGGGATTTATTTGATTGCAAAGAACCTAGCAAACAAGGCAGATGCGTTGAGCCACAAATTAAAACGTAGGGCTATGATATCATTGTTATGTCATTCTTAAAATGCATTCAGGAGAGCTTTTTAAGCCATTACATAGAAAGCCCAAGAAGAAAGAGGCAGTCTTGGGCTTAGTTTTAGTAATGAAGTCAGGCAAGTGGTTAAAGCATTACTGAGGGAGCATTTCGGTAATAGCTCCATTAGATTCGAGATTGTTATGGAAACAGAAGTGGATGGGCCTGAAAGCAAAGTTCTAAACTGGTGCCAATTTTGATAAGATCACATATGATTTGGCCACAGTGAATAAGAGCAGATACATTTCAGTAAATCTGTGTCAGAGCAGTAGGACAGATTCAAGAGGGAAACAGGGAGACTACAGGGCCAACATGTTCCAATACAGATTGAGGGTGAGACCAACAAATCCATTAAATCATGGACAGAGTGTATACAGAATTGGATAAAGAGAAATAAGAGAGACAGACATTGAGGGTTCAAAACAGCAAAAATCCTAGTGAAATATAGAATATGCAAGGGGGATGTTAAAAAGGAAATCAGGAGAACAAAAGGAGGCATAAAAGGATTTGGCAGTTAAAATAAAGGAAAACCCTAAGTTCTTTTACAAGTACATTAAGGTTAAAAGAATAAGTAAAGAAAGAGTGGGGCCCATTAAGGACCACAGTTCTAACTTGTACATGGAACCAGAAGATGTAGGTAGGGGTCTAACTTAATACTTTGTGTCAGTGTTCACAAGTGAGAGGGACGCTGTGAGTGTAGAAACCACGTAGAAGGACTTAGATGTATTTAATGAAACTAGTATAGAAAGAGAAGAGGTTCTGAGTGGTCTAGCAGGCTTAAGAGTAGATAAATCACCAGGTCTGATGATGTGAGGTAAGGATGGAAATAGCAGGGTGCTGGCAATAATTTTCAATTCCACTCCTACCATAAGAGAGGTGCCAGAGGGCTGGAGACAGCGAATGTGGTACCATCATTCAAGAAGGGAGGAAGGGATAAACCAGGAAACTACAGACCAGTCAGTTTAATTTTAGCAGTGCAGAAACTATTGTTAGCAATTCTGAGTGACAGAGTTAAGCTGCACTTGGAAAGGCAGGGATTAATCAAGAACAGTCAACATAGTTTTATTATGTGGAGATCATGTCTGGCCAAACTGATTGAATTTTTTTGAAGAATTAACCAGGTGTGTAAATGAGTGGAATGCATTTGGTGTATTCTACTCAGATTTCAGCAAAGCATTTGATATAGTCTCACATGGGAGACTGACACCAAAGCCCACGGGATCCAAGAAAATTTGGCTAACTGGATCCAGAATTCGCTAAGAGGCAAGAAGCAAAGGGTGTTGGTTGAAGGGTATTATTGTAACTGGAATCCTGCGTCCAGTGGGATTCTGCAGGGCTTTTGCTGTTTGCAGTATGTATAAATTACATAGACTTTGATGTAGGAGGGTCGATCAGTAGGTTCGCGGATGATATGAGAATTAATGGGGTGGGAAAAAGTGAGGGGATACCTCAGATTACAGGAGCATACAGACCAGCTGGTCAGATGGGCTGATCAGTGGCAAATAAATTACAATTCAGATGAATATGAGCTAATGCACTTGGGCAGGACAAACAGGGCAAGAGAATTCACGATGATCAGTAGGTCCCTTGGGAATCACCAAGGATTGAGGGGCCTTGGTATGCATGTCCACTAATCCCTTATGGTAATAGGACAGATACATAAATCGGTTAAAGCGGCTTATGGGATACTTGCCTTGATTAGCCAAGGCATAGAGTTTAAGAGCAGGGAAGATCTGCTGGAACTGTATAAAATATTGCTTAGGACACTACTAGAGTATTGTGTGCAGTTCTAGAATCCTTTAGGAACGATGTGATTGCACTGGAGATAGTGCAGAGGAGAATTACCAGGATGTTTTCTGTGTTTAAGTTATGAAAAGAGATTGGATAGAATAAGGTTGTTTTCCTTGTAGCAGTGGAGCAGAGGAAACTGACATGATTGAGATGTATAAAATTATGAGGGGCATAGATAGGATAGACAGGAAGGACCTACTCCCCTTTGTGAAGGGATCAATGACTAGAATACACAGATTTAAATGAAGGTTTAGAGGAAAGTTTTCAGTCAGAAGAATCTGGAACTCACTGCTTGTAAGGGTGATAGATGCAGAAACTGTCATAAAATTTAAGAAGTATTAGATGTGCAATTGCGATGCTAAGGCATACAAGGCCATTGGGCAAGTGCTAGAAAATGGGATAGATGTTTGTTTTTGATCAGCACAGACTCGATGAGCTGGAAGGCCTTTTGCTGTGCAGTAGACCTCTATGACCCTGAGTTCAAAAGCATTAGGGATCGTTGTATTTATCAACAGCGGCACCAAGGCACGGAATTCATGCTAAAGCTTTATGATACACCAGTTAGACCTCAGTCAAGCTATTAGGTTCAATAATGAACAGAACACTTTAGAAAGGATGTCTGAATCTCAGAGAGCTGCAGGTGAGATTTGCCAGAACAGTACCAGGGACATGGATTATACAGACAGACAAGGAGTATATTGGTCATCTATTTTACAGCAGAGAGATTAAAAGAAAACATTTTCAAAATTATGACATGTTTTTATAGTCTAAACAAGGAGATACTCTTTTCATTCGCAGAAAGATTGGTAACCACATGACAAATTTTAACTGATTTGGCAAAAGAGACAGAGGTGATATGTGCAATTTGATTTTTAAACACAGCAAAATGTGTTCTGGAAAGCATTTCCTAAAAGAATGGCAGAAATAGACTCAATAGTGCCTTTCAAAAGGGAGCTGGATAAATACATCACTGTAGAAATTCTGTGTGATCATGGGAAAATAGTAGGAAGCGTTACAAGTTTAACTGAGTCTATTCAAAAGACTGGCAAAATTGTCTGAATGGCATCCTTTGATGCTTTTCTACCATTCTAGGTTTTCCTTTACTAGAAACTTAGCTTTTTAGTATTAACACTCAGAAGCTTAATGTATTTATGCATATTTGTTTGACCACTATTTGAACACAGAGAATATTTATGCATTCAAAGAGATCACCACTCTTAAAGTGAGGGATTTAATACAAAGATCAAGTGCTTGTAGTTTTACATCCAAGGAGCCAAACTTACAGCAGAAGATTTTCCAAGAGTTGCAAAAGCAGCATGCCTTTAAATGTGAACAGCGCCATTTCCTAGCGCATTGTCCTGCTGCTTATTTATTAAGGGGATGTCTCTTTCTGTTAGCGCAGATTCAATCTCTTTAGTTAACTAGCTAGCTCCTGCAGTTTCAAGAGACATGTCACCGCACAATAATTATCATTTTGAATAAAGTAAATTATCACTTGTCACAGTAATAATACAGTGAGAAAGCAAATAATCTCCACTTATACGATTACAGTTTGTTAGGAATTTGCCCTATTCTTTTTAACTAGTTAGCAGGGATAAGTATTCAAAATTCCCACTAAGTCTTGCAGTCCAAAGGTTTTGTCCTTCTGGTGTTCTTGATTTCACTCTATAAACAGACCAAAAGTGAAATGCAATATGTAAAAATTGATTTTTTTTGACAGTCTTTCAATTCTTGCAGAAGTTGGAAGTAGAATTTTAAATCCATACTGCATACATGCAGTTATTCACATCCCCGCTATAGTTCAGACTCAACTTTCCATGATGCTGCAAGTCCATTACACTGAAAATATCAACAAACCAGCCCACAATACTTTAAAAGATCTTTCACTAATATTTGTAATGGGTTTAACAGTGAGATAATCATAGCGTCACACTGCATAAACAACCCAAGGCACTGTACACCAGAATGTAAGACACTTGCTCAAATGCAAAGCTCTCTATGGGGTGTGCTTAGATGGAAAGGAAGAATGCTTCCTCAGGAAAAATAAAGTACAGGCACAAGAGCAGCTATTTTATGTATATTATAGAATGTGATAAACGAAGTGGACAAATCTGGTAAAAGAAAAAAAAACTACACAAACCAACAGGAACCACGCATTAAATCACCACCTCCCCCTGCTCCAATTGTACATCTCCAGATATCCTTTTCTGATTTTGTCCCAAAACTAAAAAATAACAAGCCACTTATTCTGGGTGATGTAGTAGTTTTAGATTAGCTAAGCAGGATCATATAGTGATATTAAATTACTCAGAACAATCTGTCAGTGCACAAAGTAAACATATGAGTTACTCAGTGACTGCACCATGACAGTATAATAAAATTAAAGAATGAATTGAAAACTTGCATTCATGTACCTCCTTTCCTTGGGGTGTCTCAAAGTGTGCTACAGCCAAGGAAGCATTTCTATAATGTAGGAGAAGTGACGTGTACACCCAGAACTACATAAATGCTACCCTACAGCTTTTTATCTCCCATCCAAGAATGTAAGGATCAATCAAGCATTTCAGATGCCACAAACAATAAACATAATTTCCCTTTGTCTCATTGATCAACGAAATATTACACAATGTTTCTTGAAGTATCTTTGGCACTATGCTCTGACACATGAACTTTCAACCAATGCCACAACTGGAATGACACTGCTCTGTATACAACCTCAGCTGCCCAAGACAGATCTATCCAGTGCTATCTGATCTCAAAGTCATTTGCTGCTGCTCATCATATGCTTTAGCAGGTGCCAAAAATGTGCAGGGTCAAGCAGATAGAATTCAGAAGGTCAAAGTCAGCAGTGACTTTGCTGTTCAGGAGATGGGAGTTCATTAAATTTTAAAAAAAACGAAGTGAAAGATACAAGTGTTTCAGTAAAACTTTAAATATTACCATAGCCTGTAAGAGTTACAATTTAGTACTTGACATAACTTAAGTGCCAGCTGTGGCTCAATGTCAGTGCCCTCGCTTCTGAATCAGGAAAATTGCAAGTTCATGTCCCACTTCAGAGACTTGAGGACATAACCTAGAGTCCAGACTGACAATCCAGTGAAGTGTTAGGAAATGTTTCCTTCTTTGGATGAGATGTTAAATTGAGGCCCCATCTTTCCTCTCAGGTGGACTCTTTTTGGTTCACAGGGATGTGGGCATCTCTGGCTGGGCCAGCATTTATTTCCTTTCCCAAGTTACCCTCACCTTGGTGGTGAGCTGCCTTTTTGAATCTCTGCAGTCCACATGTAGTTGTTGACCCACAATGCCATTAGGGAGATAATTGTTTATGTTTATTGCAGCTAATGAATTTTTTTAAAACTATAGAACATATTGGCCCAGATATTCTGATTAGCATCGGAAGATTTTCCGAAGGTCGGAGTCTGGCCTTTCTCTGAAACGCATCTGACAGAGGAACCAGGGAGAAATCCACTCAGCACAGGAGTAACGACATCCCTTTTTCCAACAGTTACAACTCCTGTGTTTCAGGAGTTAAAGGACACAAAGGCACTCTGACAACAACAGCAATAAACTTAGTTTCAACAGGACTATGCTGGTGGAGCGGATATCAGGTCAAGCGGGGCCAGGTGAGGCTGGAGATAGGTATGTGAGGGGCAGGGTCAGGTTGTAGGGTTGGTGCTGCTTCAGGGGAATCAGGTTTTGGGTGTGTAGTTGGGCTAGGGTATCAGTAGCTACTGTGATTCATAGGTAACTACTCACTTTAAGTGAGCCAGCACTCTGAATTCTCTGACTTATTAGACCCTTTCAGAGAGTTGCAAACACAGGGGAATTGCCCTACCAGAAACACATTTTCCCAGCCAGTTCCCATACAGTCAACTCCAGTCTAAGCTGCTCCAATGATCCGCTGAACATCACAATAGATGTGCTAAAGCAGCAGCATACTTTACTACATTGTCACTGCTGTGCGTGAGTTTTAGTCTCCGTCCCTGGAATGCAAGGCACTATTTAAAATAACAGTATTTTTTGGGGATGTGGAAGGGGAATATTTATACAAGAGCACTAAAACGTTGTCTAGTTACTATCTCATTACTGTTTCTGGGATGCTACTGTACAAAAACTGGATGCCAACTTTCCAACATTATATCACTAACTTGAAATTACTTGATTGGAAAAAAAGCACTTTGTAGTGTCCCCAGGTTGTTAAAGGTTTATACAGATGCAAGTTCTTTTTCTGGATATCCACAAGGAGATGGCAACCAATTAGAAAGCTTCAGGTGTCCCCCTTTTGAAATGTCGAAAGCAACCATTTTTCCTACTTCCTTGCCCCAAGGCTAGATTTTTCAACAGTCTGTTATTGCACAAAATTCTCATTGTTGAAGTAAAACATTCAACATGATTAATTATAGATGTGCTCAGAAATTAGTTAATGGAGCTTGAGAGAATGTCCTGTAAAAGACTTTGAATAGTCATTTTACATACACAGTGACTCACCTCCAGAGGCTGCTGCCGTTTACAGGCCATCGCCAGGAAATCTCTCTGGGCTTCAAAAGCTGAACTAAATATCTCTGCCTGTTTGGGGAATAAAAGGTAAAAGCACAAGTCAAACAAAGAAAACAATAAAGCATAAAACCAGCACGCAATGAAAAGAAAAACGAGAACCAGATTCTTCAAGCAATTTATATAAAGCAATCAAATGCTCCACAAGTTCATTTCGGAATTACAAAACAAAGTCATTGTACATCTGTCCCTTGTATATTAATCGTGATAAGACACAGATGGGCATAAATATACTAGACACCGCATATTGCAGTGAGATTAAAGAACCCTGCATGAACAGCTGGGAATGTGAAAGCTCATCTTCCCTACTTAAAGCTATCAGTACCGATACCCTGTAAGAAAAAGCCACTTTCGTACAAGTTCAAGGCTGAAATCATTTGCCTTTAACTAGTGAGTTACAGTGTTCAATTTTGAGAAACTGTGCTGAGACTTACAGCACTTGGCAGGGTTGTTAACATAGATTTCCACGGGTCAGTTGAAAGTGTGCACAACATTCTTAACTTCCAGTGTGGTTGCCCTGCAAATTTTACAACAAGCAATATTTGGACACTTCCTACATAATATGTGAATGATAATATGACCAAAATTGCAATGATTAATATCCTTAGCGATTGTCACTTTTAATACACTCTTAAAAGGGTTCAGTGAAAACAGGAAGGTCAGGGCAAAGCTGTCCTTTTAAAATTTGTCACTCATGCAAGGGAAATTTGGAAATTTAGTATAGTGTTGTCCAAAAGAAATTGTGGACTATGAACAGTTGTTATAGTTGGATACATCTTACATACAATACAGGTGAATGTTCTCCTTGTGTGTGTTTACTTAAATTCCTTCCACTATGCAATACAAAACTTTGCAGACTGTCTGTTGCATCCAAGCTTGGAATTCTGACATGAATCCACCAGACACACCACATCCCAATGCAGCTTCAAAGTTGATGTCCAGCAGTTGGGAGCAGTACATGGACTTCAGAACGATTGGCTCATCACCAAATGCATTAGATCAGTCTCTGCCCACCCCTCAGACCTGAGCTTCATGAACCCTGCCAGAATTTGTCCTCAGCTTTCAGGTCTCCTGCCACCCACACTGATACACACACATACTTTCTACCCGAACAACCCTGGTCCTGCTCTCCATCAAGGTGTATCTAGCTTGTCCTTTACCATGACTTGCACTGTCCATAACTGGCTGGAATTTCTTTTGATGAAGTAATAATGTGCTGGAGTAATTTGGTCAAGCTGACCATAGTGACAGTTACTCTGTCCATGCCATGCTTCTGGTATATCCATGAAGACAGCATTATGCACTGTTTTAGTAAGTAATTAATAAGCAGAAGCCAAGCAAGTACAGCAGCCACAACCATAAAATAAGACACTTCCACACTCTGCTTTTCATCTTACCATTTCACCAACAAATATTCACAGCTGATGCAAGCTTCCATTTTTCTTCCAACAACCTATATCCTGAGCAAAGCACCCGTGCCCAATTTCTAGTGGCAAACTGCCTTCTGGTACTGTTCTATTCACTGGCAGACACTACATGGTGGAGGCAGAAATCCTGGGCTAGCCACATATCAATTTCCTTCTTGTTTGGAAGCACTGAAGCCCTACAGTGCAGAAAGTGGACATTCAGCCCATCAAGTCTGCACTGAACTTCTGAAAAGCATCCTACCCAGACCCAATCCATTCCTATAACATCCCTTTACCATGGCTAATCCACCTAGTCTGCACAATCCTTGAGACTACAGGCCAACCCATCTAACCTGCACATTTTTGGACTATGGGAGGAAACTGGAGCACCTGGTGGAAACCCACACAGACACAGGGGGAAAGTGCAAACTCCACACAGTCACGCAAGGGTGGAGTAAAACCTGGGTCCATGGTGCTGTGGGGCAGCAGTTGTCTTATCACAGTGCACTAATCCTTGTTTTGAGCTGTTCTGTAAGTTCAGAACAAATATATTTTGGAAGCAAACTTGTAGCTCCAAAGCCTAAACAGCATTAAAATGCTACTTCTAATTTCTGTTTCAATAAATTTTAAATAAATTGCATGTCAAGTATACTGCAGAGATTTAACACCTGGTATTTGATTATTAATTCAGAATTTTTGAAATTATGCACCTTTATAAAACAAACTGGCATCGGTTGATTTGAAAAAAAAAAGCATTTGTAACAGTTCTTAACATTGACAAAGACAAATGAGCCAAATAGGTGACAAGATTGTAACACAAAGCTACTGTACAACGTACAAAAATACCATGGACACAGGAATAAATATTTTATAAGGTGTTTATACTTGCTCCACTTACCGGGGGAAAAGGCAAGAAAGTGAAGGTGAGGCCACAATTAGATCAACCTTGAGCCACATTCGGTCAAATGCCGCCTTGATGTAGAAGGCCTGTTCATTTTCATCTCACCTCTGGAATTCAGCTCCTTTCTTCATTTTTGAAACAAAGCCCATAATGAGGTCAGAGGCTGAAGGGCCATGATAGAACCCAAACTGAGTGTCACCGAGCAGGTTATTTCTCAGTAACTGCTGCTTAATAACACTGTCGATGACACCTTACACTTGCTGATGATCAAGACTAGACTGATTGGCTGGTAAGTGGTCAGTTTGGATTTGTCCTGCTTTGTGTGTGTACAGGATATGGCTGGGCGATTTTCCACATTGCCAGACAGATGCCAGTGTTATAGTTGTACTGGAATAGTTTCGCTCGGGGAACATTTGAAGCACACTTCTTCAGTGCTTTTGTCAGAATGCTGTCAATGCTCACAACCTTTGCAGTGTTCTAGTGCCTTCAGCCGTTTCTTGAAAGAGTTTTGAATGGGGTGGGGTGGATCTAGTTAATATAGATTTCAGTAAAGCCTTTGACAAGGTCCCACATGGGAGACTGATAAAGAAGGTAAAAGCACATGGAGTCCATGGTAACTTGGCAAGATTAGTCCAAAATTGGCTTTGTGGTAAGCAACAGAGGGTGGAGGGAGAAGGCTGTTTGTGTGACCGGAGGAGTACGCACGCGCACACACACACACACACACACACACATGACTGTAGCGGGGGGGGCGGTGGGGGTGATGATAAGCAAGTTTGTGGGTGGCATAAAACTTAGCCAAGTGATTAACAGTGAAGAAGAAGGTCTTGGGGAGCTGGGGAGCTTCTCAACAGAACGCTGAAAACAGCAGGACAATGGGGGAGAATGGGGAATAACAGGACAATTTAATACAATTTAACACATCAATTAATACAATAAATTGTATTATCACTGGACTATTAATCCAGAAAATCAGTTCATGTTCTATGGATCCTAGTTCAAATCCAGCCACACCAGATCATGGAATTCGAATTCAATAAAGAATATATGGAATTAAGAATCTACTGAAGACCACAGAACTATTGCCTATTGTCGATGAACCCATCTGGCTCACTAATAGCCTTCAGTGAAGGAAATCTGCCATCCTTACCTGGTCTGGCCTACATGTGATTCCAGGGCCACAGCAATGCTGACTTTCAACTGCTCTCCCGAATGAACTAGTAAGCCATTCAATTGTATCAATCAAGTCTCAACAAAGAATTGAAACTGGTCAGAACACCTGACATTTGGGGCCTTGTGCTAAAAGTGGGAGAGTTCTCTCACATACTAGTCGAGGATCAGCCTGACATAGTGACACTCACAAAATCATATCTTGCAGACAATATCTCAGACACCAACAGGACAGACTCAGCAGAGGTGATGGCACAGTGGTATACAGTCAGAAAGGAGTTGCCCTGGAAGTCCCCAACACTGACGCATTGAAGTCGCATGGCTCCTGTTTAAACATAGACAAGGGACCCTCCTGCTGATTATCACCTACAATCCTCCCTTGGCTGATGAATCAGTGCTCCATGTTGAACATCACTTGAAGGAAGCACTGAGGGTCACAGGGATACAAAACATACTCTGGATAGGGGATTTCAATGTCCACCATAGAGATTATACCATGTCTGCATTGGGTGGTGAGGGAAGCAACAAGAGGAAAAAACATACTTGACTCATCCTCATCACTCTGCCAGCTGCAAATGTATCTGTCCACGACAGTATCAGTAAGAGTGAGCACCGCAGAGTCCTTGTATAGACAAAGTCCTGCTTTCACATTGAGAATACCCTCCATTGTGTTTTGTGGCACTATCACAATGCTAAATGGGACAGACTTCTTACAGACCTAGCAAATCAAGACTGGGCATCCATGAGGCACTGTGGGCCATCAGCATGAGCAGGACTGTAATTCAACACAATCTGCAACCTCATGGACCAATATATCCTGGACTCACCATTGCAATCAAGCCAAAGGGTCAACCTTGGTTCAATAGAGAGAGTGCAGAAGAGCATGCCAGGAGCAGCACCAGGCATACCTGTGAACCTTGTTTGTTAGCTTCACAAGATGACTTACATGCCAAACAGCAATAGCAGCAAGTGATAGACACATCTAAGTGATGCCACAACCAACGGATCAGACCTAAACTGTGCAGTCCTGCTGCAACCAGTCGTAAATGGCAGTGGACAATTACACAACTCACTGGAGGAGGTGACTCCACATATCCCCAGCCTCAGTGACTGAAGAGTTCAACATATCAGTGTAATACATGAGGTTGAAGCAACCACAGCAATCTTTAGCCAGAAGTGCCAAGTGGATGATCTGTCTTGGCCTCCACCAGTGGACCCCAGCTTCACAGATACTAGTATTCAACCAATTTGATTCACACCACATGATAACAAATAATGGTTGAAAGCACTGGATACTGCAAAGGCTATGGATCCTGACAACATTCTGGCAATAGTACTAAGACCTGTGCTCCAGAACTTGCCACTCCCCTAGCCACTCTGTTCCAGTACAGTTACACACTGGCATCTACTCAACAGTGTGGAAAATGGCCCAAGTGTGTCCCGTACACAAACAGCAGGACAAACCCGACTCAGCCAATTACCAAATAAAAACCGAAAGAACTATGGATGCTGTAAATCAGTAACAAAAAACAGAAGTTGCTGGAAAAGCTCAGCAGGTCTGGCAGCACCCTTCCTCAGAACCAGTCACTGGACCCGAAACGTTAACTCTGATTTTTCTTCACAGATGCTGCCAGACCTGCTCAGTTTCTCCAGCAACTTCTGTTTTTTGTTTTTGTTTTTGTTCCAGCCAATTATCAACCCACCAGTCTACTCTCAATCATCAGTAAAGTGATGGAACGTGTCATCAACAGTGCTACCAAGCAGCACCTGCTCAGCAAGAACCTGCCTAGGGACGCCCAGTTTGGGACCACTCAGCTCCTGACCTCATTACAGCTTTGATTAAAACATGGACAGACGTGCTGAATTCCAGAGGTGAGGTGCGAGTGGCAGCTCTGAAATGAAGGCCACATTTGACTGAATGTGGCATCAAGGAGCGCTAGCAAAACTGGAATCAATGGGTATTAAGAGCAAGCTCTCCACTGATTCGAGTCATGATGTGGAGGTGCCAGTGTTGGACTGGGGTAGATAAAGTCAGTAGCCACACGACACCATGTTAGCCATGAACCTGTCCACAGAGACATCCAGAGATAGTACGAACTGCAGATGCTGGAGAATCTGAGATAACAAGGTGTAGAGCTGGATGAACACAGCAGGCCAAGCAGCTTCAGAGCTTCAGAAAATTTTCTGAAGAAGGGTCTAGGCCCGAAACGTCAGCCTTCCTGCTCCTCTGATGCTGCTTGGCCTGCTGTGTTCATCCAGCTCTACACAGAGACATCCAGATGTATTTGTGCCAAAGCCAGCACCGTACCGTTAACATTTGTGGGCTTCTCAACCTTTGATTCAGTTTATCTGATGTCTCTGACAAATCTGCCTGCTGTTCCTGTCTCTGTTTGTGCATTTGGGTGAAGTTATTAATGGCTGACACCATGGCATCATCTTCTGCCTGGGCCTGAGCCTGGTGTCCAGCAATCATCAGACTGAGGGAAAAAGCTCTCAGGTCACTGACAATCAGGTGTGGAGGTATGCCAAATATGTGCTCACCAGATTGTGCCCTCAAACTAATTTAGATGGAGTATTTATGGAGGTGAATTGTCTGAGTTGGTGGTAGGTACAGAAGTAAGACTTGTCAGTGCATCCTTATCTGTGGCTGCTTTCTCGGCGGTAGAGAATGAGTTTAGAGGGTGAGGGGCTGGCCTTTTTGGGATGAAGGATGTACGGATTCCATTGGTACCTGCATAAGAGAAGTCACTAGTTCTGCATCAGGTTGGATGTTTAAGAATAAGTTAACACTGGTGAGCATTGGGACAGCTTGGTTAGTTGCCAGGACATTAGGGTCTCTGTGCCTCAGATGGTCAGTCTTGATCCTATCTAGCCATTTCAAGGGTCTTCTCTTCGTAACCCTCTCTGCCCAGTTATGAGATATTTTCTCCTTTCATGAGACTAAAGGAGGGATTGAGTGAAATGAAAGTGGAAGGAAGCATTGTTACTGGTGGTGCAGAATCAGGAGGATGATGAGGTGTCCCCAGTGATTAAACAGGAAGCACAGAGTGGAGGAATGGATAGTACTTTAGGAGGATAAGAGGCTTTGACTGGAGATGTTGCATGTAACGCTGACAGCTGTAGACTATTTATTGATGAGGGTGCTGTGCAGTGTCAGATAGTGTGAGCATGACGTACTAGATAGAAGATAGTGGCACCTATCCCTTGGGAGTCCAGAAGATCACTGACCTTCTTTTTGTACAGTTGGTCTTTCATTTGGATTAAGAAACAACACTGACTTGGGCTGCTAACTTGGTCCAGGCTGGTTCTGTCTTGTGGCGTGGCCTTCTTTGCCAGTTCTTCGGAAAGAAGATGGTCCTCATCTCCACCAATCAGTACACTGGCATCTCCAAGGCCCTGTCTGTGTAACAATGTTCCGGCTTCCCTTTCTGGGACATATTCAATACAATAACAGACAAGCACTGCAGTGTGCAGACCAGATCCTGGCTTGTGGCGTTTGAAGTGGTACACAACTGAGGTTTAAATACAGCACCAGCAGCATGAACCCTAAAAGATCCCTGAAGTGGCGAGCACTTCGCCAATAGATAACACAGTGTGGAGCTGGAGGAACACAGCAGACCAGGCAGCATCAGAGGAGCACGAAAGTTGACATTTCGGGTCAGGACCCTTCTTCAGAAATAGGGAAGGGGACGGGATCTCATAAATAAGTAGAGAGAGGAGGATGAGGCTGGGGAAGGTAGGTGGGATGGTGATAGGTGAATGTAGGTAGGGAGTGGTGGGGATTGGTTAGTGAGGTGGGAGGGGCGGATAGGTGGGAGAGAAGATGGACAGGTTGTGTCAGGTTAAGAAGGCGGGGATGAGAGGGAGGGTTGGACATGGGATGAGGCAGTGAGTAGGGAGATTTTAAAACTGGTGAAATCCATGTTTAGGCCATTGGGCTTTAGGCTCCTGAGGCGGAATATGAGGTACTGCTCCTCCAGTTTATGGGTGGCGTCATTGTGGCACTGGAGGAAGCCCAGGATGGACATGTCACCCAGGGAGTGGGAGGGGGAGTTAAAATGGTTTGCGATTGGAATGTGTTGTCATTTATTGTGAACAACGCATAGATGCTCTATAAATCGGTCTCCGAGTCTCCGCTTGAAGGGAGGTGGATGAGGGAGTCGCGGAGAGAGCAGTCACTACAAAAGGCAGATAGGGGTATAGAGGGAAATATATATTTTCTTTCTTTACCATTTCCGCCAAATACAATCCGACCCCACAACCAAACAGATATTTCCCTCCCCACTCCTATCTGCCTTTCATAGGGACCGTTCTCTCCACGACTCCCTCATCGGTTCCACACTCGCCACTTAGCCCACCACTCCCAGCACCTTTCCCTGCAACCATAGGAAGTGCTACACCTGCCCCTACACCTACCCCCTCACCGCCATTAAAAGCACAAAACAAAACTTCCACATTAGACAGGGGTTCACCTGCACATCCGTCAACTTGGTCTACTGCATCGCGGTTCCTGATGTGGCCTCCTCTACATCGGTGAGACCAACCAGAGACTTGGAGAGCAACCCTCCTTCTTATCCCCACCTCCTTGACCTGACACAACCTGTCCATCTTCTCTCTCACCTATCTGCCCCTCCCATCTCACTGACCAATCCCCACCACTCCCTACCTGCACTCACCTATCACTATCCAATCTACCTTCCCCAGCCTCACCCCTCCTCTTTCTATTTATCCCTGAACTCCCTTCCTCCTCCCCATTTCTGAAGAAGGGTCCTGACCTGAAACGTTAACTTTCCTGCTCCTCTGATGCTACCTAGCCTGTTGTGTTCCTCCAGCTCCACACTGTGTTATCTCTGACTCCAGCATCTGCAGTTCTTGCTATCTCTGTTGCTTCAGTTGCATCATGATTGCATGAGATAGGTATTATAGAGCCTGTAGTTAATGAGTTAAGATTGGAAGATACCCAAGAAAAGTCACTGTGAGCCATTACAGGACACCCACCATGAAACCCCCAGAAGTAACACTTAGCCTGCCTAAAAACGGGAAAATTCTGCCCACAGCCTTCGTTTAACATCTCATCCAAAAGCTAGGTATAATTTTAGGTATTTTATTTGAATGTGATCATATTGTTTTTAAAAAGCATCAAACTTTCACGCAGCTTCACCCTCTCAAATTTATTGCGACATCAAACATAGAGCCAATCAATGCATTACAGTCGAGGACGCTTCCTTAACATTACAGAATTGAAGGTTACATGGCAAGGTAATGAGGGTAAGTGCTTTTAAGACGCATGGATCTGCTCACTTAATTTATACAAAAGTAATAGGTGGTGATACAAAAAATGTCTATGCAACAGACATCTAAGTTACATTGCTATTAACTAATCATGAAAAAAAGCTGAGAGCTGTGGGCAAAGCCAACCAAGCAGCGAGACACTCAAGTATTTGCTGAGGAATCAAAACCTGCTATTTTAACCTTTAACTCATTGTTGAGGACACATTTAGAATACCGTGTGTCGTTTGTTCCCCATTCAATGGGATACCGATGTACTGGAAAGAATTTGGAGAATGAAGAGTCAACTGCCATTGATAGTTAAGGCTACACAACTCCTATAAAAGGGAGCTAGAATGAATGTCCAGTTAAGAGGAGGATTTAAGGTTACAAGAATGTACAGAAAGATGATCACTTTTGGCTTCAGTCCTTCTGGGACCATTAGTGGCATGCAGCTGATCAAGTACAAATACTGTCTCGTGCAACAGCAGTAGTTTTGATTCTTTTTGTTTAAAGATGTCCTTGTCAAATTATTTAACAATTATTGACCACCTGTACCTACACCACCCTAAATTACACGTGACATATAATGTTAAAAGTGTTGCATTTAATTTTCTTATTAATACTTTTAGGAAAGCTGTTCTTTACTTACAGGGATCAGTGAGTTGGTCATACATGTTTCTAACTGCAGAGTCGGTCTATTATGTTTCCTAATCAACCTGCTCTGAGACCTTATTACAATGGACTTGAATTCAGGCCTCTTGGATCAGAGGTAGGGACACAACCACAGTGCTACAACAGCACCTTGCAAAATCTGTCTATTCTTGCCAAGCGCCCAGAGGGAATAGGAGCATGGGGTGAATAGAAGCCCAGATACTAAGCACAAGGAAAACCGGGATGGCAGGAGCATGGGGGAAATTTTTAACTCATTTTTTACTCATTTACTCTTGACTAAGCACCTTAGATGTTTTGCATCTGCAAATCTGAGACCCACCCTTGTTTTACAGCTCATTTGGAAGTTTCTTTTCACGACTGTTTGTAGCTCTCAGATAATTTAAGTCAATTTCCTGTCCATTCATCATGCCCATCTTTTACAAATATTTCTGATACGACTCATGCGTGGAGATTGGGAGTCATACATGTATTGGCATTTGGCACTGTACATGTACAGGAGAAAGGAAATCTGCTCAGTCATGTAGTCTGCTTGCGCATGTGCAGGACCAAACATGCTATATCAGCATACACAATGATTGCATATCGTATTTCTGAAATGAGAAGCAGCTGTGAATGCAGAGTAAAGAGGGGCAATTGAAACAGCTATTGATCTGGCCTACCTGCCTGGACATTCTTGCAGATGGTGATAACACATTTCTACAAGTTGGCATTTTCAACACTAACATATATGAAAACTAACAGGAGGGAGGTGTGTCAGTGGAGCAAGATTTGCAGGTGGCCCTCCAATCAATTCTTGCCTGGATCAAAAGGCTCTGTGCAAACTGGCAGGCCCATATTTCCCACTAACCTGGTAATGTGCAATTTACTCTGTTTTGCTCAATCCATTGTTAATGAATAGTTAGAAATGGTTGCGTTGAGCAGATTTTGAAAACGTGTTTACACTCGCAATTAAATACAGTGCAATTTCCCAGTGGATTTGAAACATATAATGCTTTTGATCCTTCGTTAGCTTGTATGCACTATGTTGTAAACCTCTTGTAAGGCCATAACCATAGTTAATGCAAGTAAATGCGATGTTTATGAGCAATCAATTCAGTTGAAAAAAAGTGGGTGTGTCCTTACCTCTGAGCCAGCATTGCAGGCACATCATCCTAATGAAGTGGTTTTCAACCAGTGTGCCACAACAAAGTTCAAGTCCCACCTGCTCCAGAGATATGTAATAACATCGCTGAACAGATTGATTAGGAAACATAATGGACAGACTCTGCAGTTAGAAACGTGCATGACCACTTCACTGCTGCCTGTACGTAAATACCAGACTTTCTAAAAGGATTATTAAAAGAAAACGACCTGCTTCACTTTTATCATCACATGTCAAGCGTACCTTAGGTGTGGTGTAGGGACAGGTGGTAGGGACAGGTGTGAGAATTTTTGTATTGAAGTACGAAGTATGTCTTGATACTGAAAAGTTGGGAACTATTGCCTTAATCAACAGATCTAAATCCACCATAATTTTCAACATTTCCATTAGCACCAACCCTAACAGCCTCTATTCTAATGAAAACAAAATCCCTAGTTTCTCTGGTCTCTCCTAATAGGCAAGTCCTCTCATTCACTCTTATGTTGAAAAAGAATGTATTCCTTTAAAAATTCTAATATCTTGTAGATTTATCTATTTATCTATTTCTATGGAAATTGTGCTAGTTCGGCTACAGTCAACAACCTACTTTGATTTCGGACTACTGAAAACAGTAAACATTAAGTCTGAAAAGTCTGCAGACGAGTCAATTTTTAATGTTAATACATTAAGCTTATGAAAGGGCAGGGTTTTCAATTCTCACCAAGTGGAAGTAGTTAATCAGATACTGATATAGAAGTTAAGACTGCAAATTAAATGTGCAAATTTACCAGGTAAATCTTTCTTGACAGAATCAGGAAATAGAACTCTGTCATGAAGGATTTACCTGATTAATTTGCACAAACCTATTAATCAGACATTGATATAGAAAGCGAGATAACAAGCATGGGGCTGGATGAACACAGCAGGTCAAGCAGCATC
>JAHRHZ010000029.1:3165126-3245819 GCA_024137785.1 Ginglymostoma cirratum | reverse complement strand
AGATAACAAGCATGGGGCTGGATGAACACAGCAGGTCAAGCAGCATCTGATGCTGCTTGACCTGCTGTGTTCATCCAGCCCCATGCTTGTTATCTCGGATTCTCCAGCATCTGCAGTACCTTTTATCTTTGATATAGAAAGCAACCACTTTGGCCATTGGAATTACAGGATTATCCATGGCCACTAATCGCAAAACCACATCTTAGTTTCCCAGTACCCCAAACTAATAATTTCCAGTGATTTCCAAAACTGAATTCTAACACCCTCCCCAAAACAGAAATCAGTGAAAGTTCAGTATTTTTGGCAGATTTTTATAAGAGACCACTGCTCCCAGTGGAAGAGGGATGGGTAACCATAACATTTCGATTTAAGGTGATTTAAAATGAATGAGAAAAAAACATCTTTATTTAGCGAGATGTGATTTGGGATGGGCAACCTGAAAGAGTGATGGAAACAGGTTCAACAGTAATTCATGATAATTAGCTACATACTTGAAAAATCATCTTTAAAGGGCTAAAGGAAATAGCTCTGCAAAAGATCTAGCACAAGCATATAGGATTTGTTCTGCATTGTATCATTCTGTGATTCTATGAAGTGAGTTAAATCCAACCCTAAAGTAAAATCCAACCATTCTTCAACTGTGCACTGTAAAATGAACCCCAAAGAATCATATACTGCGTGGTGGTTAAGCTGTTGAACAACCTTCACATAACCTTGTAAGCAAGCATTTATACTCTCGGAACGTTGTATTTCATAAGTTTACTCTAGTTAGGGTAATTTGAGCAATTCACTCTCTCCTGTTCTCTTCATTACATAACTGTTGAATAGCTTGGAATTTTATGCTTTAAGATGGAGGAGACGTGCAGCATTTAGGTGTACATCATATTTAAAAATATTTGTTAGACCAGTATTGGAATACTGCATGCAACTTTGGCTACTCCATTAAAGGAAGTCCATTTGACTTAATGAAGTGCTACAGTTAAATGACAATCATGAAAGAAACAGCAGGAAGGAAGAATTGCACTGGAACAGGTTAAAACAGGTCTAATCAAGATTTTCAAAGTTGCTTTCTTGGCCTGCTATTCTTGGTGATTAAAAAAGAATAAGTGGTGCAGTAACAGTGTCCCTATCACTGGGCCAGAAAGTTCAGGTTCAAGTTCCACCTCCCATAGGTTGATAAACTTACAGATAGACTTCATCCTAGTATCTTAAGACATTACAATTGAGGTAGTAGAAGCTTTTGTGTTAATTTTCAAAAACTCCCTAGATTCAGGAAAGATTCAATCACAGTGGAAAGTAGCAAAAAAATCACTCCTCTGTTGAAGAAGGGAGGAAGGCAATAAAACAGGAAACTATAGGCCAGTTAGGTTGATGTTTGTCATAGGGAGGGTGATAAAATAGGTAATTAAAGAGAACATTGCTGCACATTTAGAAAAACTCAAGGTAACTGGTAAGAGTCAACATGGTTTCATCAAAGGGAAATCATGTTTAACCTATTTATTGAAGTTCTTTGAAGTGGTGACCTGTAAGTAGATCAAAGGGAGCCTGTAGATATCCTTTACCTGCATTTCCAGAAGGCACTTGATAAGATGCCACAAAGGTTACTGACAAAATAAAAGCTTGTGTTTTAGGGGATAACAAAAGCATGGTGAGAAGATTGGCTGGCTGGTAAATATTGTCTAATTGGCAGGATGAGACGAGTGGAGTTCCGCTGGGGTCTTTGCTAGCACCTCAACTTTTAATAATTTTCATGAATGACTTATGTGAGGGGAATGAAGACATTGTTGCTAAATTTGAAGACAACACCAAGATGGTAGGAAATTATGTTATGAAGAAGTCAAAGACAAAGCACAAAGACACAGATAGATTGACATGAGTGGACAAAAGTATAATGTAGGGAAAAATGAAGTTGTTCACTCTGGCAGGGAGAATGAAAAAGCCGAGTATGACTTAAATGGAGAGCAACAAGAATTCTGAGGTACAGAGGGAATTAGGTGTTCCGATGCATAGGCACAAAATGTACAGTTACAGATACAGCATATAATCAACAAGACTAATGGGATGCTATCATTTATTACAAGATGACATTGGTGAGACCTCATCTCAAATACCACGCACGTTTTTGGTCTCGTTATATTTGGACGGATGTAAATGCATTGTAGGTATACTGGATTGATGCCTCCAATGATTGGGTTGTCTTATGAGGATGCATTGGACTGTCTTGGCTCATTTCCACTGGATTAAGAAGAAGGAAGGGTGACTTGATTGAAGTGTATAAGATCCTGAATAGTCTTGACAAGGTGAATATGTAAAGGGTGTTTCCTCTAGTGGGTCAGGAGTAGGCGGCAATGTTTTTAAAGTTAGAGGTTACTCTTTCAGGCTAGAGAAGAAGAGAAATGTTTTCTGGGGTTTGAGAGATTTTAGAACTCTGGCCTCAGAAAAGGACGGAGACAAGGAAACTGAATATTTTTAACACACAGGTGGATAGATCCTTGTTAGGCAAGGGAATCAATAGCGATCAAAGGTAGGTGGGAACGTGAAATTCAAATTAAGCAGGTCAGCCATGATCTTACTGAATAGCACAACAGGCTGAATGGTCTGCTTCTGTTCCTGCTCCTATTTTGTATGTTCATACACTTTGTAGCTCAGACGGTAGCACTTACAGCTTAGAATTAGAAGGTTATAGGTTGAAGACCTGCTCCAGAAAGTTGGGAATAAAAGTCAGCTTGACACTCCACAACAGAAGTAAGAGAGTGCTGTGCTGTTGAAGTCTGTCCTCTAGATTAGGCATCCTAAAAGGACATAAAACAATCTAGTTGTACTATTTTAACACAACCACTCACAGCAGGTATCGCAACATCCTTGGGTCAGCATACTGCAACACATGTGGGTGAAAATCATTGTGCTATATGCTTTCTCTGCTATGGAAACGTGCTAAGATTGCAGGAAGTGGAAATACATGCAGATTGCCCGCACTTAGCACCGTTTTTTTTAAGATGACATTAAATCAGAGAATTACTCAGTCAGGTGGCATCTGCAAGGGAGTAAGACTTAGCAATTCAGGTTGATGACCTTCCATCAGAACTAGGCAAAAATAAAAAAAAAAATTGGGGAGAAAAAGAGAATGCCTGTGATAAGACGGAAGACAGGAGAGATAAAAGAACAAGTGGGTTGGGGTTAAAGGCCAAAGGGAGTGGTGATAGGATAAGTAAAGAGATAAAGAGTTGAGTCTGGAGCAGGTATGAATGGCAGATGGATAAACAACTGTGCTTTGAAAATGAAACAAGAGAAAAGTAAATTAAAATCTGAAAAGAATAAGGAAACAAAATGGAGGCAGAGGTTGTGGTACAAAATTGTTGTTTTCAATGTTTAGTCCTGGAGGCTGTAAAGCACATTTTTAAGGTGAGAAGAGAGAGATTTAAAAAACAGCATGAGGGGCAAACGTTTTACACAGAGGGTGGTTTGTGTGTGGAATGAACTTTCAGAGGAAGTGGTGGATGCGGATACAATTACAATGTTTAAAAGACATTTGGATAAATACATGAATAGGAAAGGTTTGGAGGGATATGGGCCAGGAGCAGGCAGTTGGGACTAGTTTAGTTTGGGATTACGGTTGGCATGGACTGGTTGGACCAAAGGGTCTGTTTCTGTGCTGTATAACTCTATGACTCTATGGGGTGTGATCCTTTAGTTTACATTGAGCTTAATTAGAAAATTGTAGGAGAGTGAGTATGTAGAGATCAGTGTGACAGCAATTAGAGAATTAAAGAACTGAACATGTCTGAATACTCATCTTGGACTCAAAAACGTTAACCCTGTTTTTCTCTTCACAAATGCTGCCAGACCTGCTGAGTTTCTCCAGCACTTTCTGTTTTTATTTGCGATTTTCAGCATCTGCAGTATTTTGCTTTTATTGGAGAATCAAAATGACAGGAGACTGGAAACTTTGGGTCATGCTTATAGACTGAACAGAGGTAGAACATAGTCATCCAATTGGTACTTGCTTTCCCCAACATGCGGCAGACAACTGTGAGTAGTAAAACATTTATTTTTAACCAATCTGTTCAGACATGCTGTGACACTTCCACGGCAGGTACAGCTTGAACTCAGGCCTCGTGGTCCAGAAGTAGGGAAGTAGGGCATTACCACTGCACTACAAGAGCCATGGTGAAAACAGTACGGTAAATTGACAGACTATATATAAAAATCACTCCGCGACTCCCTTGTCCGCTCCACACTCCCCTCCAGCCCCACCACACCCAGCACTTTTCCCTGCAACCACAGGAAGTGCTACACCTGCCCCCACACCTCCTCCCTCACCCCAATCCCAGGCCCCAAGAAGACTTTCCACATCAGGCAGATGTTCTCCTGCACATCTGCCAATGTGGTATACTGCATCCGCTGTACCCGTTGTGGCTTCCTCGACATCGGGGAAACCAAGCGGAGGCTTGGGGACCGCTTTGCAGAACACCTGCGCTCAGTTCGCAACAAACAACTGCACCTCCCAGTCGCGAATCATTTCAACTCCCCCTCCCATTCCTCAGATGACATGTCCATCCTGGGCCTCCTGCAATGCCACAGTGATGCCACCCGAAGGCTGCAGGAACAGCAAATCATATTCAGCCTGGGAACCCTGCAGCCCAATGGCATCAATGTGGATTTCACAAGCTTCAAAATCTCCCCTCCCCCAACCGCATCCCAAAACCAGCCCTGCTCATCTCCACCTCCCTAACCTGTTTTTCCTCTCACCTATCCCCTCCTCCCACCTCAAGCCCCACCCCCATCTCCTAACATCATCCCACCCCCTTGACCTGTCCGTCCTCCCTGGACTGACCTATCTCCTCCCTACCCCCCTACCTACACTCACCTTTACTGGCTCCATCCCCACCTCTTCGACTTGTCTGCCTCCTCTCTACCTAGCCTCTCCTCTATCCGCCTCCCCCTCTCTCCCTATTTATTTCAGAACCCTCTACCCCTCCCCCATTTCTGATGAAGGGTCTAGGCCCGAAACGTTAAGTTTTCCTGCTCCTATGATGCTGCTTGGCCTGCTGTGTTCATCCAGCCCCACGCCTTGTTATCCCCTTCACCTGGGAGGAGTTCCTCAGTCCACCACGAAGTGTTGGAAATGTGTCATTATTCAGCACCTGCAATATTTTTGCTTTAGTTTTTATTTTAGATAGCAGGTGTCCCTGTCCAAATCTAGGGATTTCATTATAACATTCAAGCTAATGCACTGGGCTGTTGAATTTTAATAGAAAATGTACTGATTTAAGTTAGTAAGAGACAAATCTATTAGAAAGATAATATTGAGAAAACTTCTCAAAACTACTCAAGTATGTCAATTTAATTGGGTTCATTTCTATACTCCTTCAGGTACCATGTTTTACAACATTGGTGATTATGGTTTTCCAAATATCAAGGTCCTTGATAACACCTGTTCTGCTTCTTAATTAGTTGTTACATTGCTGCCTTTGCCTTCATCTTGTTCTGCTCCGATACTGTTGTCCAGTACACATCTTTCTAGCTTTTCTCCTCTTAAATATGTGTCCAAGGAATAGTAGCTTTTATAGCTTAGGCCTGAGGATTAAGCCTTAACCGATAATGGAACGTACTAAACAATTCCCTATGAACATATCTGCAATAATTTTCCATTTGGTGTCCCATTTGAGAATGATGCAAATGAACTAGTTCTTTTACAATCATCAAAAATGGGAAGAATATAAAATATTTGAAAATAGCTACAATAAATGCATTCAAACTGAAGAACTTATGTTCCCAGTGTCAAATATTGTCTGCCAATTGAAGTGCCTTGGGATGTTTCAGTAAAGACAGACTTTTCAAGTCTCTTCTTATTACCTCAGGTCATTCCAAAGAACTTTATAGTCAATGAGGTACCTCTGAAATGCAGCCACTCTTGAATGTAAAAAAGACAAAAGGAAACTCACATATGGTAAGTTTTAAAAAAAGGTGACTATGACCAGATAATGGCTTTTGTGAAGTTAATTGAGGAATAAAACACTGAATAAGTCAACAAGTTGGGAAGGCAATGATCTAATGGTATTATCACTGGATTATTAATCTAGAGACTCAGATAATGTTCTGGGGACCCAGGTTCAAATCTCACCATGGCAGATGGTAGCATTTGAATTCAATAAAAATCTGGAATTAACAGTCTAACGAAGACCATGAATCAGTTGTCAGGAAAAGCCATCTGGTTCACTAATGTCCTTTAGGGAAGGATATTGCCATCCTCAATACAGTGTGGAGCTGGAGGAAACACAGCAGGTCAGGCAGCATCAGAGGAGCAGGAAAGTCGATGTTTCAGGTTTACACCCTTCATTGGGACTGGTGAGTATGGGATCCTTTATGTTCATCTATAGCAGCTGCAGGGTGGTTGTTGGTTTGTGGAGTACTCTGATACCTAGGGGTCTGAGTAGTCTTGTGGTCATCTCTGACATGTCTCAGATGTATGGTAGGGTGACTAGTGTGCCTGGCCATGTTGTGTCTTCTTGTTGTGGACTGTTGTGGAGGTAACGGCAGATTGTGCTTTTTGGAGAAACATTACATAGGCCAAACCGGAAGAAAGCTGACAATAAAGGATACACAAACACCAACTAGCCGCCAAGAGACACTACCAATTCTCACTGGTCTCAATACACATGGACAAAGGAGGACACAAATTCAAATGGGGCAACACATCCATAATAGCACAAGCCAAACAGAGACATGCCAGGGAATTCCAACCAGAACTCCATTAACAAACACATTGAACTGGACCCGATATACAAACCACTGAAAAACAGAACCGGAAGTGATGCCAACCACCCCAGCAAACAGAGGCATATAAATAACAAGTGGGACAGAACACCAATGCTTCACCGGAGGAGCACTGATGATGTTACCCAGCAGGTTGACGAAACTTCTGCAATTAGACACACTGGCTCAGCTTTACATCTCTGTTGGGAATGAGTCGATGGCTAGGGAGGACTGGCATATGATCACATGACATGATGGGGATGGGGTCTTAATTTGCTAACTAATGTGCATGTTAAAGGTTCCTCTCACTATTACTGGTGAGAAAGGGTTGTCCACACCATCAGGTGAACCCTGGCTGCAACGCGGGGGCCATGTCCCCATGTACTCTGTGCCCAATGAATGAATCCCCACTCCTCCATAACATTTTCCACCCACACATTTCCCTCAGACATCCCTTGCTGGTAATTGCCTCACTCATCCAGACAGAATGCCCTCCACTCAACTTTTCATCTGGTGCCAGCCATGAGATTGTTGTTCGGGACTGCCCATTTCCCGTTGGGCACTGTTTCTTTTAGGACCTGACAGCTGCTGGTCATTTGATTGGCTAGCAGCTCTGAGAAGTGGTACTTCCTGTCATCTGGGACAGAAGTCTTGACCTGAGCCAATTTAATGGCCTAACTGCTATTAAATCAAGTCAGAGTTTTACACCCATTAACAGTCAGACTCATTCACCCTTTCCACCAGGTTGATCACTAACTGTGTGTGATATTCTGAGCTGTATTTCAATGTCATTGATCAGTAACAGAACAAATTCAAAAGTAGTATTGTCTTTAAATTAAAAATGAAAGCTAACTATCACACAGATTAAAAATGAGAAATAAGTATTACACTGCATAGCACTGAAAGTCACATAATTTCTAACGTGGAGCTAAAATGTCTTTCCACTGCTGTAAGAAAAACCGAGAACTGGGATTAACTGGCCCTTCTATCTGATTTAAATGCCAGTCTTATTCGCTGTTTTGAAAGCAGTTGCCTCTATCACCAATACAGCTGATTAGTTAAAACTGCATTTGTGATAACTGAACCGAATAGTCAGCTTCTAACCTCATTGTTTGCATTTCTGCTGACTGCACCAAATTAACTGCTTGTTTTTCCAAAAACCCCAAGCTATTCTCCAACCTAAATGACTGCAGTAGCTCAGCAGGGAATGTGACAAAACATTAAATGTTAAATGGATAAATAAAGCACATGCTTTGGACTTTGTGGTATCAAATGACTATTCCCCCAGGCTAGGACGACTCTCCACCTCTTTTTCTAGTATTGGCATCTCCTGTGGCAAAGCTACCATCCAGGATGTTGTGACATCATTAATCAGCTGATCAAGTTTCTGCTCTGACTATATATGACAATGTTTTGGACCTGGCACGCACAAGGGAAAATTTGATGTATCCATAGATCAGATCTGCCACTTCATGAAGTCTATCTAGTTCCTTATTTACTCTACATAAAAAAAACAAAGAACAACCAGCAACCACCATAAAAGCAGCCAATTAAGACACTGAAAATAGTTCAGGTTTCTAGCCAATCATACCAGTTCTCCTCCCACCCCGCTGTATAGCTTTTTTTATTGTAATACGTTGAAAAAGTTAATTCTGGGCGAGTTGCAGCAAAGTTACCTACTGTACATTTACTGAAATACTTCTGGAAAGAAGTTATGCTAACTATAAACCTTATTATATTTGGCTCCTATCTCATACTGATTGCTCCCCTCCAAAACTTGAGCACTGCCTTTACTAAACCCCTTTTGTCAGCCAGTAACATCCTGTCATTTTCATAACTTTAAATATGGACTATATTCAGTTTAGAATTTTATGAAAGTGCATTTTTTTTAAGAATTGGCATAAAAGGGCTGCTAAGATTGCTGCCCAGAGCCAGGTGACTTTTGTCGTTTCTCCACAGACTCAAACATCTAAAGTCTCTGGAAAGGTCCTTATTGAATGATTATTGGGAGAGTGTCCCTTCAAGCTGACATACCAAGACATAACTATTGATAGAATTCACACCTACTATATCCATACTCATTGTCTCTGAGCTCAACAGCTAACAAGAGAGTTGTATAAAAACACAAACACCAAATGTCTATTACCAATCCCTTGTGTAGCAATTACTTCAAATTTCAAAACATGCTAAGTAGACAACAGAAGTATTAATCAGGTGGTCATCTTACCAAAACTGATCACAGATTAATATCCCAAAAACCACAGACAAAATGAGTCAATCTGCAAACAACACACCAAGGGACAACAACTGTGGCAAAGACAACAACACTTTCCTTACAACTCGGCACAACAACATTCTAAATTCTTCAAGCCTGTTCCTTTCGAGTACATTCAAATAACTTCCTGGTAACAAGGCTACAAACAAATAAACTTGGCAATCTGCTGAATATCCATTTCATTGAATGGACTGAAATTGTCTAAACAACCCATCAGAAATGAAAACGCCCTCTTCGCCAAGCCTGCAGCATATGCTTTCTCCCCATGACAAGCTGAATCGTGTGATTTACAAGCTCCTTTATTTCTAAATTGTAGAAGTGTATTACTCTCTTTAACTGCATTTTTCTTTGAACATGTATGTGTTGAATGAATAATATAGCATTCGATTTTTGCAGTGAATGTGATAAATAATCCTGTTTAAACCCACAAAAAATCTTACCGTTGGTTATTCAACGTGACAGTACACCCAGAAGTTAAGAAACAGGCACATTTTCCTCTTGAAAAATAGAATGATTACAGACAGGAAGGGAAGGTAACAGGACTTCTAATTCTCTCCCACATCTGTCTTTACACAAAAAACATGAAATGTACAGGGTGCCCGATTTACGAACATCCAACTTACGAACACCTGTACAGGGATGTAATTTTAAATATCCAATATCGAAGCAGTTCCTATACTTAAGAAATGTTGATTTATATTGATATGCAATGTGTTCCAACTCACATACAAATCAACTTGCAAACAGACTCAGGAACAGAGCCATTTCGTAACCTGGGGATTGTCTGTACGCCACAAAACAGACAATACGGTCCAACAAATTCTAGCCACTGCTTATGCTCCACATGAACATCCTCTAAAACCTTTTGATCCAAACCCTATCTTTCTACTTTATTCTCCTTCAGGTGTTTATCCAGCTTCCACTTAAAAGCATTCTAATAAACCACTCCATGTGCTAGTGGGTTCCATACTCTAACCATTGCTTGGCAAAGAAGCTTCTCCCAAATTCTCCAACAGATTTATTGATTATTTTACATGAATGACCACTAGTTTTGCTCTCCTACACAACTTGAAACACCAAATTAGATTTTTGGCATCAAGGTGGGAAGCTGGAATTGGAAAATTTCATGATTCAGCAGACTCATCTCCACATAAATATCACTCCACACACAGTTTTCAATCTGGGGTGACGGGGGCAGTATCAAGTCAGTTCAGATGTGGCCACAAGATGGATGAAGTTTGAGACAATCTGACTACAAGCCCAACTTCAATTCCCAAATGTATGAAAAAACTCTTAGAACTTGTGGCCCTACACCATGTCACCCCCCTTCTTCCATGCCCATTCGCTATTTGCACAATAAAACAGAAGAGACACATTTTTAAAAAATTCAAAAATCTGCATTGAGAAAACTGCTCCTAACCCTGTACAAGTGTCAGTCAGACAAAGCCACCATTGTATAAATAACAGAATCATTACCTTAATTCACAGCATTTAAGTGTTTAAATAGACATACAGCCATTGAGAGAAGCCATTCAAAGAATGAATAATTCATTATAATCTCAATAAAATATCAAAGCAAATACTCCACTTCAGCCTATCTAAATGGACCTCCTGCTGAGGTAATGAGCTGGCGAGTCTTGGAGTTCAGTCAAGAATTCACAACAAGACCAGTTGGAGAAAGGCGTCTGGCCATCTGTTTCAGCTCAATCTGTACACAGTTTAATCTGTATAAAAGCAAGGTCCCACACATGATAAACCATCAGTTAATCTTTTTTAAAAATTGGCTAATGCTAAGTTTTATTTGATAATGTTGCTGTGAAACTCCTTGGGACATTTTACTACGTTAATAGAATTATATAAATGCATGCCCACTTGTCTTCCTCAGCATGCTGCAGTGCTCCACCGGAGGAGCAACATTTCATCTTCAGACTAGACACTTTACAACCTCTTGGATTTAATATTGAGTTCAACACCTTCAAATTGTGAACTCATTCCTTCACTTTCTCCTAGCTTTGCTTGTTACATTCTCTGTCACCATGTCCTCTCTCACCTCCCCCCACTCCAATGGGACTATCCATTCTTTCCAGTTTGGCAGTTAGACACACAATTGTTCTGACATTCTCACATTCCAATCTCTTAATCTGAACTATTAACATCTTTTATCCCCTAGTGCTCCAAATCCCCCTCCAAACTTTTACATAAATGCTGTCCCTTCCACACTTCACTTCAGCTCTGAAGAGGAGTCAGAGACTCAAAATGTTAGCTTGCTTTCTCTTCATGGATGCTGCCTGTCTCACTGTGATCTCCAACATTTTTTGATTTCAGTCTAAATAGATGCAAATTGATCAGGTCACCAGAACTCCCATACTAGCTTTCACATACATTCATAGGATCTTTGATATTCACCTCGACAGACAGAAGCCTGGACCTTAATTTAATGTCTCACTCAAAAATGGTAAAAAGTCACCAAAATAATAAATTAATGTACAGTATTTTAGAAAGAAAAGGAAGCAAATGCAGGAGAGGAGAAACTCAAACTTGGAATGAACATATTACAATGTGAAAAGAAACAGTAGGAGAGAGAGAAATAGCAAAGGAGGCAAAAGGTGGAATACTACTGGGGTCCGTGAGATGTGGCTTTGGCAAGAAGTGTGTCAGAATCAGGTGACAAGAGCTACAAGCAACATTCTCTATAAACTGTGCAGTTGCGCATGTGGACAAGGTTCCACGCATGGCAACTGGCGTCAGCACATCGATCACAGCATTGTCTTCTGATTCCGGAAGTCGCTACTGCGTAGGGACTTCAGAGGCCTACACAGCCGGAAGGAAAAGTAGAGGGAACACTGGCGGCACAGGTCATCTCAATGCAAGATTATCGCGCTCTGCCTTTTATGTTTTTCACAAGCAGCGTGGCGATACTCTGAAATGACAGTGGTGAGACACCAATTGATAGCCATCATGCTTGTTAAACACCTTGTTAATGTCACAACTTGTCGCATCTTTATTCAGAGTCCCATCTTACTAAAATCAACAAATAAGCTAGATGTCAGGAAAACTCGACAAGGAGAACAGTGAGCACAGCGTGGATGTGGCTTGCCAGTTGCCCCAAACAATCTTTACGTTAGAAATATCCCAAGACACACTTTGTGTGCACTGGCCACAAGTACCCCATGGTCACAAATCAATTAGCATCAGATATGAGCCAACCTCTAGGAACCATCATGACACATCACTGATACACATACAGGACTGTTCTGCATGCTTATGTTGCATCTCAGTGTGCAATGGGAACTGTCATTGTAAAGCTTTGCATGGACGCTGTCATGAACATTATCTAAAGGACTGCAGCAAGCTGCACCTCTGAGTTCATTGTCATTGTGTTCACTCACTTTGTTCCAACCTCACAGCATTCCTGCCCTGCCTGTATGCACTTTGCCCTGTTCAATCCGAGATACCAGGCTCATTGTACTACTGAATCACCATGCCATTCAGCACTGACACAACAGAAAGAAGCTTCTCATGATTGTCAGCAGGTCAGAATCAAATCAAGGGAATAGCCTTCACTCAATTCACATCACAGTAAGTCAAGGGCAGCCATCCAATACCAATCTAGACCCTGCTTGAGACAATCAGAGTTGGGATCCTCTCATCACAAGGGATGAGGAGCCAAAGGCCAAGCAGTCCACCAACCATCTTGATTCCTTCTGCTTTATTGTGGTCTGCTTTCCTTTTACAATGAGGCAAGTATTATGAGAGATGAGAACAGGTGGCAGAGCTATTAGTGTTTGTGCAGATGGGGAAGTGTCCCATTTGAATGAGTAGGTAGCACAGACGGCATACAGGCTTACTAATGTCAGGATGGCTGAGGGCAAGTGGGGAACATGTTACAGGCAATAGTGAGAGTGATAGAGCATGAGCCTCACTGAGTGGTGGGTTCAGTAGGGGAGAGAGAGAGCGAGACACAGAGTGGAGAAGGTCACTGCCTATCTTCTTCAATCACTGAACATTCCTTTAGATGATTGAGACCACTTTACCCAGGCGGCAATATCGGACTAAATTCACCGTCTGGTGTTATGGCCTCTGCTACTGCTCCTGCAGGAAGAGGAAGTCCTACCTGTGCATTACCCTGTCTAGCAGAACCTCCAGGATCCTGACTGCAAAGCAGGCCTTAACTTCCCCCTGTCTGCCATATCTGGGACAAATGTCAGGAACCGTGCAGGGCAGCTCTGGGTTAACAGTGTCTGTTCAGTTACATAACAAGCCTTTAAAGGTAGCACAGGCAGGAGGCAAGTGGTGACTTTTGGGTTATTCTGGCCATGGCAAGTTGTTCAAAGAACAACACATAATAAGGTAAAGATGGAAATCAGACAGGAAAGATGCCGTGGGGCAATGTAGGTAATCAATGAAGTGAGTTTGGCAAGCTAGGGTGAGAAAACTCACTAGGCCTTGCAGTTATATTCCTCTCAAAATGTACACGCAACTCTGACTTAGACAAAAAAATTGTAAAATTGAGCCCAAAGATTGTTTCCATACAAGGTCTGTGTCTGCCATCATTAAAATACACATTATAAATAGGAATTTGCAATGAGAATAATGTAGCAAAATGGAAAATTGCAGGCTATAAATGTGCAGTTGTACTTCATATAAAGTTAGAGACATTTCTTAAAAATGTAAACTGATTTTTAATCTCACTTAATGAAGTCATCTTATAGAAATGAATTCAAAGTTTTAAGTATTTATGTTACAGAGAAAACTACAGGGTCAAAATGTTTCAACTTGACTCAGTTTAAAAAACGGCTTTGTACAAATTAAATTACTGACAAATGAATTCATATATGAAAATTGCTTTTAAACAAAAAGTGGATTTATCTAGAAGTAACTAAGTCTGAACATTTTAATCTTATTTGACAGCTGTATAGAGAAATGTCGATAAAATACAAGTGAAATTCATCGCAAGAAAATGAAGGTTTACGGCTAAATATCACTTTATTTAAAATAGTAACTTGAAAATAGCAAATGATGTGAATGACTGCACATGTCTTATGGGAGGACCTTGCAGTGTCATTGAAACTATCAGAACAACAAATTCTATTTCATATTAAATTTCTTTCAAATGAAAATCATAGCTCTCTATAATTTCTTCAGGAGATGCATTAATAGATTTTACAGTGTTGCTGGTCCACTGTCAAAATAAGCACCCTTCTACAGGTTTAGATAGATATTGCCCCAGATGTTTCAAATAGGAGCAGAAACCCTTTTTCTGACTGATCAAATTACAAAATACCTACTTACCTTCAGATATATTGTCTGCTGGAGAATTCTGAATAGGGGCCTCCTATTGTGAATCTGTCCAGAAATCCACAATTACAACAGCAAAGAAAATTTTTGTTGAAACCATGCCCCCTTTTTGCAGCAGTCAGTTTGCCACGTTGTGATTTACATGTTTAGCAGCGCAGCTAGCCACTTTCACAGGTCCTGTGAAAGGCTAAATATCTAAGGTAAGTGTGGGATTAAAATGGCAGTTAGTTGAGGGATTCGTGTGCCAGGTAGGGTGGGGACTGTTGGTAAGACGCCAGGTAGATGAGGACTGTAGCATGTCAGATGGAAAGGATGCTATGTGGATGAAGTGGGTTGAATGCTGAGTGTCAAGTATGTGAATGAACGCTTAGGGTAGTGTCAGAGTGGGTATTAGGTCAGGCAGAAGTGGGAAAGAATGCTTGCTCCAGGTGGGTAAGGCAGGAAAGGGGAATGGGAATGCTGTGTTCCGCAAAGTCTGATAAAGGGTTGGGGGTCAGACTTGTCAGGGGTGCTTGATTGTCAGAGGTTTGGGGAGTGTTAGGTTTGGGATTGTATAGTTGGAGCGGTGTGTTCTTAAGTGATTCGTTGGTGGTCCATTTAATGGTTATCAAAGAGATAGGGTAAGTTTTCAACCCTCTAACTTTTCCTGGGTAACTGTTTAAATTTAGTTGAGCTAGGACCCAACAATGCTTCAAACTCTGAAGAGTTTTTTCCTAAGAAAGGGGACCAAGGGATTTACCAAATGAAAGTTTCAATTTCTCAGGCAATTCCCATCAAATCTGCTGCATCAGGGAAGCCACACAGTTCTGATAAGCAACTACATTCTGTGCTCCTCCAAAGATATTCTTACCAACAGATTATCTGAGCCAATAATTATGTAGCCACAGTGACAAAAAGTGATGTTGGCAGGGTATTCTGTGCTGAAAGTCACCCACAAGCTCTCCCACCTAAAAAAGTAATATGTGGTATCTCTGCAGTGGCAGCTTTCTATCAAATGTTTAGCATGAGAAAGCCCTTTGGTTACCACTGCAAGTTCTTTTTAAAACTCTGATCTTCTATTTCCTTTACCAGACTGCATATCAAGAGGACAAGTCAATAATCAGCACTTGATGTTTAGGTTTCCCCTAAGTGACACTCTAATCAGGAGCAAGGAGCAGGTAGGATTAACCTACTAAGCTCTTGCTCACCAGAAATGCCTGAACTTTTCCCAATGCTTCCTTCCAAATGTTGCATTTTAAATCAACCTCTAAAAGCCTGGAAAACAGAAATGCTTCATAAACTGAGTACCAACAGTATAAAAGATAAACTTGTACTGTACAGCCTAAACTCAAATTGCTGTGCAAATATTCTAAGAAGATATACAACAAGTATATGCAGTGTGGCCCAGGTGCTTCTAAAGGGAAGTCTGTAGGGGCAGGTCACTCCTCCTCATTTAGCCTGAGATGTATATGGCGGTATTGGATAAACCTCAGCATCCTTTCTTACCTATTGAATAGTTGTGAATAAAGTTTAATGAAATAGTAACAATTTGATTATATGAGGAGAACTGGTTTGGGAGAGATAAGCGAGTCTGACAGTTTAATGATTGTTCCATTTCAACCTTGAATAGAATTAGCCTGCATTAATAAATATCTTGACGGATGTGATTTCAACTCAGTAACTCCTCCCACTTTCAATTTCTCCAGACTCATCAGGCTACATTTTCTTCAGTACAAAAAGGCAGGGAAAACCTGCATTTCACTATAAGTTACAACTCAAATGAGAGCACATGATTTTGAAAACTGCAATGTCTAAGAATGCTTTTCTTGTATATTGGTGTGAAATCTGTACCAATCACTTAACAAATGTAACATGAAGTTTTAAATAGATCATATCCACTAGCTCTTGCTCATTACCTCTTCAAAGAATTCTAAACAGGTTTGTCAGATATGACCTCCCCTTGACAACGCTGTGCTGACTCAGGCCTGTTTTACCATGCACTTCCGTGGTATGGTAATCTCATCCTGAATAATGGACTCTGAAATCTTACCAACGACCAATCCTGGCCTATAATTTCCCATCTTCTACCTTCCTCCCTTCTTAAACAGAGCTGGTATATTAGCCATTTTCCAGTCTTCTGGGACTCTCCCTAACTCTAGTTATGCTGTTATCTTATGACTTAATCTTTTGTGAGGGATCTTGTTGAATATCTTCTGAAGGTCCAGATACTATAGATCTATTGGTTCTCCTTTATCCACTTTGGTCAGACATGGTTTCCCTTTCATGAAGCCATGCTGACTGTGCTTAATTAAATTATGACTTTCCAAATGTGCTGTTGTCTGTGCAACCATCTGGTTCACTTGGTTAGTACACACAGTGTTAACAACATCAAGTTCCTGATTTAATCCCCCTGCACACTGGCAGCAGTGTCATTGTTCAGTTGTTGATTCTTCTGAAAACACATAATCTACATTTTCAATGAAAGTGCATTCACACAACATGAAACCTATTCAAACTTAAAATTGAATCAGTGATCTATAGGATTCCAGCCTAACACTCCCCTATTCAGCCAGTCAGATTGTGTGAGTCATCCACGGAACAGCAAGAGGACTAGCAGAAAAGCAGAAGAACCCTGCAAATGTGCAGAGCAACAAAGACTCAAAATAGTGTAAAATACATCACGGACAGCAAGATGGACAGGGCATTAACCAGTGGGAACCATTGTTTTAAAACTCCAATGAAATGAGTCTGGACACTGATGACCACTTGCACAAGTGCAGGGGTTCAAACGACTTCAAGGCAGTTTGACAACGTGGATAAAGCTGGAAAATTGACAATCAGTAAAACTGAATTTGTTCAGGCCCATAGTATCTCCCTGAGCTGAGTGGCCAACAACATTAACCATCAAAGATAGTAGGAACTGCAGATGCTGGAGAATCTGAGATAACAAGGTGTAGAGCTGGATGAACACAGCAGGCCAGGCAGCATCAGAGGAGCAGGAAGGCTGACGTTTCGGGCCTAGACCCTTCTTCAGAAATGGGGGAGGGGAAGGAGGTTCTGAAATAAATAGGGAGAGAAGGGGAGGCAGATAGAAGATGGATAGAGGAGAAGATAGGTGGAGAGGAGTCGGACAGGTCAAAGAGGCGGGAATGGAGCCAGTAAAGGTGAGTGTAGGTGGGGAGTGAGGGAGGAGATAAATCAGTCCAGGGAGGACAGACAGGTCAAGGGGGCGGGATGAGGTTAGTAGGTAGGAGATGGGGGTGGGGCTTGAGGTGGGAGGAGGGGATAGGTGAGAGGAAGGACAGGTTAGGGAGGTGGGGACGAGCTGGGCTGGTTTTGGGATGCGGTAGTGGGAGGGGAGATTTTGAAGCTTGTGAAGTCCACATTGATACTATTGGGCTGCAGGGTTCCCAGGCGGAATATGAGGTGCTGTTCCTGCAACCTTCGGGTGGCATCGTTGTGGCACTGCAGGAGGCCAAGGATGGACATGTCGTCTGAGGAATGGGAGGGGGAGTTGAATTGATTCACGACTGGGAGGTGCAGTTGTTTAGTGCGAACCGAGCGTAGGTGTTCCGCAAAGTGGTCCCAAAGCCTCTGCTTGGTTTCCCCAATGTAGAGGAGGCCACAACGGGAACAGCAGATACGGTATACCACATTAGCAGATGTGCAGGTGAACATCTGCTTGATGTGGAAAGTCTTGTTAGGGCCTGGGATGGGGGTGACGGGGGAGGTGTAGGGGCAGGTGTAGTACTTCCTGCGCTTGCAGGGAAAAGTGCCAGGTGTGGTGGGGCTGGAGGGGAGTGTGGAGCAGACAAGGGAGTCCTGGAGAGAGTGGTCCCTCCGGAAAGCAGATAAGGGTAGGGAGGGAAAAATGTCTTTGGTGGTGGGGTCGGATTGCAGATTGTGGAAGTGTTGGAGGATGATGCGTTGGTTTCGGAGGTTGGTGGGGTGGTACGTGAGGACGAGAAGGACATCTGCGATGTACGGGAGTGGAATGCCTCATCCTGGGAGCAGATGTGGCAGAGGCGAAGGAATTGGGAATAGGGGATGGCATTTTTGCAGGAAGGTGGGTGGGGGGAGGTGTATTCTACGTAGCTGTGGGAGTCAGTGGGCTGGAAATAGATATCGGTTTTTCGGTGGTTGCCAGAGATGGAAACAGAGAGGTCCAGGAAGGAGAGAGAGGTATCAGAGATGGTCCAGGTGAACTTAAGGTTGGGGTGGAAGGTGTTAGTGAAGTGGATGAACTGTTCGTGCTCCTTGTGGGAGCACAAGGCAGCGCCGATATAGTCATCAATGTAACGGAGGAAGAGGTGGGGTTTGGGGCCAGTGTAGCTACGGAAGAGTGATTGTTCCACGTAACCTACAAAGAGGCAGGCATCGCTTGGGCCCGTGCAGGTACCCATGGCCATTCCCTTTGTCTGTAGGAAGTGGGAGGAATTGAAAGAGAAGTTGTTGAGAGTGAGGACGAGTTCGGCTAAGCGGATGAGGGTGTCAGTGGAGGGGGACTGGTCGGGCCTGCGGAACACGAAGAAGCAGAAGGCTTTTAGGCCATCTGTATGGGGAATGCAGGTGTATAGGGACTGGACATCCATGGTAAAGATGAGGTGTTGGGGACCGGGGAATTGGAAGTTTTGGAGGAGGTGGAGGGCGTGGGTGGTGTCACAGACATAGGTGGGGAGTTCCTGGATCAAGGGGGAGAAAATGGAGTCGAGATAGGTGGAGATACGTTCGGTGGGGCAGGAGTAGGCGGAGACAATGGGTTGACCAGGACAGTCAGGTTTGTGGATTTTGGGAAGGAGATAGAAGTGGGCGGTGCGGGGTTGGGGAACGATGAGGTTGGAGGCTGTGGGTGGGAGGTCACCTGAGGTGACGAGGTTGTGGATGGTTTGGGAGATGATGGTTTAGTGGTCGGGGGTGGGGTCATGATCAATGGGGCGGTAGGAGGAGGTGTCGGAGAGTTGGTGCCTGGCCTTGGCGATGTAGAGGTCAGTGTGCCGTACTACAACTGCGCCTCCCTTGTCAACTATCCAGCCATTTGCCCAACTCAACATTCTGACCCCAAGGAGCAAATTGTGCTGGGCCAGGGTGCAAAAAGGGGGAAAAAAGGATTTCCGGATGGAAATTTTAAACTGAAAGTAATCTAAATTGCTAGCAATTTGTTTCAATTTTAGGCATGGTGCCAACTGAAAACCTCAAGTAAGACAGACACAGCTTCCCCCTGATGATACTCAAATACACACTGGGCCTTCCCAAAACCATGGAACAGAATCAGGTACATCAGAAAGGGTATTCGAGGTAAAGTGTGAGAGAAAGGAGAAATGAGGAAGGCTTTAAGCCTTTGAATGGAAATCCTATGAAAAGTTAAACATTTGTAGAGTTTATTTAGAACAGGAAATAACCCCATTCATTTTGAGCCTGTACGTTATTAAAAGGGTCCACATATATTTTTGTATCTTTGTATTCCATTAGATTTTTACAGTTCCCATGTGCATGATATCTTTTGAGTGAGGGGTTTGTTCTTGGTGCAGGTGTTAGTTGGAGCTGCTTGTTGCCCAAATACGTGGCAACAGTTTCTAGGCCAAAGGTTTCTATGGAGTAGGGTCAAAACCATGTCTGGGCCTCAGGACGACCATGTTCATGGGCCCCGCTCTGGTTTCAGCTTCTGAGTGTCTGGATGGGAATGTGTCAGCACTGCACCCTGTGATGGGGCAGTGTGGAGAGCATAACCTGCTGATCAAGATCCAACTCAATTTATTGAAACTAAGCACCTGATCAAAGCTGCTGACGCAACCCTGGCAACAGCAGGTTGTCAGCCAACTGATGGCCACTCTGAGAACCACAATGTCGTCTTTGACAGTGGGCTCGGATTATGGCAGCACATTGCATTTAATGAGAATCCTCAACTCTTGCTTGAGGCTTGGACTGTAGACTGCTCCTCACTACAACATTGGGTGAAATTGATATTGGTATGTTGATATTAAGGGAGGACTGTCTCCTACTTAAAAAAAATTCTTTCCAGTCTGTATTGTATTTTGCTTTAACTGCTTTTTGCCTCTCCAGTGTTGTGATATCATCTCTATTGGTCTAGCGTTTTCTGTGGTACATCAAGACTTCTCCTTTTGTTGTTATTTTTGAGATTATTCAGCTCCATTTCCTTTCAGATCAGTTACACTGAAGAGTTCAGTTTCAATCCAGTTTAATCTGTTCTGATTGGCTCTTGGATGCACAAACTGAAATTATTATTCAACTCTGTTGGACAAGAGAGGAACCCCCATTTTCTACTTTCTCTGCCCTTGGAATTAATGGGCCCTAGTTTAAAATCGCTCTCTTTTCTTGCTGCATATATCTGCAAACTCGACTCCTTGCACTATTAACTGAAGCTGTTTGAGTTACTTCCTTAATAATCAGAGTGATTACATTTTTGCAATTCGCATCTGCTACAGATAAACAACTAGAAGAGATGGAAAAGACTATTATCCAGGGATGGCCTGACTGTGTTAAGGAAGTGCCTGAAAACATTTGTTGATTTTTGCCATAAGAAACAAACAAGATATACCATGGCAAGTCATTTTGAAAGAGAAATAAGTCTTGGACTACAGCAGTTCAAGAAGGTAGCTCACTTCCAACTTCTCAAAGGCAACAAGGGATGAGCAATAAATGCTGGCCAGCCTGCAATGCACACGTTTCATGAGTGAATAGAAAAGAAAACATTTTCTCAAGCAGCCAAAGAAAAATGTTTTAATATGTTCCTGGTATTTGGGGTATAGCAGAAAGGTAACAGTCACTGTCCATTCCTAACTGCCAAAAGAACATCACAAACTTGCCTCATAGTGATGGTTTAAGTTACTTTTAGGCCAGAATTTCATGTTTTTTTCTTTTCTCTTGCAAGCATATTAATCACCACAGTTACGGAATTCAACTTCACAATTTACTGTGGTGCAATTTGAACTTGGGACCATTGAGTTGCTAGTCTAATATATTACAAAGCTACCCTACTGCCAGGATGTGGATAATAGGGTTATTGTCAATTGTAGTACTGTGGAAGGCCAAGAGTTAGATGTGTAGGTTTCTCTTTTCAAAATGTACTTATGTAGTATCACTGAAGATAAGAATGGAGGTCAGCACTGTGGCAACTCTATCCTGATTTTACTTTACTAGGGGTAAGATCATAAATATGCTTAGCTGATTAAGTTTCCCTCATGCAGTGACATCCTGGATCTGAAATAATTGGCCTCTGACAACCATCTTTCTTTGTCACATACATCTCCAACCCAAAGAAGGTTTTCTTTTTGATAGCTACTGGCTCCAGTTTTATTAGGTTCATGGAAGCCACAATGACAACCAGTTTCACTTACCCTTAATCTTTGTTTTATTTACTTTTCATTCATCTTCAATTTAAAGATACTTTTGTATGAAACTTGAATGCATAAACTTATGATTCAGAGGCAAGAAGGATACCAATGAGCCAAAAGGAAGACATTACGCATTGGAGATGGTGCAGGGATGAGTTGCAAGGCTGACCCCTAGTGTCAAAAGGTGTGTTAGGTGTAAGTTATGAGGAGCTTTAACAATGTACAAAAATCAATTTAGCTTATTCTTTTAAATGAAGGCATATGGGTAGGGCAAGGGAATAGAGAGTCAAAATTATAAAAGGAAATTTTAGAACTGGTATCATAGAACGGTTTGCAGCACAGAATTTAGCATGATGTGTTCACATCAGTACTGCAGGGCAAACTCAACAAATCTCACTCCCTACCCTATCCCTGCAAATGAAACTTTTCTTATTTCAAATGCCCAACTCCTTTTTGAAATCCACAACTGAATCTGCCTCCATCCCAAGGATTGCATTCCAGATCAATTATTTGTACCATTTATGTACCATTTCACCAGCCTATGTCCTCTTAATTTCTATCACTATCCTCCTCATAGGTCACAATGCTTCCAAGTATTGTGCAAATTTATGCATTGTTCACCCAAATCTAGGTCATTAACATAGACCCTGAAAAGTAGTTGTTTTTATAGCAACTTTTGAGAAATTCCACTGAGTAGCTTCCTCCAGTCCAAAAAAAAAAATTCACCACCACTACTTTTGCTTGTCACTCAGCAATGTTTGGATCCATGCTCCCACCTCCTATCTTATTTCATGCCTTCCTCTTTGCTGACATGCTTATTATGCGGAATTTGATCTAACACCCTTCGGAAGTCCTTGTACACTATGTGAGCTGCAATACATTCAACAACCCTCTGTTACCTCACAAAAACTCAACTAAAGTTAAATAAGCACGATTTACCTTCAACAATTCATGCTGTTTTTTCCAATTAATCCACACTTGCATGAGTGCGACTTGTTGGGCCGAACGGCCTGTTTCCACACTGTAGGGATTCTATGATTCTATGATAACATGCACGAGGTTTTTCAGGTTTACCAAAATATCATCAGGCCCAGTGTCAAACCTGAAATGCCAGGCTGGGAAGCACTCAAATGTATCAGTGGACAAATAGGTTTGGTTGTGAGTAGTTAACATATGGAAGAAACTATTCAAGTTAAGCAACCTAGCAAGCATTATGTAGTTGGATGAGGAAACACTTAGATGGAGGAAGGATATTATTAAACTGGAGAGAGTGCAAAAAAGGTTTACAAGGATGTTGCCAGGTCTTGAGGGTTTGGGTTATAATGACAGGCAGGATATGCTGGGACTTCTTTCCCTGGAGCATAGAAGGCTGAGGGGTGACATTACAGAGGTTTATAAAATCATGAGAGGCCTAGATAAGGTGAATAGCCAAGGCATTTCCTCAGGGTAGGGGAGTCCAAAACTAGACGACATAAATTTAAGGTGAGAGGGGAAAGATTTAAAAGGAACCTGAGAGGCAACATTTTCACAGAGGGTGGTGTAGAGATAGAATTAGTTGCCAGAGGAAATGGTAGAGTTGAGTACAATTACAACATTTAAAAGACATTTGGTTAGGTACATGAATAGGAAAGGTTTAGAGGGATCTGGGCCAAGTTCAGGCAAATGGGACTAGTTCAGTTTGGGAAACTTGGTCAGCATGGACAAGTTGGACCAAAAGGTCTATTTCTGTTCTTTCTGACACTATGACTCTAAGCACGAGAGTTATTCACTGACTGTCTTTACAATCGATTGTAGTCTCGCCTCCAATGATAGCTAGAATAATTATTAACGCTACCCCCCAACTGCTGATTCTCTCTCAGCTGTTGTTTGCCAATGGTGCTTGCCAACTGTAGATTGGCTAGCAGAGGAGCACGTGAGAGGCCAAGGCCATCAAATTGCAGACAGATGCAGTTGGTCTATTAACAGAGGATAAGGAATGATGAGGATGAAAAGGAATAGAAGCTACTTCAGATAACACACATAAAAAGCTGTCAAAACTTCAGCAAGATGGAGCCATATGAAAGGAGTGGGCTGACATGGGCTGCATCCAATTAAAAATAACAAAGACATATGGTGAAACAACAGTAATTCAAGCTGCAGCCTACATATTTCAAATTAAACATCAGGTTCCTGACATTGAAGACCTTGTTGAGAAAATGTTTTCTAGGACAGAAGAGGGAAGGACGAAGGAGAGCTGGTGGGTAAACTTCTGCAAGTGGGGGTAGGGGAACTAGTTTGGACTGGGGACCGAAAAAAAGGTATAAACTATGCACCACCTGCTTTACTGACCAGTAGCACACAGCGTCAAAAGTGCACTCTGTAATTTAGGTGCAAGCCTTTCCTGCCATCTATTAATTGAGTGCTGGCAACATAAAGCCCTTAAGTGCACATTAATTTCTCACTGAAGGGCCTCAACTGGCCAGGGGCAAACAGCCCAAGACTTGGGCCACTTATAAGAAGTTGTGGAATAGTGGACAGGTGAGTATGGTGCCCGACTTTACTGGTCCATTTGCCAGTTTGTCTGCCAACAAGCGTGTATTAAAATCCTGTCCTCATCTGGCTTTGTGTTATAATTTGAGTTATAATTCTTTTGTGATGTGTCTTGGAATGTTTCATTAAAGGGTCTATATAAGCATAAGTTGTTGTTGTTGTTTAGGGAGCAAAGACAAAGTCACAATTGGAGGAATCAACAGGGAAGCGAACACAGGCATGATGCCTGAAAAGGACCTGGCCTGAGTTGAGACACTGTCAGACTTTTGTTTCACAATATGATTGGCTGGCCAAGAATGCAGTGAAGTAGCGTTGTACCAACAAAACCACAGACATGCGTTCCACCAGCAAATGAGTTGAGGCAAGATGCATTCAGACAATGTTACAGCTGGGAAATAGGTGGTCTTACTGATGATGCGGATGTAAGTGATTAGAAGCGCACTTTGGTGTCAAACAGATCGCAACAAATCTGGAAGAAAATAAAATTGTTTTTGACCCACATGAGGGCAATGGGCCAAAGGGTCTTTTTCTTTGTTGTAGATCTCTAGAATTGGCCGCTAGGGAATGGAGCTTGCAATTGGCTGACAAGAACATTTTTCAAGTTTAGTTACGGAAATTTCTACATATCCACTTCTGGATATCTTACAATTAAGAACCATGGAGGTGTTTAGAGAAGTGGTTAGGCAGCGACGGATGTCAGCAGCTCACCCTGTCCTTTTGGATGATATTAGAAGCTATTATTAACGTATGACATGAAGACAGAATGCCAAATCAAATCAGTTTTCCTATATTTGCAACACAATAAAATTAAAATATTCAATGACCCTCAAATTGACCTCAATGATTCCTAACCAGACTTATTGTATAACCAGTACAGACTTTGAGAATACCTGATACCAGGCACTGGGTTTACAGCTTAATCAAAAGAATTAGCAATTTATTATTAACACAGTAGCTTCAGCTGAGCAAAAGTTAAACAACAGGGTGATCTAATTAATGTCTATGATTTAAACCCAACCTTCTTTGATTCTAGCCCCAACCTACACAAAGACAAAAACGGTCAGAAAAACAGACACAGTTAAGGGATAAATCCAAAGAAAAATAAATTAAATGAAATGTAACTGGCCAGCTCATTTAAGCAGTCTCTTCAATCTGTAATATTACAGGCACACAGATTTGTATTTTGTTTGGTTCTGTAGACACCAGTCAATGCAAACAGTTTCCAGTAGGCTCTGATGAATATTCACTTAATACTTATAACTGCAGTTCTGTTCTCCAAACTTTTAGTAAGTTGATAATGGGAGGATAACCAGAGACCAATCAGATATCCTTCCTGTATCTTTAGTACCCACAATCCTTCTAATAAAAACACACTGTCCAAATAGCTTCAAACTTTGGCTTCTTTTTCTTAGACTTGTTGACTGGTCTTCCTGTCAGGCCCATATTAATATTAAAACATCTGCCATCTGTTTCAGCATAATACTTCTCTTGAGTCAAAACAGCTACAGAGCACTCACAATCCAAGGCCATTTGTCAGCTCACAGGTCCAAACCAAAATAATAAAAAGAAAAATTAGCAATGATCTGAACATTAAAGGCATTATAACAAGTCATGTTTAACTAATTTATTGGAGTTCTTCAAAGAAGTAACTTGTGCTGTGGATAAAGGAGAACCAATGGACGTATTATACTTAGATTTCCAGAAGGCATTTGATAAGGTGCCACATCAAAGGTTATTATGAAAAATAAAACTTCATAGTGTTGAGAGTTACATATTGGCATTAATAGAAGACTGATTACCTCCGCCTTGATGGCTATTTCTTTAACTGGGTGTCTAACACACCCTCTACAGAATCCTTCTCCTGCCTCCAACAAACCTCACCCTCCTGTACACCTCCCCATGGCCTTCTACCCTCCCTCGACCTCTTCATTTCTAACTGCCGTCACAGCATCGATTGCTTCAATCTCTCCACCCCTCTCATTCACTCCAACCTCTCATCCATGGAACACGTTCCTCCGTTCCCTCTACTCCAACCCTAACCTCATCATCAAACCCCAGATATGGGGGGCACAGTAGTGGTATGGCTCACTGACTTTTACATCACAGAGGTCCGGCACAAATTCTCTGACATCTCCTCCTACCACCGCCTCGATCATGACCCCACCCCTGACCACCAAACCATCATCTGTCAAACCATTCATAACCTCATCACCTCAGGTGACCTCCCATCACAACATTCAACCTCATCATTCCCCAACCCTGCATCGCCCATCTCTATCTCTTTCTCAAAATCCAAAAACTTGACTGCCCCGGCTGACCCATTGTCTCTGCCTGCTCCTAGCCCAGTGAACTCACCTCTGCTTACCTCGACTCTGTTTTATCCTCGGTCCAAGAACTCCCCACCTACATCCAGGACACCACCCACGCCCTCCACCTCTTCCAAGACCTCCAATTCCCTGGCGCCCAACACCTCATCTTCACTATGGGCATCCAATCCCTGTACACTTGTATCCCCCACACAGATGGCCTAAAATCCCTCCGCTTCTTCCTCTCCTGCAGGCCCAACCAGTCCCGCACCACTGACAGCCTCAGCCACTTAACAGAACTTGTCCTTACCCTTAACAACTTCTCCTTTAACTCCTCCCACTTCCTACAGACTAAAGGGTGGCCATGGGCATCTGCATGGGCCCAAGCTATGTCTGCCTCTGCGTAGGATACATGGAACAGTCCCTTTTCCACTGTTACACTGGCACTATCCCCTACCTCTTCTTCCGCTATGTTGATGGCTGTATCGGCACTGCCTCGTGCTCCCACGAGGAGTTTGAACAGTTCCTCAACTTTACTAACACATTTCACCCCAACCTCCAATTCACCTGGACCATCTCCGATACCTCCCTCTTCTTCCTGGACCTCTCCATCTCCAGTGACCGCCCCGAAACTGACATCTATTTCAAGCTCACTGACTCCCACAGCTACCTGGACCACACACCCTCTCACCCACCCTCCTGCAAGAATGCGATCCCCTACTCCCAATTCTTCCACTTCTGCCGTGTCTGCTCCCAAGATGGGGCGTTCCATTCCCAATCATCTCAGATGTCCTCCTAGTTCAAGGACCATAACATCCCACCTCCGGTGATCAAAAATACCCTCAACCACTTCTCTTGCATTTCCAGCACTTCTGCCCTCTCGTTTCTTCGCCCCAAAAGTAAAGACAGAATACCCCTTGGCCTCACATATCACCCCATCAACCTCCGCATCCAACGTATCATTATCCGCTACTTCCGCCACCTACAATCCGACCCCACAGCCAAAGAGGTATTTCCCTCCCCACCCCTGTCAGCCTTTCATAGGGACCGCTCACTCCACGACTCCCTCGTCCGTTCCACACTCCCCACTAACTCCACCACCCCTTACACCTTTCCCTGCAACCGCAGGAAGTGCCGTACCTACCCCTATGCCTGCCCCCTCACCTCCATTCAAGGCACAAAACAATCCTTCCGTATTAGACAGCGGTTCACCTGCACATCCGTCAACTTGGTCTACTGAATCGCTGCTCTGGATGTGGCCTCCGCTACATCAAAGAAACCAAACATAGATTTGGAGACCGTTTCATAGAGCATCTGCACTCTATACACGACAAACGACAACGCCGTCTGGTCGCCAACCATTTTAACTCCCCCTTCCACTCCCTGGGTGACATGTCCATCCTGGGCCTCCTCCAATGTCACAATGACGCTACCCGGAAACTGGAGGAACAACGCCTCATATTCCACCTCGGGAGTCTAATGCCCAATGGCCTAAACATAGAATTCACCAGTTTCAAAATCTTCCCACCCCCAGCCTCATCCCATGACCAACCCTCCCTCTCATTCCCGCCTCCGTGACCTGACACAACCTGTTCATCTTCTCTCCCACCTATCCACCCCACCCAACCCACTGATCAATCCCCACCACTCCCTACCTGCATTCACCTATCACCATCCCACCTACTTTCCCTACCCCCACCCCTCCTCTCTCTATTTATTTCCCAGCTCCCTTCCACCTCCCCATTTCTGAAGAAGGGTCCCAACCCAAAACGTCAACTTTCCTGTTCCTCTGATGGTGCCTCGCCTGCTGTGTTTCTCCAACTCCATACTGTGTTGTCTCTGGCTTCAGCATCTGCAGTTCTTGCTATCTCTGACAGTAGGAATGTTAGGTTTTTTCCAAGCCAAAAGGGTGTCACAAGTGGTATGCCACAGGAGTTGGTGTTGGATTGTCAACTCATTGTTGAATGGGCAGTCGGATAATTTAGCAACAGTGAAAGAGTTGAGAGAGGTGGTGTAAGGTAGGGTACACGTGAAAACCAATGCTATGTCTGTGACTATTGCTGATGGACTGAATTACAAATTGTTCAAAGTTACAGAGTTTATGCCAAATGTGTTAGTGATGGTTTCAGGGATTTCCTCAAACCATCCTCAGGCATCACAGCTTGTACACACCTATACATTTTAACTTTCAAATGCAAAATACATCAAATCTGAAATAAAAATATAGGAAATAAGATCATAAAGCAAGGAAAGTGAACTTGACTAAACTAATAAGGTGCTAATAAGGAAATGTGAAAATTAATTCTAATAGTAAATGAAAGAAGATGGTCAATGGAAGCACTGATGTGAACTGGCCATTTTGTGGATATAAGTTACAGGTTAAAAGTGTGAGAAGGGCATTAAAGCACAGCAATATAGTAGCATTTTTTAAAAATAATATAGGTCTTTAAATAATATTTTCTATGAGAGGTTCCTTTCTCCCCAAGAGGTTTCGGGCTTGAATTTAATAGGCTTTCAGCTAAAGACGTTTACTGCAAGCTAGTGGTTAGTAATTCCCAGCATGCATGCATGACTACATCTCCATGACAATCTCTGAATCAATTACGCTTGGACTTAATGCTTGCAACTGTATCAGTGTACTGCTGCAAAATTAGGGAAAAAAATACACCCAGGTAGGCCACTTTTATTATTTCTTTTTAAAACTTTTCAGAATATGGATTTCTATAATATAAAATAACGCGGTCTCCTGGCTCAGACATAGGGACACTACCAAAGGAACTCCTTCCTTTGACAGGACATCATGTAAACTGTTACTTATGTCTGAAATCTTAGTGAGACTTCATGGATATTTTCTAATCAACCTTTTCTTATTCATTCACTTGTGGGACATGGGCATTGCTAGCTGGGCCAGCATTCATTGCCATCTCTAGTTGCCTTGAGAGCATGCTAGTGAGTTGGCTTTTTGAACCACAGCAGTCCATGTGCTGTAGGTAGACCCACAATGCTTTTAGGGAGAAAATTTCAAGATTTTGACCCCGCAACATTGAAGGAATGGCAATATACTTCTAAGGGAGGATGGTAAGTGGATTGTAGGTTGTGATGTTCCCATGTATCTGCTACTCTGTTCATCTAGATGGAAGTGGTTGTGGGTTTGGACGGATCTTTGATGAATTTATGCAGTGCACCTTGTAGATAGTACACACTGCTGTTGACCGTCGGTGGTGGAGAGATTGGAGTTTGTGATTGTGGTGCCAGTCAAGTGGGCTGCTTTGTCCTCGATGGTGACAAATTTCATGAGTCTGGTTGGAGCTGCACCCACCCAGGCAAATGGGGAGTATTCCATCACACTCCTGACTTACGCTTTGTAGATGGTGGACAGGCTTCCAGGAGACAGGAGGTGAGCTCCTTATTGCAGTGTCCCTAGCTTCTGATCTGCTCTTGTAGCCACTGTATTTATAAGGGGAGTTCAGTTGAGTTTCTGGTCAATGGTAACCCTGGGATAGTGGGGGACTCAGTTATAGCAACACCATTTAATGTCAAGGAGTGGTGTTTGGACTGTCCATTATTGGAGATGGTCATTGCCTGTTATTTGTGTAGAGCGAATGTTACTTGCCACTTTTCAGCCCAAGTTTGGATATCATCCAGGTCTTGTTACATTTGAACACGGAGACAGCTTCAGTATCTGAGGAGTCGTGAATGATGTTGAATATTTTGCAATCATTGGCGAAAATCCCTGTTGACCTTCTGTTGGAGGGAAGGTCATTGATGAAACGGTTGAAGATGACTGGGCCTAGAACACTACCCCGAGGAACTTGTGCAAAGATGTACTGGAGCTGAGATGACTAACCTCCAACAACCACAAGCATCTTCCTATGTGCCAAGTATGATTCCAACCAGCAGATTGTTTTCCCCAATTCCCACTGATTCAATTTTGCTAGTGCTTCTTGAGGCCACACTTGATTAATGTGGCCTTGACTTCAAGGACTGTCACTCTGACCTCATCTCTGGAATTCAGTGCTTTTGTCCATATTTGAATGAGGTCAGGGGCTGAGTGGCCCTGGCAGAACTCAAACTGGGCAGTAGTGAGCAGATTGTTGCCAAGCAGGTGCTGCTTGATAGCACTGTTGATAACACCTTCCATTAGTTGAAGAGGGTGGATTTCTTGTGCTTTTTAAACTCAGGATAAACTGGGCAATTTTCCACATTGTCAGGTTGATGCCAGTTTCATAGCTGTACTGGAGCTAAGGGGTGAGAGAACTTCTGGACCACAAATACCAATGCCAGAATGTTATCAGGGCCCATAGTCTTTGTAGTATTTAGTGCCAACAACTGTTTCTTGATATCACATGGAGTGAATCAAACTGACTGAAGACTGGCATCTGTGATGTGGAGACCACTTGAGGAGGCCAAGACAGAGCATTCACTTGGCACTTCTGGCTGAAGATTGCGTGATTGCTTCAGCCTTATCGTTTGCATTGATGTGCAGGGCTCTTCCATCATTGAGGATGGGGATACTTTTGCAGCCTGAGTTGTTTAACTGACAACCACCATTTACAACTGAATGTGACAGGACTGCAGAGCTTGGAACTGACCCCTTTGTTTGTGGGATTGCTTAGCTACATCTATCATTTGCTGCTTATGCTGATTCACACACAAGTAGTCCTGTTTGGTAGTTTTATCAAGGTAACATCTCAATTTTAAGTATGCCTGGTACTGTTCTGGGATTCCCTCCTGCGCTCTCCATTGACCCAGCATTGATCCCCTGGCTTGATGGTCACGGTAAACTGGAGGAATATGCTGGGCCATAAAGCTGCAGAATATGTTGGTGTATGGTTCTGCTGCTATTCAGAGATGTTACTACAGAGGGGACCTGAACACGGGTCTCTTAGCTCAGAGGTAGGAACATTATCACTATACCACAAGAGTCTTCAGTATGGTTATATGCTTACTTAGATTATTACACTACATTTATAGTTGCCAGGCGAACAGACTGACCAATAGACTGGCTGCTTGATAACATACCATGTTCAGACAGTAAGACAGAGACCTTATGTACTAGGGCATCACATTTGTGCTATCATCTAAAAGGCACACTGTCTTTCAGAGCTTGGTTCAATGATGCAAAATCCTTTTTTCTTTTGAACAGGAAACCTGCTCTTACATATATATACAAAGATATACATCAGTACATCATCTTTCTACATTAAGACACATTCTGCTGAATGAACTACAGGACGAGATTTAATCCTTATAAAATTATCCCAACACAGTTCTGTAGCTTTACTCATTAGTGAGTTATCTGTCATTGTAGATAGAAGTATTTGTGTGTCATTGCAACATGGATGACTGTTTGCTGTCAGGTGCAATACCTTCAGTATTCGAGTCATCGTCTTGTATGAAGGACAGCTTTTCTAAATACGTTTTCAGTTTTTCCATAGGATTTGTACCAATGTTGTATAACTAGGACTGGACTCAACATCATAGTATCTTTCTGTGAACCCACATATTTGTTCAAAGTTCTCAAACTCTGGTGCTTTCTCTGTGGTCACATTGGTATGATAGTATGGTCTCTGATCAGGCTCGTACACCATTTCTCCGCTTCTTTCTATCAGTGTATAATGTAGGTAGTTGAATAGTAAGTGTCTGATGGAAGAACTGTGTATCTCTCCTCCAAAGGACAGATACCTACTGGTGAGTGTAAACCACTATGTTGAGAAGCACCATGTAAATTTAACATAGCTATCTCAAAATCTTGGCAAGTATCTTTGCTTTTGATGATCATGGGCTTCACTACATGTACAATGCATTCTATGAGACAATTAGATTAAGAATAGTGGGGAAAGGAGGTTAGGGTTGAATAGCCCATTTCCTGTACATATCTTGAATGGGTGCACATTTGTACTCCATACCATAATCAGAAAAGTTGTGAGGAAACATCAAGTATACTTAATATGGCAGTTAACGTTTTGAGCGTGTAATCTTTAATTTGTCTCACAAAAAAGAATTTGGTGAAATAGTCACCAAGACGTAGTTGTATCTTGGACATAGAAAATATTAGTTCCAATCTTGTGCCACGGCTCAGAAGGAAGTCAGTGTGCAATAGGTGGCTCTTCCAGTTGTTGAGGTTGACATGTTTCACACAACTTGATTAGTTCACCAATATCAGGCCAATAGGTAGATTCGTGTGCCAATGTCTTGATTTTTCTCTGTGAACATGTGACCCATGTGTATACAGTAAAGCATATCACAATGTAGAGAGCTTGTGGGTTAATCACTTGTTCGCCTTTGAACATTACATTCTGCAAGATAGTCCTCATTATTTCTGCATGTCCAGAAAGGTGTTCACTCAGGGATTTGTTGAATGCGTTCGGGCTATGCTCTGATGATTCTGAGCTGATGTAGCTGGGCATCAAAAGTAGCTTCCAGAATCTGCTGTGCTTGGCTATGACCAAAATGAATGAGACTGAATGAGATTGACATGGAGACTATCTTTGCTTTTAGTTGGATTTGAAAGTCTGCTAAGAGCATCAAGAATAGTCTTCTGTGAGCCTGGTTTGTATTGTACCTGACAACTTGACCTTCAAATTGGATGCTGTAGTCATGGAGGTGCACTTGAGAAAGATTTTTGACCAATCATTTCCAGCTTGAGATTGGTATGAACCGCAGTGCTTCCTGAACAGCTACATGTGAAGCCACTGTATTCTGAAAACTAAGTGTTGACTTTCCTTTTCTATGCTGGGGTTGTTTGCCTGAGCTGTTGTAAGCTTTAGAACCAAATGCAATAGACTTATCTTGCTGTAATAGATACACTCTGGGGCATTTCTGGGATGCAACTGGTTCCACTGCAGTAAGCTTTGGAGGATACTAACATAGAATAAACTTGATGTTGCAGCCTGGAATTTTTGGTGTTACTATTCACACGTTTGTTATCACTTGGGTCTCATGAAACATAAATCCACACACTCTGATAAACTAATACTGTCTCTATACTACAGCGTCACATGTTATGACGTCACCATAAGAAAGTATGACGTAGCTTTCTGATCTGATCTGTCTCCAAAGTGTCCATCTTTAAACTATGAGTTCTAGTTCTAAGCTCACCTGAACCAAATTCATTTAGATATCAAGCCTATTCCTAAATTCATAAATTCCATCCACCCTGTTGTTTCATTGTCTGTCTTGTAACTAAAATGTTTTCCAGCTACATTTCACTGACCTCTCAGTACATAGGTTTCATCTGTTCTCCAAAATGCCATTCATGTTGTCCATTTGATTGCTCATTAATATTCACATGAATTGCAGACTAATACAGTTCACAAATCAGACTCACCTTTTTCATGAAACATAACACAAACCTAGATATTACTGCATTTTCTTTTACTGCTAATTTTGACTTTGAACACAATATGTGCGATATTCATCTTGTTAATTTAAGAAAATTTTTTCAACAAAACTATAAAAGTTTTTTAATTTTACTTCTGCAGCACGGTGGCTCAGTAGTTAACACTGCTGCCTCACTGCACCAGGAACCTGGATTTAATTCCACCCTCGGGCAACTGTCTGTGTGGAGCTTGCACATTCTCCCCGTGTCTGCGTGGCTTTCCTCTGGGTGCTCCGGTTTCCTCCCACAGTCCAAAGATGTGCAGATTAGGTGGATTGGCCATGCTAAGTTGCTCATAGTGTTCAGGGATGTGTAGATTAGGTGAGTTATAGTTGGATGGGTCAGGGTGGGATACTCTGTGGGTCAGTGTGGACTTGTTGGGCCGAAGGGCCTGTTTCCACACCTGTAGGGATTCTATGATCTATTAGATCAATATCATTAGTGGTAAAGACACGAAATTTGTCTGGACTACAATGGGACCAAAAACAAACATCAGGCTAGAAGAGGGACAATTTGATATGTCTCAAGTGAAGAGTATGACAAGCCTGGAAATTATTCAATCTTTATACAGAACAAGTATTTAGAGAAGTAGATGCATTAGAAGGGGTAGACATTGGAGGCAAGAGCTTAAAATTGTGACACAGTGATGACACAGCTATATTTGCCAATTTAGAAAGGCTTTACACAATATTATAGATCAAGTCAAATCCAGAAGTTTAGAATATGGATTGAGGATGAATATTAAAAAGACAAAAATGATGTCACTTAGAAGGAATTAATGAGAAGAAGCTACAATGAAGATTGAACTAAATAGTCTCATACTGGAACAAGTAGATAAGCTATTTAGGACAAATGATTACAGAAGATAACAGATATGATAACAAGTGAGAAAATAGAGATTGCCAGTGCAATTTTGTGAAGGTGAAGGAGACATTAACAGTAAGAAAATTCAAATATCTAACAAGGAATAAACTCATAGGATGCTACATTCTATCAATGTTCCTGTATGCCTCAAACCTGGGCAATGAATACAAAGCTGCGGATGAAATTAGAGGCCTTTAAGATGTAGGTGTTGAGATTTTAAAAATTCTATACACAGACCATAAAACAAATGAAGAGCTATTTGAAATAGCAAGCGCAAAAGAACTTAAAACATTAACATCCAGAAACAGAGATAATTCATTTCTGATGAAGGGTCTAGGCCCGCAACATCAGCCTTCCTGCTCCTCTGATGCTGCTTGGCCTGCTGAGTTCATCCAGCTCTACACCTTGTTATCTCTAACATCCAGAAACAACTGTGTCAAGATTTCAGCCATTTGACCAGGACTGAAAAGTTAGAAATCCATGCTAGAGGACAAAGTGGAAGGCAACAGAAAGAAGATTCGACCCAAGCATAGGTGAATGATGGATGTCTCAGAGTGGTTGCATACGAGGTACAATGGATGTATAAGTGCAGAGCAAGACAGTCAAGTATGGCACGTTGTAACAGAAAATCTTCAGGCAGGAGTAGCTAAAGCAGCAACAGCAGCGCTGGCTCAAGGTGGGAGGAGGTAATTAACATGAGAGATCCCTTGTGTTGACAATAAACACCAGTTGAGTCAAAAAGGCTGTTGTCTAATGGATTCCACAAAATATAAATGTGTTGAAAAGGTCCACAGGCTTATGTCAGTTCCTGTGACCTTTAACTGTGGTCTGTGAAAAACAAAAGTGTGTACACAAACATAAAACTTTATAGGGAATACAGGATAATACCCATCCGAAAATGGGACAAATTACTACAACGAAGCAACAGCAAACCACAGAACCATGAAAGTGACCTTGGATTGTACAAAATATTGTAAAACTTATTTTACTGATGATCAATACAACTGAAAAGAATGTGATTCATTAATGCATGGAAATTGAGTACATAGTCAATTCAAGGTCAGCTTCCTAGAATAGTGCAGATTTGACTACTCACATGTTTCTCCACCTCTTCCCCAAGGATCTTGCTGTGTTTCATAAAATCTGCAACAGGACCTGCCAACACAACATCGAAAGCTTCCACATATGGTGCCAGATCTTGAACTATGAAAGGAAAAAACAAAAGTCATGTGAAACCCTAATTGTTTCCCTTGAATAAATAACAAATTGCTTAAAATATTCAAATTGAGTTTGGGGGCTTTGGTATAGAGGAACCAGCAATGAGTTTCACTTCTTACTTTTACCTTCACTATTGACAAATTGATTCCCCATTTTCCTTACTCTTTCTTTAGTCCCAGCACACTCCTCATTCTCTTCTCTAAATCAAGCCATCAATATTGGTTATAGGATAATTAAAACATATAGACACAACATAGCAACAGCTGAAATGTCAATGATACTTAAAGAGCAAGATCATGTCATGCAGTAAAAAACATCTGTCCACATGAAAACAGCACATTTTTCCTGAAAATAAGCTTCACAGAAACAGATAAAATAGGATCAGAAGTAAGCCACTCAATCCTTTGAGCATGCTCTACCTTTCAATACGATCAAGGCTGATCACCCAACTCCCACACCCTATGACCTCTTTAACCTTAAGAACTATACCTAGCTCCTTCTTGCAAACAATCACTCAACCACATTCTATGGCAGAGATAACAAGCATGGGGCTGGATGAACACAGCAGGTCAAGCAGCATCATAGGAGCAGGAAAACTTGACGTTTCGGGCCTAAACCCTTCATCAGAAATTAGACAACTTCACAGGCTCTCATTCTCTGGGTGAAGAAATTTCTCTTCATCGGAGTCCTAAATGGTCTACTCCATATCCTTAAACTGTGACCCCTGGTTCTGAACTCCCTGATCATCAGGGACATCCTTCCTGCATACATCCTGTCAATTACTGTTAGAAATTTATAGATTGCTATGAGGTTCCCCCCTAATTCTACTAATCTCCAGTGAATATAGTTTTAATTGATCCAGTCTCTCTTCTTATATCAGTTCTGCTATCCCAGCAGTCAGGTTCATTGAACTCGTTGCATGCCCTCAGTACCTACAGAATCCTTCCTCAGGCAAGGAAATCACAGCTGCACACACACAATACTCCAACATACCAAGGCCCAAACAGCAAGGCATCCCTGACCCGTGCTCAAATCCTAAGTCAAGGCCAACATACCATTTGACTTCTTCACCACCTGTTGCACCATGCTTACTTACACCGACTGATGTACAAGGACACCCAGGTTTTATTGCAAATCCCCTTTCCTAACTATAACCATTCATTTTATCATCTGCTTCCGAAGTGGATACCATCACATTCATCTACCTCATACTTCATCTGATATGCAATACCCACTCACTCAACTTGTCCAAGTCAATCAATCTAGAGCATCTCTGTATTCACCTCAGTTCTCCCTCCCACCCAATTTTGCATCATCTGCAAACTTGGAAATATTACATTAAGTTTCCTCATCTAAATAATTAACATATATTGTAAATAACTGGTGTCATCACACTTCATTCAGTAGCACCCACTAGTCACCACCCGCCTCTTGGAAAAAGACCTGTTTATTCCTATTCCTGGTTTCCTGTCTGTCAACCAGCTGTTTATCCAATCCTGTGCAACCAAACTTTACATGGGATGTGGGATCTTATCCAGAGCCTTTTGAAAGTCCAAGTAAACCACATCTACTGGCCCCCACTTCATCAACCCTACAGCTACTAATTACATCCTCAAAAAAATCCTCATAAGTAGATTTGTCAAATATGATTTCCCTTTTGTAAATCCATGTTGAGTCTCTCCAATTACTGTAGTTTTCCAACTGCTCTGCCAGTAAGTCTTTTGTGATGGATTCTAGAATTACATTCCTCCCCTTCCACCAAATATGCAAGGCTAAATGGTCTGTAATACTGTGTGTTCTCTCCACCTCCTTTCTTTAATATTGGGGTTGTATTAGCTACCCTCCAATCCTTACTTGAAAGATGACCACCAACACGTCCACTATTTTTAGAGCCATTTCCTTGAGTGCTCTGGGATGTAGTTACCAGGGCCTAGGTACTTATTGATCATTAATCCCATCAATTTCCTCAATGCTATTTCCCTTCTAGTACCAAATTCCTTCGACTCCTCCCTGTACTAGACCCTGAATTCCCTAACATTTTTTGGCACACATGTCCTCTTTTCTGAGACAGAGCCAAACTATGTATTTAAAATCCATGTCTTTCTTCCTCATTATAACTTGCCCTGTTTCTGATTGTAAGGGACCTACATTTACATTCACTAATTTTGCTCTTCACACACCTATAGCAATTTTTACTATCAATTTGTATGTTTCCCCACAAGCGTTCTCTCATACTCAAGTTTACCCCACTTTTAACCAATCCTTTGCTGAAATCTAAGATAACAAGCATGGGGCTGGATGAACACAGCAGGTCAAGCAGCATCATAGGAGCAGGAAAACTTGACGTTTCGGGCCTAAACCCTTCATCAGAAATGGGGGAGGGAAAGAGGGTTCTGAAATAAATAGAGAGAGAGGGGGAGGCGGATAGAGGATGGATAGAGGAGAGGATAGGTGGAGAGGAGGCAGACAAGTCGAAGAGGCGGGGACGGAGCCAGTAAAGGTGAGTGTAGGTAGGGGGGCAGGGAGGAGATATCCATCCTCTATCCGCCTCCCCCTCTCTCCCTATTTATTTCAGAACCTTCCTCCCCTCCCCCATTTCTGATGAAGGGTTTAGGCCCGAAACGTCAAGTTTTCCTGCTCCTATGATGCTGCTTGACCTGCTGTGTTCATCCAGCCCCATGCTTGTTATCTCGGATTCTCCAGCATCTGCAGTACCTTTTACCTTTGCTGAAATCTAAACTGCTTCCTGTCCTTCCATCTGCTTTTTGGCAAATTTGTATGCCCATTCCTTGTATCTAATACTATCTCTAATTTCCCTTGTTAGCCTTGGTCAAACCATTTTTCTCATTCTAGTTTAGTGCCAAATGGGAATGAACAATTGCAAAAACAGAAATTGCTGGAAAAGCTCAGCAGGTCTGGCAGCAACTGTGGAGAGACAGCAAAGTCAAAATTTTGGATCTAGTGAATCTTCTTCAGAACTGGGCTTTGGAATGGTTACTGGACTCCAAGTGTTAACTCTGCTTTCTTTCCACAGATGCTGCCAGACCTGCTTAGTTTTTCCAGTAATCGGTTTTTGTTTCCGATTTTCAGACTCTGCAGTTCTTTTGTTCATTCCTAAACAAAAAAAAAGTATTGTTGCAGTTCCTCCATGTGCTCATTAAATGCCATTGCCTATCCATCATCATCTCTTTCAGTAACACTCCCCAATTTATCATAGCCAGCTTGTGCTTCATACCATTATAGTTTCCTTTATTTACATTCAAGATTATCATCTCAGAATCTATGTAGATTCATAGTACCATGCAGATTCATAGTACCATAAAGATACATAGTACTATGAAGATTCACAGTAATATGAAGATTCATAGTAGATTCTTAATGAAGACTATTTAAGATTCTTAATGAAGAATCCAGAATATTATGGCCACTCTTCCTCTACAAGTCTAGCATGGCTAGATCACCAATTATTCCTTTATCTGGTTTCAGAATACCCAGTGTAGGATGGCCTGGTCTCTAGTTGGTTCCTCAATGTACTGATTTAGAAAATCAGCCCTTACACACTCTAGGAATTCCTCTTTTATGGTATTGTTATTGATTTGACTTTATTTGCCCAATCAATATGCAGATTAAAGTTGCCCTTAATTACAGCTCTCTTTATTGCTTGCATCCCTCATTTCCAGTTTAATGCCTTCCCTAATGTTACCAATACGGTTTAGGGGCCGACATAGAACTCCTGCTGTCATCTTCCGTTCCTTTTTGTTTCTAGCTCTACTCATACCGATTCCATTTAACCAGAGCTAATATCCTTTGTCATTATTACGTTAATTTCCTCTTTAACCAGCAATGCTACCTGACCTTCTCCTTTTTATCCATCCTTCTTAAAAACTGAATACCCCGGATATTCAGTTTTCATCCCTGGTCACCCTGCAGCCATGTCTCCATATTCCCAACAATATCACACTGGTTTATATCTATTTGTGCAACGGATTCATCCAATTTTATTGCGAATGCTCTGTGCATTAAGACACAATGCTTTAAGGCTTGTCTTTTTAACATTCTTAGTCCCAATAGCATTATTTTGTACTTTGGCCCTGCATGTTTCTTGCCCTTGAATTCTATGCCTATCACTTTTCCTATTTCTCATTCTGTCCTTTGTTTTTGCGCTTGTTTTCCTCTCTTCCGTCTCTCTGTACAGGTTCCTATCCTCCTGCTGTTTTAATTTAAACCCTTCCCAACTGCATTAACAAATATTTCCTCAAGAACACCAGTTCTAGTCACAGAATAATACATCATGGCAACAGACCCTTCGGTCCAACCAGTCTACGCTAAACATATTCCCAAACTACACTAGTCCCACCCGCCTGTGCTTGACCCATATCCCTCCAAACCTTGCTATTGCAGCCCTATCCTGAATTTAAAGCATAAACATTGTGAGGAGTATTTTGATGGGAAAATTATCAAGAAGTTGTTTATTTATGCAATGGAGAGAAAGCAAGAGAGTTTTAATGTTAAACCCCCCCAGAAAAAAAATTAGAAATGTGCTCAAAATAAGAGTTATTAAACTAAATAAGGAGATACTACTGAAAGAAAGAGAACATGAGAAAGAGACTCACATGTGTATGCGCACTATACATAAGTGAGAGAATGAGAGATTGCATGAGAGGTTGAAAGACAGCAAGCGCATGAGATAAATCACAAGAGAAAGATAAAGTGCTGCAAGCTAGAAAGAGAAACAGCATGTGTGAGTGAAAGAGCGAGCATGAGCCAGATTGGCTGGTAAATAAGAGTAAGAGCGAGCAACAAACAAGAGAAACAGTAAAAGTGCATGCTGAACAACAAGAAAGAGCACATACCCAGCCAGAGCAGGGGAAAACACATACCAAACCAGAGAAAATGCACACTGAACAAGAGCTAGACAGCCTATCAAAGGCAAGAGGCAGCTTGTGAAATGTCAGTGAGAGAGCACTGCTTAACAAGAGCAAGCAACAGTACTCACTGAACAGCAGCAAAAGAAATGTATGCACCAAACAACAGTAAGAGAGTCTGCAGTGAACAACACAAAGAGGCAGCTTGAGCTGAACAAGACCAGGAGAGAGCAATGTTAAATGACAGGAGAGTGGGACTCAAATGTGAGTGTGTGTGTGCCAAATGAGAGAAAGTGTGTCCAGAGAGGGTTAACGTGCCACCATAAGTTATATGTGCAGAATTAAACCATTGGGCCCATCAAATCTGCTCCTCCATGCAATGACGGCTGGTACATTTCTCAACCCCATTCTTCTGCCTTCTCCCTGTAGCCCTTTGTCTTAACGATACTCAATAACTTAGCCTCCACAGGGAGAAAAAGTTCCATAGATTAACCACCCTCTGCCTGAAGAAATTCCTCCTCAACTCAGATCTAAAGGTTTGTCCCTTCACTCTGGTCCTAGTCTCTCCTACTGGTGGAAATGTCTTCTCCATGTCCAATCTCTCCAGGCCTCTCAGTATTCTACAAGTTTCAATCAGATCACCCCTCATCCTTCTAAACTCTACTGGCTGTCTCTTTCTGAGTTAACCTCAGTGAAAGTGAGTAGAGGGCACAAAGTACTCTTTAACTTAATCAATTCACTCTTTTATTCTAAAGAGTCTCAAAAGTATCAAACATCAAAATATCAAGTATCTAAGTATTAAAGATACTCAAATACCAAAACATTCTCAAATACAAATTGTAAACAGTTAAAAGAAACCACACTAGTCACCCTTCTGCTAACTTAAGACTGCACTTAAATCAAAACATTACCCAGGAATCATCAGCTAGCCAGGCTGCACAATTCCTTTCTTCTCTTCCATCTCACCTCCTGCCAAGGGATTGCTCATGCGCAGTTTCTGTCCGGAGTTACGCTAGAGGGCTTAGGTGATGCTAGGTTTTATCCCTCATCTCCTATTGGCTTCTGTCCAATCAGAGATGTCCATGTTGTGTTGTGAAGCGCCGATCCTTCCGATCATGTACCAGAACTGCTTCCCTTGTCCTTGATTGGTCTGAGTAGCCGCCATTACGTACCTGACTGTTAGCACATCCTCTCGTTCAGCTTGAGCAATTTGCAGTCTCTCCATTTTGAGCTTTAATCCTTTCCTGTCCTGGCCAACACTCCATTGAGTAGTTAAGTCATAGAGTCATACAGCATGGAACCAGACCCTCCAGCCCAAGTAGCCCATGCTGACCATGTTCCCAAATCAAACTAGTCCCACTTGCCTGTGTTTGACCCATATCTCTCTAAACCGTTCCTATTCATGTATTTATCCAAATGTCTTTTAAATCATGTAACTGTACCTGCATCCACCATTTCCTCTAGCTGTTCACTGCACACACAAACCACTCTGTGTGAAAAAGTGGTCCCTCATATCATTTTTAAATGTTCTCCTCTCACCTTAAATATATGCTCCCTAGTTTTGAACTCCCCCACCCAATGGAAGAGACCCTTGCTATTCATCTTATCAATACCCCTCATGATTTTATAAATCTCTAATAAGGTCACCCCTCAACCTCCTACACTCCGGTGGAAAACGTCTCAGCCTATCTTTATAACTCAAACATTCCATTCCCGGCAACATTCTGGTAAATATTTTCTAAACCCTCTCCAGCTTAATAATATCCTTCCTATAACAGGGAGACCAGAACTGGACACCTAAACAGGCCTCACCAATGTCGAGTACAACCTGAACATGAGATCCCAACTCCTATACTCAAAGATCTAAAAAATGAAGGCAAGTGTGCTAAACATCTTCTTAACCACTCTGTCCACATGTGATGCAAATTTAAATAAAAATGAACCTGTTGGTCTCTCTGTTATACAACACTACCCAGGGCCCGACCATTAATTGTTTTAGTCATGGACTTGTTTGCTTAAGCAAAATGCAATACCTCACATTTATCCAAATTAAACTCCATCTGCCACTCCTCAGCCCATTGACCCAATTGATCAAGATCTCTTTGTAATCTTAGATAACCTTCTTCACGGTCCACTATAGCACCAGTTTTGGTGTCAATCGCAAATTTCTGTGTCTCCTAAATTCTCAGCCCTTACCCTCCCCTTCCCCAGAAACTCCTCAGATCAGATGTGTGCCAACACCTGACACCTCATGCCTCAAACCCCTCACTCATCCCTCAATAGCACTCATACACTCAATACCAACCCATGACCATCTATCTACCTATGGTTCCCAGATGGTTACTGAATTCAAATTTCACCATCTGCTATCATGGGATTCAAACCATGTTCCCATAATGTTTAAATAAAAGAAAGAACTGCAAAACTGTAGAACTGAAACAAACAAAAACAGAATTTGCAGGAGAAACTCAGCAGATCTGGCAGCATCTGTGGACAGAAACAGAGGTAATGTTTCGAGTCCAGGGACCCAAAACTGGACTCGAAATATTAACTCTTTGTTCTCTGCACATACGCTGCCAAAATTTCTCCAGCAATTTCTGGTTTTCTTTCCCAAACCACTTGTCTGGTTTTCCGGATTAGTAGTGAGGCACTGTGGGCCATCAACAGCAGCAGAATTGTACTCCAACACAAATCGGTAACCTCATGACCTGGCATATCCCTCATTTAACCATTGCCATCAAGTCAGGGCATCAACCCTGGCTCAATGGAGAGTGCAGGAGGGCATGCCAGGAGCAGCACCAGGCATACCTTAAGATAAGTTGTCAACCTGGTGAAGCCACCAAACAGGACTACTTGCATGCCAAACAGCATAAGCAGCAAGTGATAGACAGAGCTAAGTGATCCCACAACCAACGATCAGACCTAAGCTCTGCAGTCCTGCCACATCCAGTTGTGAAAGGTGGTGGCTGATTAAACAATTCACTGGAGGAGGCACCACAAATATCCCCATCCTCAATGATGGATAAGCCCAGCAAATCAGTGCAAAAGACAAGGCTGAAGCATTCACAGTAATCTTCAGCCAGAAGTGCCAAGTGAATGATTCATCTCAGCTTCTTTCAGTGGTCCCCAGCATTACAGATACTAGACTTCAGCCAATTTGATTCACTCCACGTGATATCAAGAAACGGTTGGATACTGCAAAAGCTATGGCCCTGACAACATTCTGGCAATAATTCTGAAGACTTGTGCTCCCGAACTTGCCACGCCCTTAGCCAAGTTATTTCAATACAGTTACAACACTGGTATTTACCTGACAATGTGGAACATTGCCCAAGTAAGTCCTGGACATAAGACGCAGCACAAATCCAAACCGACCAATTACCTCCCCAACGGTCTATTCTTGATCATCAGTAAAGTGATGGAAGTTGTTATCAACAGTATTATCAAGCAGCACCTGCTCAGCAATAACTTGATTAATGATGACCATTTTGGGTACCACTGGAGCCACTCAGCTCTGGACCTCATTACAGCCTTGGTCCAAACATGGACAAAAGAGCTAAATTCCAGAGGTGAGGCAAGAGTGATAGCCCTTGACATCAAGGCTGCATTCAACCAAGTGTGGGATCAAGAAGCCCTAGCAAAACTGGAATCAATGGGTACCGGGGGACAAACTCTCCAGTGCTTGCAGTCATACATGACATGTAGGAAGATGGTCGTGGTTGTTGGAGGTCAGTCATCTCAGCTCTAGGACATCTTTGGAAGAGTTCCTTGTTCCAAAAATTGTCAGCTGCTTCATCAATGATCTTCCCTCCATCATAAGGTCAGAAGTGGGGATGTTCACTGATGATTGCACAATGTTCAGCACCATTCGTGACTCCTTAGATACTGAAGCAGTCCATGTGCAAATGCAACAAAATCTGGACAATATCCAGGCTTGGGCTGACAAGTAGCAAGTAACATGTGTGCCACACAAATGCCGGGCTATGATATTCACCAATAAGAGACAATCTAACCACGGTCCCTTGGCATTCAACAGTGTTACCGTCACTGAATCCCCAGCTATCAACATCCTAGGGGTTATCATTGAACAGAAACTGAACTGGACTCACCATAAACACAGTGGCTGCTACAGCTGGTCAGAAGCTCGGAATACTGCAGCAAGTGACTCTCTTCCTGACTCCTCAAAGCCTGTCCACCATTTACAAGGCACAAGTCAGGAGTGCGATGGAACGCTCCCTATTTGCCTGGATGAGTGCAGCCAAAACAACACTCATGAAGCTTGACACCATCCAAGACAAAGCAGCCAACATGATTGGCACTACATCAACAAGCACTCACTCCCTCCACCACTGACGCTCAGTAGCTGCAGTATGTACTATCTACAAGATACACTGCAGAAAATCACCAAAGATCCACAGACAGCACCTTCCATACCGATGACCACTTCCATCTAGAAGGACAAGGGCAGCACAGACATGGGAACACACCCACTTTCAAGTTGCCCTCCAAGCCGCTCACCATCCTCACTTGGAAATATGTTGCCGTTCCTTCACTGTCACTGGGTCAAAATGCTGGAATTCTCTCCCTAACGGCATTGTGGGTCAACCCACAGCAGATGGACTGCAGCAGTACAAGAAGGCAGCTCAGCACCACTTTCTTAAGGGTAACTAGGGATGGGCAAGAAATGCTGGCCAGCCAGCAATGCCCACATCCCACCAATGAATTTTAAAGAAGTATTCCAGTGAGATTGCTACTACACTCAACTTCCTTTTCAATCCTGGGGCTGAGATGATTGGCCACCAACAACCATAACAATCTTCTCTTTAAGAGGTATAACTCCAACTATTATGTGTTAAAACTTGTATAATAAGTAACTGTCAATGATTTTTAAGCTGCAGAACCTGAAGTTTGGAGGAGGGTGTTACGACAGGATAGGAATGAGAGGCATAGTGACAGACCTTTTGCGCATTTACTGCAAATTAGTGCAAATTTAGATACATCATTGGATCATTAATTCTACGGAGCTGGCAAAATGGTCCATAAAAATATTTCAACTCATTAAAAATGCTAACCAATTAATGCTACACTTTCCCTGCAAATATTTATTTTTCATGTATTTATGTAATTTACTTTTTAAAGCTGTTATTGCATCTGCTGGTGCCATCTTTTCTTAAAAATGTACAATTTTAAAAAAGCTGCGCTGCCTTCTGGCTCTTTTGCTAATTATCTTAAACTTTTTTTCTGGTTCACAACACTCACACAACAGCCAATGTAACAATTCAAGTGCACTACCTCCATTGTCCCCATTCACTGTGTCAGAAACTGGGGTCAGAACACCTGGTATCTTCAAAGATGCTAACTCCAGCCGTTTGACAGATTTCTCCAAACGCTCCACTAAGTCTTGCAACTCCGCCATCACGGATATACTGTAAAGAAGATAATCCAAAGGGAATTAAATGGACATCTTGAAGAGTTAATTATGAAAAGAAACATACAGCATAGGTCAGTGAGAGTTATTAGTAAAATGATACTATTTAGAAGAGTTCAGGCAACATAGAATCATAGAGCTATACAGCACGGAAACAGACCCTTCGATCCAATTCGTCCATACCAACCAGACACGCTAAATTAATCTAGTCCCATTTGCCAGAATTTGTTTCATATCCCTCTAAAACCTTCCTATTCATGTACCCATTCAAATGCCTTTTAAATGTTGTGATTGTACCAAGCTCCATCACCTCCTCTGGCAGCTCATGCCATACACGCACCACCCGCTGCGCGAAAAAGTTGCCTCCTAAGGTCCCTTCTAAATCTTTCCCCACAATACGTCATGAATCAAAATTTGTAATTCTTAAGCAATTTATGCTCCAACACATAAACAATCAAGATCTCCTCCTTTTCAGCTTTGAATCATAGATAGGAGAAAAGCAAAAGCCAACATTCTCTGCAGTAATTTTAATGCCAGCAAAAAAATGCACTCCCGAAAGAAATTTTCCTGGCATCTTCGAGTGCTATTGCACACAACTGTAAGTGGTTGAACTGTTAGAATCAATGTACACTGCAGTTTTCTAAAGCAGAGTAATTACTCAGCTATTAGTGAACATTAATGAAATCTATCATGATTAAACAACAACAAACTAGCCATCTTTGCTTCCAACTATTCTGGGGCACAGAGTCATGTTTGTTTTTAAAAAGTTGTAAAGTAAATATTGCAAACAGAAAAAAAAGCAAAACAATAAATTAAAAGATTAAAAATTTTGCTACCAGAATAACTCTCTATTGTACTTGACATATTACAACCTTTTCAGCACTCTTAATCAAACTGCATCAGACTCTATCAGCATCAATGCCCTTTCCCCAGGTGACATCAAGATCTGAACTTTCGTAAAGACGGAGAGCTTCTCCAGATAACTCAGTGGTGTCTGATCCCTGATCCTGGGCCACCTGCCACCGAAATGATATCCACCACTTTCACCAGGAGGGGAGTGGGGGTGTGTTATACTTTGCACATCTGTGATTCACAGAAGCAACTGCAGATCTTAAAGTACCAGCTGCCTTCGAACAGCCTTCCAATTTCTCTAGTGGGCTGATCAAATTAGGACTTGTGGACTTTATACTTTGAGGAAAAGGTCTAAAGTTTTTGGAGCCTTCTGGAGAAGCAAGGAATCCTTTTGGAAAAATCTAGGAACATCTTTAGGAGACATAATGTGTCCTATGGGAGTGGTCAAATGTGTTTAGGTTTATTATAAGTAGACATGAATGTGTCAAAAATGCATAAACCCATTGGAATGACCTAACTGTCAAGGATACTGTCCAGCTGTCAAGGTCTTTAATTCTTGAAAGAAGAAACTGTTTTCTGTGTTTTTTTTTTAAAATCATGGCTTACTATTTTACTGTCTGTTGCTATAAGCTTGTGAGTTGTCATTATAGTGGTTGTGGCGTATGGCTGATTTCGCAACCTATTGTAGTGTGGTCCCTGTTAGTTCAGTTTGATTGACAGCACAAAATGCTTTTAAAGTCTTTGAAGTAGGGCTATAAATAAGAAATGCTTGTTTTTAAAAGGGGTTAAATAACTGAAGGAAAATTAAATGTATTTTTTTTTAAAAAGTCAATTAGATGCTTCTTAAAGCAGCAAATTAATAATTAAATATCTTAGTGCCCATCTCATTTGATCTCAACATGAGTCTTGAGATCTTCCTATGGTGGATGATTGGGAGTTGGCATAGAAGGTGTAAGGGCAAAGGGCTGAGAGTTTTGGGCTTGGGTTAGCACCAAGTTGGTAAAAGGCTGTAAAGGGAAAGGGAGAGTGGATACAGCGGACAAAAAATGAGGTTGCTGGAAAAGCTCAGCTGATCTGGCAGCATCTGTGAAGAAAAATCAGAGTTAATGTTTCAGATCCATTGACCCTTCCTCAGAGCAGTTCTGAGGAATAGTCACATGACCTGAAATATTACTCTGATTTTTCTTCAGATGCTGCCAGACCTGCTGAGCTTTTCCAGCAACTTCTGTTTTTGTTCCTGATTTACAGCATCTGCAGTTCTTTCGGTTTTTATTTAGTGGATAAAGAGGCATAGGTTGACACAGAGGGCACAAGGGGCCAGTGGTGTTGATACAGATGCACAAGTTAGCTTGAGGAGTTTGAGGGGCTATCAAGGGTAGGTGGAGTCTTGAAGTAGCATGGGCTGGCATAGATGGGAAATGAATTGGGAGGTGGAGTGCGAAGAGAAGAGGACTTTTTACTTTGTTTTTCAGCAGCAATGTAGTCTTGGATCACCGAGCAGGACTTTCCCACAGCCTGCCTCCACACTGGACAGCCCCTTCGGCTGCACCTGAACTCCTTCTTGGGGAGGCAGGCTAAGCTCCAGTTAACATCAGTCTCTCAGAATGAAAATCCAAATATCTGGATCATTTTCTCCTGAGTCTGATTTGCAGAGCCAGGAGTTTTCTGAACTCTGATCTCCTGCTCAGAAGCAAAAAATCAGGTCTAAGGGTTTTTTTGAGTATTAGTGAAGTCATGTTTTCAGAATCTGGCTTCAAGAAAAACTGTCCCTAAACATCCATTAGGTCACGTGAAGATTATAATGCCCACCTAACCCAAGGGTATCTTCCCTCACTAGGCAATAGCCTTGTTGTATAAACGCTGGACTGTTAATCCTGGGACCCAAGATAACATTCTGGGGACCTGGGTCTGAATCCCGCCACAGCAGATGGTGGAATCTGAGTTCAATGAATATCTGGAATGTAAAATCTAATATTGACCGTGAATCTATCGTTGATTGTTGGAAAAACCCATCTGGTTCACTAATGTCCTTTAGGGAAGAAAACTGCCATTCTTACCCAGTCTGTCCTACATGTGACTCCAGACTCACAGCAATGTAGTTGACTCTTAGCTGCCCCGTGAGCAATAAATGCTGCCTAGCCAGCAACACCCTCATTCCATGAATGAATAAAGAAAAATAAACAAAAACTCCCTAATCACGGCAAACATGCTCCCAATATCTATGCTTGTGAATCCTTTAACAATTCTCAAATGCAGCTCTCACTCTTGTAAAGTCTGGGAATTATAACCTTTGAAGTCAATCACTCCTCTGAGAAAAATGCTCTCTTCTCTCTTCCTACGAGTCAGTCTGTCTGGTGAACGTCTGACTCACTTGTCTAAAGCAAGTACATTTCAGAAAAGTGATTGCTATGATCCCAATAGTCACCATTATTGTTTAAGGTGAGATTTGAAATTGCACTACATGATTCTGCAGTTTAAAACAAACGAATGTTACAGTACAACGAACATGCAAACACAAACACAACTAAATAAACTGTCTTAGGTGAAAATTTTATGTCAAATTGCTTAATAGAACATACATTTTAAAACAAAAATACACAACTGAACAGCCCCTTTTTGCCTTGTAACCTCGCCTGGAGAAAATCTTTTGAGTTTTTTCAGGCTATTCATGGTTCCTTTGCTTTCTGGGATCAAATCAAAGTGTCAAAGCTGTCGAGAATATATTTCATTTTCAATGGGTATTCCAGCCAATCTGCACAACATGAAACTTATGGGCATCCTTCTTCAATCCTCCAAAATTTCTGAAGCACTCGTGGACCTTTCAATTCAAACTCAGGGTTCGCTGCATTCATGTTTAGTTCCTCCATCTCAGAAATACCCCTGATTTCTGATAGCCCAATTGATTCTGGTCTAAAGGTATGTTTCAAGTCATAGACTCTTCCTCTGCCTTCTGACACCCAATCTTAGTACTTCCAGCTCCAACCCGTAAAGACCTTCTAAAAAAATATAAAAACCAATTCCTAGAATTCCAATCAAGGCTGCAACCTGAATTACACACCATTACGGTAAGAGAAACTGAAAGAACTGCGGATGCTGTAACTCAGGAACAAAAACAAAGTTGCTGGAAAAGCTCAGCAGGTCTGGCAGCATCTGTGAAGGAGAAAACAGAGTTAACGTTTCAGGTCTGAAACGTTAATTCCTGTCCTTTAAATATTAAGAGGAACCTGCCTGCAATTTTTACAATAGTCAGTGCTTGCAAAACTATCACTACCACAGCTGTGTGCCTGTCAGTTCATTTTTGGATTGACAGCTCTTAAATGCTTACAAAATCTTTGAAGTGGGTCTATGAGGATGAGCACTTATCTGCTTTAGGATTAATGTAGGTAGAATATTGTACACAGACTTTTGTCATTGAGAGTGGTTATGTCTTGGAAAAAAAAATCCATAGGCGCTTAAGAATGTTATTTAATCTCCGCATGCATCCCAAGGTGTGCGCATGCTGAATATTGGGTGAAGTTGGCATGAAGGGTCTAAGTGTGGTAGATGGCAGCATGAGATGATTTATAGGCTATGAAAAAAAAGAGATTGCTGGAAGGCATTGGTTAGCATGGAGGTTTAATAGGCCATGGAGGGGTGGATAGAGGGACAGAGTTTGGAATCAGCAGGCAAAGAAGTGGAATGGGAAGGCAAGGGGCATGAGGGTTGAAAGACTATTCATTTTATTCCTTTTTTCATTGCTGCCAGGAGCTGGAACACTCAGGCTGGCCTCTTACCCAGCTCATCTCTGTATCTGGCAACCACTGAAATCTTTCCACAGCAGCAGCCGCAACTCCCATAAAAGCCAATCCCCAGAACAAAAAAACCAAATTTCCTGAACACTTTATTCCCCAGTGGGGCTTGCAGAGCTGGGAATTGTCCAACTCTGCCCTTGAACTGTCTGAAAATTCAGGCCATACTATCTGCAATTTCCCTGTTAATATTTCCCAATTTCAGCACTTTAAATAAAAAAGACTGTTTTGCCCTTTTTCCAGCAAAGTGAAGAAGTTCACAATTCCCAATGCTGTGTGCCATCTACAATGCTCTTGGCCAGTCAAAACAGATTATTCTCTTTGTATTATCCACATTGTTTATATTCTTACCCATGTACCATCACAACTTTGCTTCCCTCATCTTAAAGACATAGATTGTAATTGACTGAGGATCAAGGTAACATTTATCTGTATTCCCTACTCAATTTTGTGTCCATTAAACAATCCTTAATGCTTGGTAATATTTTACACAGAAGTAGACTGGTGGCAATTAGTGAAATAAAATCTTGAGATTTCTATTGGAAAATCCAAATATACCACATTCACTGGTTCTTCGTTGTCTATCCTGGTTGTCACAACCAACAAAAATCTCTAACTGATGATTTGTAAAAGATGATTTCCCTTACATATATCCATATTGATTTTACCAAGTCATAATTTTCTAAGTATCATTAAAATATTCCAATAAATTTGTGTAATATAGATATCAGACTAGCTAACTTACATCCCTATTTCCTTTCATCTTTTTTGTTTGGCTGAGTTATTTTTGTTATCTTCCAATGCACGGTAACTATTCCAGAACCTAGAAAATCCTGGTGATCAAAACTAATGCATCCATTATCACCATTGCTAATTCCTTTAAAACAAAAGAATGCCAGCCACAAAGTCCAGAAGGTTTGATGACTTTTAGTCCAATTAATCTCAATGGTACCTTTTTTAAAACAAATATTATTTCCTTTAAAATTTTTCATTCTCAGTCACATAATTTCAGAAAATAATCAGAACTTTTACCTTCGGGAATACAACAGGATAGTGTTGCTGAGGTCAAGTTGGTAAAACTAAATCAAGAAAGGCCTTTTTTTTTGCATCACAGCCAATAAGCCAGAGAGAATAACTTCTCAAGCACAGACAGCAAGCTTGGTACAACATCCCGAACAATGCCCTCAGCACGACTTGTCTACTCAAGGAGACTCAGCTGAAGGAAATCATTACATTCTTTAGGCATAACTGTGAAAAAGAGCAGTATGAAGCCAGCTTAAGCTTTGCTATCATGAATCATTTCATTAGTAAACTGACTTGCCTTCTCGAGGGTATTAAAATCATCTGATGGTGCTGAAACTCCCCCTGCACAGAGCAAGCAACATTTCGTGTGTACTTCCCTACCATGACCAAACCTGATGCTGTCACTGATAAATTTGATGCTCTTGGATTGCTCTTGTGTCAATGTGAAACAAACTAATTGTTCTTAGTGACTTTAATACAACAGAAACTGGTGCTGATCATCAGGTGTAGGAAGGGAGCATTGGAATAAATTGGGTCGACAGTTGTAGCAGCAATGGTTTCCATTTGTTGATGGTGCATGCTAACTGTGAGTTCTTAATACCAATACATTTTCCACCCCCAGTTGCAACAATACATTTTAATTGCATTCTCATTCTGTGCTTTGCCATCTAATCAACTGTATATTATCAACTGATAATTCATCAGGCAGAGGAGATAGACAGGATATAACAAAAGCCATGTGTGGTGTTGACTGTTAGACTAACCATCATCACGAAGTTAAACATCAAGTTCAATGCCCCTTGATATTCAGGGCATGAAGATGCAGCTTAAGGCTCAAAATGAGAGTCAAAGAATCTCTCCCAGAAAAATGCAGGAATTGAATTTGTACAGCAAAAATGGGCACAAAGCATGGTAAATAACCTTTAGGAATTGTGTATTATACTGGTCTAGAGGTCCCAACCTCTCATAATCATCAAGATTGGTTAGATTAAAAGAATGAGGTGAATAAGTCAACCAAGAAATTACTGTAAGAGAAAAATCACTTCCATCGGATTTACCTCAATGACCAATCATTACTGTCCAAACAATCATTATGATGTAGTGGTCCCAATTGCAATGGGGGTAATGTTGAGTTGAGATTAATACCAGACAAGTGAGACCCTAACAGGAACATAATTGGATAGATGATTTTTCTTTAAATGCTGTAACTGAAGTGATCTTTTACTGAAACATAAACATGGAATGTTGCAGTTTTAAAACAAAAGTTTATTCGCAACAGAAATGAAAATTCACAGAAAAAATTCTATTCTACTATAACAAAGATTCAATGATTGTTAAACACAGAAGAAATAGCCCAAGCACTCTTTATCGACTGAACAGAAACAAACCTTTGTACTGGAATCAGTACATCCTAGAACTTACACTCACTGTTGCAATTCTAAGCACATCCAGTGTTGTATTTGTAGCAAGACCCAGTCCAGCTGATTTCCAAACAAAAGAGACTTTCATTTTTTAAATACCGAAGGGCTTGAAGTCATTAAAATTTCAACTCATCTACTGAAACCATAGTTAATTCTTTATTAATTATAATGGTTCCAAGTTAGCATCCTTCCAGTGCTATATTATCCCTGATGCTGCTTCAAATCTCTTTTTCTTCTTTGATAAAACTTTGAAAACCTCTTCTTTTCCGCTGTCTTTCAACATTCTGGTCTGGGATTAATAGGAATTTCTTACTGTAAGATAATTTGAATACTTTAAACTCATATTCTTAGAAACATTGCTTAAGCTATTGAACGACATCTCAATACTTCGGAGCTTGATGCATGCTTCTCTCTTGACTGACTTTCCAGTACAAATTAAAACAAAAGTCAAAGAGTGTGGAAAGGTCTCCCACTAAGCCTTCTCGGTAGTACCCTAGGAACTCCAGGTAACTTCCTCTCACTCGGAATTACAGGTGTTATTATTTTTAATGACATAATTTTTATTGTTAATGCCAAACACACAGACAAACCCATATATTAAACTTAGAATTCTAAGAATCCAAACTTGCAAATAATATTAAAATACATATATACAAATTTTTCAGTTTCATTATACAATGCTCAGCAAAATATCCACAAGAACTGTCCAATGTAAGTGCTAAGAGATGCAAGACACTGAACTGATTCAAAAAGCAGATGAACTTCAGACATATGCCAACCATAAAAACTGGAAAAGATTCTACTATGTTCTGACATCTGTTCATCACCCATAGTTTATTAGTTCATTGTCAATCTTCAGTGCTAACAGACCAATACTGCTCACGGGAAAAGCCCAATTTTAAAGATGTGGTTAGAGTACTTTACAACGACATCCTTAATCAGCCACATCCATCAATGAAGTAGCAAACAACAGCTTGCAATTCACGTGTGAAGATCCTTCAATGTAGTTAAAAACAACAAATGCAAACAAACTGCTGTTTAGCAACAAAATTCTGGGAGCTAATGTCATCAAGCTAAGGTTTACAAGGCTGGAAGTCGATGCCTGGTCAAGAAACTCATTTATGTAGTAGCAAAGAACCATCCGGCAAAATTCACAGATTCATACAGTGCAGAAAAAGCCTTTCAGCCCATCAAGTTTGAACCAACACAATTACCACAAAAGGTGCATAATCCCAATTTCATGGACTTGTCCCATATGCTTCAATGTTATGATATTTAAAGCACTCATCCATTTTTTTTTAAAGTTGCAAGGTTTCTGGTCTTCACTACCTTTTCAGGCAGTGCATTCCAGATTCCCACCATCCACTGAATGAAAATGTTTTTTTCCTAAACCCCTTCTGAATCTCCTGCCCCTTACCCTAAAACTGTGCCCTCTCGTGAATGACCCCTCAATCAAGGGAAACAGCTACCCTCTATTCATCTTGTCCATACCCCTCAATCTTATACACCACAATCATGTACCCCCTCAGTCTTCCCTGCTCTAAAGAAACCAATCCAAACTTATCTAGTCTCTCCTTATAGCTCAATTTTTCCATACCAGGCAACATCCTGGTGAACCCCCTCTGTACCGTCTCCAGTGCTATCACATCCTTCCTGTATTCAGGCGACCCAAACTACACATAGCACTGTGACCTGATCAATGCTCTGTACAACTTCAACATTACCTCCTTGCTCTGCCAACTTCAGGGATCTTTGAATAATTAGCACAAGATCCCACTGTTCCTCTAAACTATCCAGTGTCCTGCCATTCATTAAATATTTCCTCATCTTGTTTCTTCTTCCAAAGTGCTTCACCTCGCACTCATCAGGGTTAAATAACATCCGCCACTGGTCTGCCCATCTGACCAACCCAGCTCTAACTTCCTGTGACTTCATCTATAACTATTACTTCATCTTCGCTATTAACCATGCTACCAATCTTGATGTCATCTGCAAATCTGCTTAATATTCCCCTGACATTTTCATCTGTATTATTTATGTATGTAACAAACAACAAAGTTTCCAGAAGTTCTGAGGAAGGGTCACTGGACCCAAAATGTTAACTCTGTTTTCTCCTTCACAGATGCTGCCGGACCTGCTGAGCTTCCCAGCAACTTTGTTTTTGAACAAAGTTTTCAGTATTGATCCTTGTGGTACGCTGCTGGACACTGGCCTCCCAGTCACTCAAACAGCCTTCTACCACTTCCTCCCTCACCCCAATCCCAGGCCCCAAGAAGACTTTCCACATCAGGCAGATGTTCACATCTGCCAATGTGGTATACTGCATCCGCTGTACCCGTTGTGGCTTCCTCGACATCGGGGAAACCAAGCGGAGGCTTGAGGACCGCTTTGCAGAACACCTGCGCTCAGTTTGCAACAAACAACTGCACCTCCCAGTCGCGAACCATTTCAACTCCCCCTCCCATTCCTCAGACGACATGTCCATCCTGGGCCTCCTGCAATGCCACAGTGGTGCCACCCGAAGGTTGCAGGAACAGCAAATCATATTCAGCCTGGGAACCCTGCAGCCCAATGGTATCAATGTGGATTTCACAAGCTTCAAAATCTCCCCTCCCCCAACCGCATCCCAAAACCAGCCCTGCTCATCTCCACCTCCCTAACCTGTTTTTCCTCTCACCTATCCCCTCCTCCCACCTCAAGCCCCACCCCCATCTCCTATCTACTAACATCATCCCGCCCCCTTGACCTGTCCGTCCTCCCTGGACTAACCTATCTCCTCCCTACCCCCCTACCTACACTCACCTTTACTGGCTCCATCCCCGCCTCTTTGACTTGTCTGCCTCCTCTCCACCTATCCTCTCCTCTATCCATCCTCTATCCGCCTCCCCCTCTCTCCCTATTTATTTCAGAACCCTCTTCCCCTCCCCCATTTCTGATGAAGGGTCTAGGCCCGAAACATCAAGTTTTCCTGCTCCTATAATGCTGCTTGACCTGCTGTGTTCATCTAGCCCCACGCTTGTTATCTCGGATTCTCCAGCATCTGCAGTACCTTTTATCTCTTCTACCACTACCATTTGTGTCCTACTACTAAGCCAGTCTCCAATCCATCTCACCAAGTTTCACTTAATTCCATGCGCTTTAATCTTCTCAATCAGTCTGCCATATAGAACCTTGTCAAAAGCTTTATGAAAATCCATATAAACTACATCAACTAAACTTCCCTCATCCACGCACTTAATCACATTTTCAAAAAATGGCATCCCTCTGACAAAGCCTTGCTGACTATCTTTAATTAACCCATGTCCTTTCAAGTATTAATTCACTCCTTCAGAATTTCATCCAATGGTTTCCCTACCACTACCATAAAACTCACTAGTCTGTAAGTTCCTGATTCATCTCTACCACCCTTCTTAAAAAGTGGAACTACATTTGCCATCCTCCAGTCCTCTGGCAATTCCCCTGTGGCTAGAGAGGAATTAAAACTTTGTGTCAGAGCCCCTGCAATTTCCTGCTTCTCCTACAGCAGCCCAGGATCCAATTCAACCATACAAGTGGATCTGTCTGTTTTTATGCCCAACAGAGGCTCCAATAGCTCCCCATTTCCTATGTCAAACCATGCAAATTCTTCACAGTCCCTTTTTCCCATATTCGGTTCCTATATTCTCCTTTCCCAGCATGATGACCGATGGGAGGTATTCATTCAACACCATTGCAATATCCTGCAGCTTCACACACAAGGTGCCCCCTTGGTCCCTAATGGGCCCTAATCTTTCCAAAAAAAAAATACAAAAATGTCTCTGTTGCCCTTGTAGGAATGGGAAGTGTATTTGCCAATCTTGCAACAATCAGAAGAATCACACTGCTCCCCAAGCTGGCAAGATCTTGGGCTGAATCTTTTTAACGTGGGCACAACATCTCATCCAGGATCTGCTGCCAAAATAATCAATGCAGTGTCAGGAAAGGTTGAGGGACTACTAAGATGGTGTTCACAGTTAGACAGCTCCAGAAGAAATACCAAAGAACAAAACATGGGTCTCTTTTGTTAATCTGACAGGGGTCTTTGAAACACAGTCAGCTGCGCAGGCCTTCATGTAGGAATTGATAGATTTGGTCACTCTGAGAAATTCACCACAATAGTTGGCAGTTCTGTGATGACATGCTCACATTAAGTCCTAGATATCTGGTGAATCTCCAGTCACTTATTTTTAATTTTTTAAAAATTCATTGATGGTATGAGAGCATCAGCCAGGCCAGCATTTATTGCCCAGAGAGCAGTTAAGAGTCTACTAGCTGTCGGTCACATATAGGTCAGACCAGGTAAGGTAAGGATTAGTGAACCAGATAGGGTTTTCCCAACAATCACCAATGATTGCATTGTCAGACTCTGAATTCTAGATTTTTATTGAATTCCAATTCCACTATCTGCTGTGATGGGAGTTGAACCTGGGTCTCCGGATTAATACTCTAGCAATAATACCACTAGGCCATAACCTCCCCATGGAGTTTAACAGAGCCGTGTGCTGCTGACACCTTACTTAGCATGTCTTTTTTTCCTTCTACCATATTCTCTAATGCTTTCTGTTATAGTGATTATGGCATCAAAATCAGGTATTTTATGGACAAGAAGCTGCTCAATCTGAAGTGACTTCAGGTAAAGACCAAGGTCTCCAAAGGTATGATTCATAATTTCCTGTTTGCCAATGACAGTACACTACCAGCCGGTTCAGAACTCGTCGTGCAATGTAGCACAGAGTTGTTCTCCACAGCAAGTGACAACTTCGGCCTCAAAATCAGCAAAGAAACATGAAGGAAGGTATCAGCCTGCTCCAAGAAAACCCCATCAACCTCAAGATTTCAGTTCATTACCTAGGTCCTGTCAGCATGGATAAGATTAGTCATCTCAATAGCACACAAGCTGTCTATATTGACAAAGAACGCATATTAATATGAAAGTGTTGCCAAAGCAACTGCAGCTTTTTGCAGACTGGGAACATCAGTACGGGAATGAAGATATGCAAGTATGTCCATCAAACTAGAGCAACAGTCTTACCTACTCTGCTCCATGAATACGAGACTGACACTGTACCAGGTTCATACAAAGAAATGCAACCACTTGCACTCAATTTGCCTTTGGAAGCTCCTGAAAATCAGAAGGTAGGATAATATACCATACACTTAGGTGCTCACCCAAGCTGGCACAGCAGACATGGATACTATAATGATAAGAGTCGCAGCTCAGTTGGTTTGGTCATGTAGCCAGAATGCATGAGAATAAATTACCAAAGGGTGTTGTCCTGACTTGATTATCAGTTGTGCTCGCAGAGCAATTCATGTGAATGTGCGAAAAGCTACATTTATTCACACAAGTGGCCCTTTTCTTTGTAGGCAAATAGAATATGTCCAATAAGGGACTGTGGAGACAGCCAATCCCTTCTACATCCACATAGCAATCAGCACCCTCTTCACATGCTGTGTCAGTTGTTCCTCCTTTCTAGAGTGGGCTTTTTTGTGCTCTACTCCTAATGAATGTACAGCAAAAAGTTTCAACTTTGTGTCTCTTTGCAGCAATGTTTATTTAGGACAATATCTAAATAATACCACACACCTTGCTCTGAGGAAACCAGTAATCAGTTATTCTCTAGTTAAAAAGAAAATACAAGTTCCCCAGCTTTGGTTGGAGGAGCAGACATTCAAACATTACATGACAAAAGGCAATTCCGAGTTCCACCCCAGTGACAACCCCAGAACCACAACCAACCACTCCCACCATACCTCTATTTTCAGGGACTCAAACAGGAACCGATTTGTATAAGTAATTCTGGTTGTTAATGTTCAGAATAATCTAGGCACCCTATTGATACATATAGTACTTTGAGGAACTAAGTAATCAGATGGCCAAGTGAGTACACACACGCTATAAGTGGGTTTAATTTTGACTGGCAGTGCGTGGCTTCCCTAACAGCATTAACCTATTTACATTTACATGCATTAAATGCAAGTTCATTCATTCTTTATTACAGAGTTAAAATAGATGATAGTTACCTGCAACACAAAATACCAAAGGAAATAAAGGCAAAGATATCACTATTCTTAAGAATGTTAATGAGTTTAATTTATTGTTAACGTGTGTTAAGCCAGGAGCTAAATGCAATCCTAACTGTGATTTGCCTCCCCCTTCAAAGCATTTACAAAACATGAAATGGACAGTTTTGAATACACACATTACAATGGGATAAAGTACTGCAAGTTATAAATATTTTCCAGGCTCCTAAGCTCTGAAGGATAGACAGACAGACAAGCAACATATAATCATACAAATTGGCTCTTCTGTTTCTAAAATTGTTTTCCTCACAATTACCAATACTGGCGTCACCCAAATATTTGGATACTGATAAAAAGACAATGTCCCATAAAAATGCCTCAACATCAGCTTTGCCTTGGCACCCCTCAGAATTACAGAATCTCCAAATGGTCACAGCACAGGTGGAAGCCATTCAGCCCATCATATCTATGCTGGCTTTTTGAAGATCCAATTCACTTAGTGCCACTCCCCCATCACATCATGGATTTTATGAAAATTCTGCCTAATCTGGAATTCTACTTAAATTTGTTTTAATCAGAAGGGTTATTTAAGTAGATATTCCTCCAATAAAAGTCCTGCTGCTTTTCAGCATTCAATTCCATAACTGCATCTAATGTATCTAACTGGCCCCATTAGATTAAGCTAATAGCTAAATAATGTGAATGTTGGAAACCTGTATCAAAAACAGGAAGTGCTAAAAAGGTGCAGCAGGTCTAGCATATTCTGTGGAGAGAGAAACAGTTAACATTGCAAAACATGTATGACTTCTTCAGAACTAGTTCTTTTCAGGTACTGGATTGTGTGCAGTATTACAAGTCATGTGTTTTGGAATAGAATTTATTTGATTGGAGTGCTGATTCTATAACCTCTAAGAAGACTGCAAAATCTTTAAATGATCTGTTTGAACGCACTTGATCTAGCTACCCTCCACTGCACTAGCCATTTCTTTCAAGATATCCAGCAACCAGGGCAAGAAAGAAAGCATGGGCTTGTATTTACTTTACGCCTCATTACATCTATCAATGCCCCCGAGTAAATCTTGTTGGAATCTCAAAAAATAACTCATTAAATGACAGTAAACTCAGCACTCAATTTATACATCATTACACACAGATAAAATATTCAATCAGTGATTGCTGGAAAAGTTCAGGAGGTCTGGCAGCATCTGTGGTGATAAATCAGAGTTAACGTTTCGACCCTTCCAGTGACCCTTCCACAGAACTGGATTTCTCTCCCCAGCTGCTGCCTGTCCTGCTGAGCTTTTTCACTAATTTCTGTTTTTGTTTCTGATTTCCAGCATCTGCAGTTCTTTCAGTTTTTATTAAATCAGTGAATTTATTTTGGTAATGTTGGTTGAGGCTGTATTACAGAAAACAACTATTATGTGATTCCAGCACAGAAAGAAGCCATTCAGCCTGTCAAACCTATTTCTGTTCTTCCAAAAGCAATTTAGGCTGGTTCCAATCCCTCATCTTTCTCCAGAGCCCTGCAATTTCTTTTCCCTTCAGATAGGCATCCAATTCCTTTTAAAGTTATAAATGAATCTGCCTTCACTACCCTTCCGAGCAGAGTGTTTCAGATTTTAACCGTTTAATATACAAAGCAACTCTTCCTGATGTAGGAAATAGCAAGAACTGCAGATGATGGGGTCAGAGACAACAGTGTTGAGCTGGAAGAACACAGCAGGTCAGGCAGCATCAGAGGAGCAGGAAAATTGACGTTTTGGGTTGGGACCCTTCTTCAGAATTTCGTTTTTCCCGAAACATCAACTTTCCTGTTCCTCTGATGCTACCTTGACCTGCAGTGTTCCTCCTGCTCCACACGGTGTTGTCTCTTTCTGATGTTAACTTCTGATTGCTAAAAGAATCAAATTAAATCTTTATACTTTGGTTTTCCAATGGAAATAGTTTCTCTCTAGCAACTCTGCGCAGACTGCTGATTTTGAAGACATCAATCGAATCTCCTTTCACCCTTTCTTCTCTAAGGACAGCAACCCAAGTTCTCCGTATTCAAGTAACTGAAGTCGCTGGAGCCAGTTTAAAAAAATCTTTTTTTGCACTCTCTCCAAAACTCTGTCATACTTCCTAAAATGTGGTGCCCAGAATTAAACACATGCTCAACCTGACTGTATTATAAATGTTCATTATAAATTTCTTGTTTTTTTTACCATCTGCCTCTATTTATAGAGCCCAGAATCTGTCATCATCACCATTTTAACTTGCCCTAAACCCCTCAAATATTTGAGGGCATATACACCCAGCTGTATCTGTTCTTGCTCTCCCATTAGAACTGGACCAGTCCAGGATATCAGAACTCTTTATTGTTCTTCAAAATATGTCATGGGATTCTTCACATTCACTTGAATGATCAAAATATGCAGCCAAGATAGCCTGATCCACCAGAAAAACTAAAAATAGTGCTGTAGAAAAAGCAAGCTTGCTGTACAATGTCTTTTTAAAACTAAGATCTTTATTCACCTTCAATCTTAGGCTACAAACAAACCTGAAACAATTAATAGCTCCTCCATACTATGACATTTATTTGGGCCCTCTTGTGGTGCAGTGGTAGTGTCCCTACCCCCAGATCCAGGTTCAAGTCCCACCTGCTCGAGAGTTGTGTAACAACATCTCTGAACAAGTTGATGAGAAAAATAGGTGCAATCACTGACAAGAGTTCTTGTGGCAATGTCCTTAACTCTGAGCCAGGTGGCCTGGGTTCAAGTCCTATCTAGTCCAGAGATGTGTAGTAACATCTCAACAGGTTGATTAGAAAATATCTGGGGTCACCTCAGTCAGTGACACAAACAAATGAAAGACAAAATCCCATCAATCGATGTAAATGGAAGCCTTTGTTCACACATACAAGCAGTGTAAGGAAGAAATGACAGTCTTTGTCACAGTAACTATCATAGGAGCAAGGTGAAAAACTGACCAACAAGTGACAATATTGAAAACAAAATATTTTATTACTGTATACAATGAAACCATAAAATAAATGTTCAGAGCCAACAATGATCTTTTGCATACGAGTTCTTGTGCCATCGAGAGGGTCTAATACTTATGCTGGATTGAGCAAACAGATTGCTAGAATGTACAGTTCTTTCAATAAAGAACAACAGAAAAAAAGCCACCTTTCCAAGAACTGGACACCAACAATTCAGTGGGAAAAGTAAACCATAACAGGCAGTACTGCACCAACAGTGGCTTCAATGGACTTATAAGTACTGAAGAACAAAAACGTAAATATCACATTTTGCATTAAGAAATAAGATGGCACTATAAGCTGCAGGAAGAGATGACATTGATGAACTTATAGGAGATCATATACACCAGGCTATTGAAATTGGCAAGTAAATCAGAAATTGAACTCTCTGAAAAGCCTTGAAATATATTAGATTAAAGGTCTTACATATTTTATACATAATTATAGTTGGTATTAATGGTGTTTATTTTTCACCCTGGCTCTCTTCCAATGTTGGAACTGGAGGTTGGACTAAAAAGTGCATTTGATTAGTTACATCTAGAGATTAAAAAAGGTGCAAATGAGGATTTCAACAAATGAACTCAGACAGGGATGAAGTGCACAATGTTCAGAGTTGGAAACAATGTAATGATGGCAACATATTTAAGTCTACAAAAAATATTATGTTTGGAAGATTATGGGTATCTAAATGTTCTTCTTAAGTGGTCAATGAAATAACAGTAGAACATATTTTGGTATCACATTATAAGAGACCACTTTTTTTTTGGACACTGGGCTGAAAAAATTAAAAAAGGGCTCTGCTTTTAAAAAGGGAAGAATGTGTAAGAAGATGTTTGCAGCTTGGAAACAAAAGTGAAAACTAAGTGATGCATATGAAACAATGTTACTTTTTGAGAACATGGAGGCCAGACAACATGGCACCATTTGTTGTGGGCTCAGGAGAGCTCAGCATAGCAACAAATCCATGCTAATATACCATCTCCAATACAATGGGATGTATTGTGGGATTAAGTAGCCTAATCTGTTGTACCTTATCAAATGCCTCCTGAAAATCCAAATATATTACATCCACGGTTTCCCCTTTATATATCCTGTTCATTATCCCCTCACAGAATTCTAGTAAATTTGTCAGGCGACTTTCCCATCATAAAGCCATGCTCAAATGATTTCCCCATAAGTCATAACGTGTCTTGAGATAACTGCTTATTTACTGATGAGCCCTGCCTATGGTCACAGCTGTTAGGTTACAAATCAGGCTTTGGATATTGCTCACAGTAGTTGATGACCACCCTGTCAAAGTTAAGGATCTCCCACACATGCAAACACAGAAGTAGCTGGAAAAGCTCAGCAGGTCTGGCAGCATCTGTGAAGAAAAAAATCAGGATTAACGTTTCAAGTCCAGTGACCCTTCCTCAGAACTGTCCTGCCAAACCTGCTGAGCTTTTCCAGCTACTTCTGTTTCAGTTCCTGATTTACAGCAGCCACAGTTCTTTCTTCTTTTTTAGTAAGGATCTGCCAGTTCACCTCACTTGCTTCTGAAAAACCCCTTGTTATGAATTTTGATTATGTGAATATAGAGAAAGCTAGCGCACTCCCAGCTTGTTCGTAAAAGGCAGCTTTCTTGATGTTGCGACTGTGTGGCTGGAAGCACAGCTCGTGGTTAAATTTGATATCAAGGTTGTGAACAGATTGTGTTAGTCTCAGACAGTTGTCAGGGAGATAAATTGAGTCAGTAGCTAGGAATGGAAATGGAAAATGTTGGCTTCAGTCTTCCCAATAATTAAGTGAAGAAAATTTATGCTCCATTGGATAAGCATTCTGATAATTTAGCAGCAGTGAAGGTGCTGAAAGAGGGAATTGAGAGGTGAAGCTGGGTGCTATCAGCATTTACATGAAACACATGAAAATGCTGTATTGTCAGATAATGTTGCCAGAGCAGCACATGGATGAGAAATAGTACGGTGCCAAGATCTATGGAGGCTACCGGAGGTAACTGTGCAAGAGTGGGAAATGAAGCCATTTCAAGTGATGCACTGGCTACGACTTAAATGAGAAGGAAACCAAGTGCAAGTGGTACCACCCATGTGGTCACTGAAGAGGCTCAAGAAATTAATGTGAGCAACCATGTCAAACACTGCAAACAGATCGAGAAGCTTGGGGAAGAATAGTTCATTTATATCAATGTCACATACGGCATAATTTGTGACTTTGATAAGAGCTGTGTCATAACGTGGCAGTGATAGAAACCTGACTGGAGAGATTCAAACACAGTTTCGGAAAAGATGGGCATAATTCAGCAGGCAACATCACATTCAAGAACTCTGGAAAAGAAAGGGAGATTGAAGACAGGATGGTGAGACGAAGGTCAATGGGATTACATGTTGTTTTCTTAATGGAACAGGATTATGATGGAAGATTTAAAGGCAAACAGCAAAGCACCTGAAGAGATAGAACAGTTAATAATATCAGCTAACATGTGGAGCAGTATAGCAATATGGGTGGAAAGCAGTTCAGTGGAAATCTATGCATTTAAATGCTTCAGGCTCACATGTATAAAGGTCAATTCCCTTGGACCTCATTCAGAAAATTGCTCAAAATTATATTTCAAGAGATCTTAAACATTCATATTTCCAATCAGATTTGAAAAGTTCAAGTTAAAAAGAGGAAAATGCAGCATTTGCATAGAAAGAAAAAAGTCCATTTATACTGCATTTTACTACCAAAATGTTCTTTCACAGTGTTGTCACTGATGTAACATTGATAAAGCAGTAGTTAATACTCCCTACTGACAGCAGCACGATATTGACCAATCTATTTTTCTAACATTGATTAAGGGATAAATGTCGACTAGAACACCAGGGATAAAGCTCCTGCTCTTCTACAAAATAGTGTCATGGATTCTTTTACATTCACCCAAACAAACAGATGGGACATCATTGTACTTTCTCACATCAATGTAGTGCTCAGACCCTAGAATGAGAAGTGAGAAGACGCAGGAAAGAGGGAGGTTTAATCTCAGTATGGAAGCTTAGTTGACTTTTGCATATTTCCAGCATTTTCTCTTTCTTTCCAGATTTTGGAGAAAACAAGCATGATTCAAGAATTTCTGGAGTTTGCCTGATCTCACACGGTGGGCAGGCTGGAGATAAGAGAGAGATAGAGAGGGAGACAGAGATAGAGAGAGAGAGAGAAAGAGATAGAGAGAGAGAGACAGAGATAGAGAGAGAGAGAGATAGAGAGAGAGAGATAGAGAGAGAGATAGAGAAGCAATCCGATTGAAAAATAAAATATCTGGTCACAAGCCTGAGAAACTCTTCTTGTCTACTGGGCACATTACAATACACATGACATAATAGATGAGATGGAACAAACCAATGTCAACATTTAAATGGACACATTTATAATTGAAAATATATTGCCCATCAGAAACTAGTTTAGTAGTGTTTGTTTAAATACTGATATTAAAAAACTAAGGCTAGATTAAACAGCACACCTTCTCAACATCCAACGATTATCACATTGCCCCAATTATAGTTTATACATGCATGCATGTACACATACAAGACCTCAGAATTGGTGATCTTTTCCTACCAAGAGAACTGAGAATATGTGTGAGAAAGCGAAGGCAAAACCATTCAGCTTTTTCTCCTGCCTAAGTTTACGCTTTCCAGGTATTGCCAGCATAGAGAAGCATGTTAAGGATGTATGCTTGCTAAACTCACAGTTTGATGTTTTGTCATTTGTTGTTGTTCTATGTTCTTACTTGGATTTAACTTAACAGCTGTAACTTTTGCAATGTGGGTGGTTTTTAACATGAAGTATCAGACTGATGGTGGTTGTGGAGTTATCAACAACATTCAACATCTGCCAGTGCTGATAGATGGCTGTATGGCAACATCCTAGACCATGACACTCATCGTCCTGATGCTGATATTCAAACCAAACACGGTACAGGCATGCAAGTATCCATCTATTCGTTGCTGCATTAAAGTGCATCCAGCCAAGATCCGCAGTCTGATAAAGGCAACATCGGCTAATACCTTTCCCATGACGCTCAACAGGGAGATGGCTCAACAGTTGCTGCAATCACTGCAGTCACCCTTTATCTTATATAGGGTCATAAACTTTGAATTACTCATATCATGGGGCACTGCTTTCCCATTCCAGCAGAAAAATAGAATGTTACACAGATGCTGCAACAATGCCAATTTCCCCTGCAATTTGCCTGTTTGGCATACTTTTGCTATGTGCCCGTAGTGCTCATGCAAATGACCTACGCAAAGAAAACATCTGGTGATAACATTAGTGCCAAAAATATGAGCACTATGCAACTGAAATTTGTGCCCAATTGCTTGGAATCTTGAGACCACTCATTATTCATATATTTTGCGCTTAAACATACTGACATACAGCACGGAAACAGTCCCTTCAGTCCAACTTGTCCATGCTGATCAAATGTCCCAAACTAAACTAGTCCTACTTGCCTGCATTTGGCCCATATCCCTCTAAACTGTTCTTATTTATGTACTTGTCCAAATGTTTAAATGTTGTAGCTGTGACTGCATCTACCACTTCATCTGGCAGTTCATTCCACATACGAATCACCCTGTGTGAAAAAGTTGTCCCTCAGATCCCTTTTAAATCTTTCTCCTCTCACCTTAAAATTATGCCTTCTAGTTTTGAACGTCCTTACCCTAGGGAAAAGACCTTTTCTACTCACCTTATCTATGCCCTTCATGACTTTATAAACGTCTACAAAGTCACCCCTCAACCAGCTACGCTCCAGTGAAAAACGTCCCAGCCTCTCCAGCCTCCCCCTGTAACTCAAACCCTCCAGTCTCAGTAACATCCTTATAAATCTTTTCTGCACCATGGAACTGCTAAAGTTTCTGACTTTACGAATTTGTGTGATCTAGATATTTCACCACTCTCTCAGAGCATCTTCTTTCAGCTTAAAGACTAGTAATTTGCTGGGTTGAAGACTGTTGACTTGGATTCTCTTTCTGATTCTCTTGACAATCTAAAGGCAGTAAATTTGTGCTATCATCAAGGTCATCTTTAGGTTCCAAAAGTAAGCTATTATGTGACAGATAAATCATTCACTTTTAATAGCGAAATGCTATCTGTGCCAGTGAGGTTTCTTTGCTCCATAGGACTGACAAGGACTTTTAGTATCTGGTGCCTGCCTTACTCACTGTACTGGTTTCTTATGTGGTTTATTTGAGATTCTGTACTTTAAGAATTGAATGGACTCTACTACTGATCTTTTTTGCCAAGGTTGATCATTTTCTCTTTGGATTGATGTGTATTGTTACTGGACTTCTGCTTCACTAACGATCTGAATGGATCTTGCTCGAGTCAGTTCTTCTTTGGACAGTAGTATGTCTGATAAAGACTATTCAGCAGTCTACAAAAATTCTCTTATGAATCTTGATTTTAAGTCACCAAAGTCTCATTTCACCATTGATCTGTAGAAATTATTAATGAAATCGTGTATGATCCCCCTACATGGTTAACTCTTCTGTGAAATATTGTTCTTTCAAGAACTTTACTGTTTTTGAGGTTGAAGTAACTGAACTCTGTCATGTTTTCTTCAAAAGTATCAGCTACTCCTTTAACCCCATGGAGAGCTATAACATAATCAGGTATATACCAACTATGTAAATAAGTGCATTCACTCATTCAGCTTCTGCTTTAATATCAAATTTAGAAGTTATTCTGCATATCTGAGAAAGTGGTTCCTCCAAGATGTCCAGTTCTGTGTTCTATTTGGTCTACCTTTGAAATTAAATGTTCCTGGCATTATTGTTTTTGATAATCTTCCAAATATGAATATATAGTTTGCTTAAAAGATTTTCATTTTGCAGCAAAAGCAGTTCTGCTGGTTTTTGCTGCCATACTGGTTAAGCGTTTCGTGGCTAAAAATGAAGAATTTCTGCCTTATCCAAAGCTTAACTATATGAATCCGACTGTTAGGTGCTTTAATAAATGATGTGCAGTTTAATCACAGTTTTACTAAGTGATTCTTGTTCCTTGCAGCTTAAATAAATTACTACATTAAAAGAACTAAGGATGCTGGAAATCTGAAACAAAAACAGTAATTGCCAGAGAAACACAGGAGGTCTGACGGCATTTGTGGAAAGAAATCAGAAGTAACGTTTCGTGTCTAGAGACCTTTCTTCAGAACTGATAGCGTCTGGGGAGAAAGTGGTAGTTATCTTGATGACCAAGGGAGGGGGTAAATGAGTGAGCTGATAGGTGAGACAGAACCCAGAGACACAGTGAAAAAAGGGATTGTTGATAGTAAACCCGGAAGGAACAAAACCTAGATTAATGATAATGAGGACTATGAATGGGTGAAAATGATTTGGTTATGCTGAAAGCAATCCATGTCAGGACCTGGGATATGGCATCCTCACACTCCTGTAAAGGCTCCATTCCATTCTCCCAGTTTCTTCCTCTGCCTCACATCTTTTCAGATGATACTACCTTCTGTAGGGAGTTAACAGGAATGTAAGAATGTACACCTTTTTCCTCAACCGAGGACTCCCCTGCTCACATGGGTGACAGCACCCTTAGCTGTATCTGACCCATTTCCTACATTTCTGCCCTCACCCTTTTTCTTCCCTCCCACAACAATGATAGGGTCTCCGTGACACTTACTTTCCACCCACCAGCCTCACATCCAAAGGATTATAGGACACATTTCGTCCACCTCCAGCGAATGCCACCACCAGACACGTATTCCCATCCCCTCCCTTGTCAGCTTTCTCCAGGGACTGTTTACTTCAGGACACCCTGGTCCACTCCTCCTCCACTCCCAACACCTTCTTCAAGCATCATCTGGAAACAAATTTTAAATTGCACGTAACATCCATAGGATACCTGAGGTCCTATAATGGTTCCTAAGTTTCTAAATTTAGTCTAGCATCATTTCCTCCACTACTGAACTGGTTGAAATCCCACAAAGAACAAATTTACGAATATCACTTGCAGATTTTAGTATTAAAAAAGTAGTCCTGAATATTTTCAATTACTGGATTATGATATATCTGTATTTACAAGGAACCAAAGTGCTGATTTCAGGTAAAGTTTTAAACTCCATAAATCTCATTAAGTAGAATAAAAAGCTTTTCTTAAATCAAAGTGAATCAATCTTGATCTAGTTTCTTCAATTTTCTGGAAGACCAGGACTGGCAAAGCTCTTAGCTTACTTACGTCTTACAAGAGGTGACACAGAGTGAGCTCAGTAGCCTGCTGTATGATTCTACGACTTGTTTTTTTTTGTGTATTTGTTTGAAGAGTATTGCTGTTTCTTCACCCCTTGAATAACTGTCCTCAACTTATCCTAAGATGTACTTTCAATGTCACGCACTACCACATGCACGTTCTCAATCTCTCCTTTACACAACACTGACTCAGCCTAGCTCAAAGCTGTCCTGGTCCGTGTTCTCGTTTCATCTGCCCTTTCACCTCCTCCCTTCTCACGATCCAACTCCCCAAATATTCCTTCAAGCAAACAGCAATTCATGTGCACTTCTTTTCATTAAGTATACCATACTCAGTGCTCATGGTCTCCTCTGCACTTCGGAGACTACACACTGACACGGAGACTGCTTTGTAGAACATCCCCATTCTGTTCGCAGACATAATCCTGGCTTCCAGTCACTTATCATTTTAATTCTCCACCTTGCTCCTATAATGACTTTTCTGTCCATCATCTGCCAGTATTCCAGTGAAGCTCAACACAAGTTCAAGGGACAATACCTTATCTTTCAATTTAACAATCTGCAATCTCTGGATTCATCATTGCATTCACAACTTTAGATCATATCCTCTTCCTCCATCTTGTTCTGTGCTTTTGTTTCCTTCCCCTGTTACTCTCACTTTTGTTTTGCTAGACTGGTCTTCCCTTCATATCTTTCTTTACTCCTTCGATGCATTCAGAAAAACTATCTGTGGCATTTCACGCCTCATTTGAACACAATCTTTGTTTCTTCACAACATTCATTAAGATTCTCTTTGGCTGTTGTATCATGAAATATTTTGCTTTTTAATCTCCCCTGGCCTCACAAACTTTCTTCATCATTCTTCCTGTCCCCTCCTTCTTTCCACTAGCTTAAAAGGACAACATGCATTGACATAGTCATGGTCATTTTAAAAAAAAGGCGTACTCTGGTTTGTCTCTACAGATACAGACCAACCTGCCCCTTTCCAGCTACTTTTGTTCTTATTCCCAGCGTTTAACCTACTCTTCTGCTCCAGTACAAATGTGGCTGGTTCAGTTAAATTTCTGTTCAGTAGTCACTGTAAGAACGAGTACGACTGTCCACCTAGGAAATTCCATGTCACTGGTCATGGGTTCTAAGAGCCCTTGTGTGGCTGATGAACCTGATCCCAGAGCTGCTTCGCCAGCCACACATTTGGCAGGTTTTTCTGGGAGGTTGTCCTTGGCCTCAAGATCGTTTGCATCCTTTTCTCTAGTTCTTTTTCCATACTTTCTCTTGCTATCCCTGCATACACAAGTTTCCTCCAAGTCAGTTTCTTCTGAATGAAGATCTCTCATGCATTGATATCTATACTGCATTTCTTGGTGGAAGCCTTCAGGAAGGCTTTGAAACATTTCCTTGTTCCTTCTCTCGTTCAAGTGCCTTCTTTGAACCGGGTTTAGAGAATTTGCTTTGTAGTTGGAAGTCAGGCATCCTAAGAATTTGGCCAGTCCAGCGGATAATCTTGGTCTTGGATGATCATGGCCTTGTATCTGGTGCAATTCGCTGTTTCAAGGATGCTGATGATAGTATGCCTGTCCTCCCAACTGATGCACAGAATCCATTTCAAACACTGTTGATGGTACTTCGAGAGTTTTGAGATGGTTTCTATATGTAGTCCAAGTTGCAGAACCATATAGAAAAGTCAGAAGGATGACTGTCTTATACATAAGAATTTTAGTATCAACCAGGATGTCATGGTCATCGAAGACAGTGCTTGCAGATTGGACATGATATTGAATTTTCACATCAATATCAGCCTTAGAGAGAAAGCTTCCCGAGAAAGGGAAATGTTCCATGTTTGGGAGGATTTCTCCGTTGATCTTAATGAAGGGATGGACCAGAACTAGACCTAGGACAGGTATTAAAGGATTTGAATCTTCTTGAGGTTGAGGCTGAGACCAATTCTTCGATAATCTTCCATGAAGGCATTAAGTGAGGCTTGATGGTTCTCTTCCAAGAAGCAGAGATGACATTGTCATCTACACTGAAGTTCCACAAGCAAAGCAGTGTAGTTTTCTTCTTGGATTTCAACCAGTTGAGGTTGAGAGGTTTTCTGTCCCTCCTGTAGACAATGTCCACACCCATGCTCCTATCATACTACCATCAAAGAGGACTGCCACTGACATCTTGTTGTGGAGGAGCTGGGGAATATTGATGAATTTCGCTGACCAGCTGGCCTTTGACAGGGTCTTTCATAGCACTTCTCGACTGACTGAGCCTTGGTCAGGTCAATAAAGGCTATGTAGAGTGGTTGGTGTTGTTCCTGGCATGTCTGTTGGAGTAGCCGGGCAGTAAAAATGTGTCCATCATTCCATGGTTGGATCAGAAGCTATACTGTCTTCATGAATGATTTCCTCAGAGACTGGGAAAAGGTTCCCAATGAGGAGTTGGGTGATGATCTTCACGGCAACAGAGGGAAAGGAGATTCCTCAGTAGTTTCCATAGTCTACTTGGTCTCCTTTCTTGGAGACATTGACAATGGCAGCATCCTGAGGATACTCCCAAAAGTAACCCCCTAGGATATTGATGGTGGGTGGATGAGAATGCAGGTTCTCAGTGATTGCAATGCAATTCAATTCAATGTCATGGGGAATTGGTCAGATTCTGTCTCTTGCTGGAGTTGGAGTCACTGCCTGGCCCTTAGGCGGTAAGTAACAATTCACCCATGCATCAATCCAAGCTGAATGTTAACGAAGCCCTGCTGTATGTTGGCACAGGAGGATGCATCAGTGAAGAGTTTTAAATATCTCTGCTTTTAACATTATAACGAAGCAACGAAAGATGTCTGAGCCTAGGACTCAGCCCGAAGGTATTCATACGCAACAATGAACCGAGGCTGAGACAAATGACCTCCACAGTCAAAACATATTCCTTTGACCTGAGTATATCTCTATTCAGTAGACTGCTTTACCCTGATTCCAATGTTGCTAGATTCCCCTGATGTTACAGTCTATCAACTGTGGAACAGTTTGATTAGAGGTGTGGCTTCTTCTGGACTCATGTCTCGCTGATCAGCATTTTGTAAAAGATTATGCTTTGTAATGCAAAGTGTATGCTGGAAATGCAGAGTAATGGCACAATTTGCATAGAAACAAGCGTGTTATGAAAATAATAGCAGTAGAAATGGTGCACTGCACCAAAAACTGACTAAAATGGAAATAAAAATCAGGAGAGATTTAAAAAGGGCTGAATCAGTCACACGTTTTACATAATTATATGAAGTTAAGACTTTCCCCAGTAACTCCTTAACGAAGAACAGTGCATCTCGTGAGCTTGTATCTAACAAGGTGTTTTACCTGATGCAGTAATACTTACGTTATCTCCTGTAACATAAGAAAGTTATGCATATCTTATCATGGAATTTGGGAATCATAGAATCCCTATAGTGTGAAAAGAGGCAGTTCAACCCTTCAAGTCTGCATCAACCCTTCCAGACCCAGAGATTCCACCTTATCCTCATAATCCCACATTTACTGTGGCCAATCCACCTGACCTTCACATCCCTGGGCATTTTGGTACAGAAGAATCCAACAATCATTTATTACAATTAACCATTAATTATAAACATGACATTCCTCAGGCACATAAGTGTCTGAGTTAACATTAAGCCATTAAGTTACACAGAGTGACTTGCTTCAAGTAATCGGAGATAAGTTAGGAGATCTTTATATCCTCAGATCACATGCTATGAAAGTAATAAAATCAACAACGTGTCTCTTAAGGGATTACTGACATACAAATGATGAGCTATAACACACCAATCACCACTAGAGATTTGTAATATCGGTTTCATCAGACTGTTTCAAAATGTACATTCTAACTTTAAGTAGCTCTGTTAATTCTGCATTCACAATATATTGGTAAGATACTGCAACATTATGGCTACATGTACCAGGTACACTGACTTTCCTTCCTAATTCATTCAATTCCCATGGCAACCGGCCTGGTACTGCATCAGATACTGATTACGCTCCTACACAACTTGAAATCATAACAACCGATCTGACCCAAATTTAGTACAGGACTGCATAAACCACTTAAAAAGGCAATTCCGTTATTTGACTATTCAATTTTCATCTCCATTAACAGCACTCCTTTCATTTCAAATCCAGAATTCAACTTATTAAATTTAATACATTACAGACTACCATTTAGAAGGAAGCATTTAATTGTGTACAGAGCCATCAGATAAATTCAGTATGAATTTATCTTGTGAATGGCAGTATTGGCCAAAATATAATGGCATATATGTATGTACAGTTGCCATATTTCTAGAAGAAAGCCAATAAACTAATAGATTCAAAATTAAAACAATGGTCTTAATTTATTGTTGCTGTGCTAAAATATTGTGTTCTAATCACACATTGCTTAAAACAGGTTAATATCAAGCAAATCAGCACTCGTGACAATTCACCAGGGCCATTAATTTAATTGCAAACAGGACGGGCAGCCTCCAGCTATGTGTTTCTGCTAACAGCAAACTCATATGGTGGTACAGTTAGATGCAATAAGCTCACAACCACATCTGTCGCTCCAGTGACCCAAAAACAGAAGAAACTATAGTACTTTAAAATGAAATGTTAAGTGTACGTAACCTAAGATCTATTATACATTTTATTTAGAGCTGTAGCTATTTAGCCATTTAGAGATTACCCTTCATCCTAACATGGAGGATTGGAAAAGGAAAGCTGAGGTGTATACAGTGCAAAGCTGGAATGATCTATTCAAACAAATAGGTCACAAATATTATCTTGCACCTACCCAAAATGAGTAACATGATCATAATAATTCATCTTTTTCCAACATTTCAGCATTCGCTTTGTTTACAAAACCACATTCTAATTAGCTTCTTGAAAAAAGGAATTAGATAGGTTAGGGTTTTCCGAACTGTATCCCTTTAGTCACATGACCCTCAAATCCTGGAAGCATGGGCAATTTGGTCCTGTTTGTGATAGATATTAAGAACTGCCGATGCTGGAGTCTGAGAAAACACAGTGTGGAGCTGAAGTATCACAGCAGGCCAGGCAGCATCAGAGGAGCAGGAAAGCTGATGTTTTGGTTCACAACCCTTCTTCAGAAATGTGGGAGGGGAAGAGGGCTCTGAAATAAATAGCGGGGGTGTTGGGCTGGAGAAGGTAGGTGGGATAGTGTTAGGTGAGTGCAGGTCGGTAGTGGTGGGGATTGGTGAGTGAGGTGGGATGAGCGGATAGGTGGGAGAGAAGATGGGCAGGTCGAGGAGACGGAGTAAAGAGGGACTGGGCAAGGGAGGTGGGATGGCGAGAGGTGAGTGCAGGTGGGCAGTGGTGGGGATTGGTCAGTGAGGTGGGAGAGAAGACAGACATGTCAAGGAGGAGGGGATGAGAGGGAGGGTTGGTTATGGTATGAGGCCAGAGGTGGGGAGATTTTGAAGCCAGTAAAGTCCACATTGAGACCATTGGGTTGTATGCTCCCAAGGGGGAATATGAGGTGCTGTTTGTACTTATTTCCTTAAAGTCTATTCTTTAAACTATACCTCAGATAAATTAAAATCCATAAAACCTACATGAAGATCAACTACTTGAGACAGACGAAAACTAACATGGTTGTGTTGACTGAATCTTTACATACGGCCCGAGGCCTCATGTATACACCTATATGACCCACAAAGACAATAAGTAGACTTGGATACTGTCATGGTATCACATGGTGATAGACATGGTGACAAGATTTCACATTTTGAATTACAACATTTGCTGGGGATTTGAGATTTCATGTGTTTCACTTCATAATATTAATCTTATTAAAGTCCTTAAAGCTCAAGTAGAGGTATCTCTTTGCCAAAAATTAGAATAGCCATCAAGAAGTGCACCACAATTAAAATTTAGTCTTCGCTATCAAGTATTCAGGGGAGATACTGCTCGCAGGTTAATATCTAAGGATATTGCACATGAGGCTAGTGGCACATGGTGAAAATATGAGTGGCTATATATATGGATATATTATCCACAACAAACTACAGTTCATCCAGAATTTCACAAGGCTAGGAATACAATAGACGGTTTATACTTTCCAAAGATATTTATTAACTTTATTGCAAAATTAGGAATTTCACTTTCTAACAGAGGTTACATTCAAACCAATTCAACTCAATTCCCCTCTCCACCTCCTATTCATCACTCCTCATACACAAGAGTGAACTTATTGGAGTGAATCCTGTCATGGTTCCAACATTAGGAAAAATGTCAAAATCATGGAAAGAGTACAGAATTCTTAAGTAGAAGCTATACTATCATGAATGATGAATAGTTCTGACAAAAAGTTAAACATTCGCCCTGTTTTTCTCACAAAGGACCATAAGACTTAGGACAAGAAGCAGATGGTTAGTTGTTAGGCCCTTCAAGCCTGCTCTGCCAGTCAATAAGATAATGGCCGATCAGGTAGTGGTTTCAAGTCCTTGTTCTTTTCAGTTCACTTTAACTCCCGGTCTACGAAAAATCTATACCAACTCGTGATTAAATAAATTCAAAGGCTCAACTTCTACACCTTTCTGGAGGAAGAGAATTCCATAGACTAACAATCCGAAGAGAAAAATTCTCTTCATCTCTGTCTTAAAAGTGAGATTTCTCCTTCTTAAACTCTGTCCGCAACTTTTACTCTCCCTCATGACAGGGAATACCATCCAGCATCAACCCTACCAAGTTCTCTTAAAATCTTAAACATGTTTCAAAAGGATAATATCTTATTCTTCTAAACTCCAGTGAGACTAGGCCCTACCTGTTCAATCTTTCTGCATAATTCCTTCATCTCAGGAATACGTTGAGTTAGCCTTCACTAAACTACTTCATATGCAATAATATATTTTGTTCAAATAAGGAACTCAAAACTACTTACAATACGCTAGCTGCAGTCTCAACAAGGCCCAATAAACTTTCCTCACTTTTATATTCCATTTTCCTTGCAATAAACATCAACATCAAAATTGTATCACATTCCACCTTTGAGAATATTTCAAGGAACAAGCCTAATTCTGCAGAATTAAGGTATCCGCAGTTGCCAAATCCTTTCTGTAGTTTGACAATTCCATCTTTAAAAATTCAAACATGAACCAATCAGAAAAAGGTAGTTTTTTTAAGTTTAATATTTCTAATTTGATTTGCAATATCTTATTGGTTTAAACAGGTATTGTGTAGTTTGTTAGATGCTTTATTGGCTGCACTCCTGCAATTTCAAATCTTGACTGTAAATGTTGTTTGAGCCATTTGCAATAATGTTAACTTTTTAGAGGCACAATACATAGTGCACACAAACATTTGCCTCCTAATCACTTGTTGTACCTGCATATTAACTCCCTACTGACATTGTCAGAGCTGCTGAGTATTTCCAGCATTTCTGTTTTTATTTCAGATTACCAATATCCATGGCATTTTCCTTTTGGACTAGAGAATTGCATTTCTCTACAGAGCACTGAAATTTAAAAGGTGATCTAATAGGTGTTCAAAATTATAAGTGCTGCTCAGGAAGTCAACAGGGGAAAAACTTTGTCCATTGGTTATGGAGCTGTAAATGTATCATTACCAACAGAACAAAATAAGAGGGTAGGATCATTAGAACATTTAAAAATCTTGTGAAAAACTGGTGGATGAAAATACATAATCTAGCACTTCAAAGGGAGGCAAGTACAAATCTCAAACGTTAAAATTTAAAAGGGTATGGTAAAAGGGCAGAGGAAGAGGGATATTTGCGTAGCTCATTCAGAAAGCGTGTCAGACACCATGAGGCAAGTGATCTTATTAACTGAAAATATCTATGTTGCATTCCAGAAATATAAATTAATCAAATAGAAACTAATGATATTTAACAAATTTTAAGTGAGATAAATGAATAAAATAAAATTCCACAACAATTAAAGCTTAGAACTAATATGAATGCTCCACAAGCCAACTTCCAATTTAGAGGAAGTGAGTCTAAAAATAAGTCAAGCTCTGTGTATATTCACCAGGAAGTCACTAGGCAGAAGAGGTGATAACACGAGAAAAATATATTCATACATTTATTCAGGTAAAGTTCTTTGAAAAATATTTCTAACCAGTCCCATTCCTGTGCTCTCCCCCCAATGTCCTGCAAAGTACATATCCAACTCCATTTAGAAAATTATTGAAGCTGTTTGCATCACACCCTTTAAATTATTATATTCTAGATCATAACTCTCTGCATAAAAAAGCAGATTTTTTTCAAAGGCGAAGAAAAATCTTCAAATATAACAATCGACTATATTTTTCTCCCTACATCAGTTCCTCAATGTAAGTTACTGATTATTCTCTTCTGTGGTTCCCTCAAACAACAAAAATGAATTTTCAGTTCCTCACAACAAATCATTCACTGACAGGCACTATATTTTCATCTTAGTTTAGAATCTGGAGGTTTACTTACTTATCTAACTAAGTAACAAATTAGCACACCTAAATTCCTTTGGCTGTCCTGTGTATTCACACTGAAAATAAGGACGGTGGTTCTTTTTACACAGAATATGCACACTGAAATCCACTGGTCAAGTGCACTATGTATTGTGCCCCAGAAAAATTAATATTATTGCAAATGGCTTAAACATCATTCACGGTCAGCATGTAAAATTTCTGGAGCGCAGCTAATAAAGCATCTAACAAACTTCACAATACCTCTTTCAGGCAAATAAAATTGCAAACTAACTTAGAAGTGTAAACTCAAAAAAAAAACAATTCTAAGTGGAACATGTTTGAAATTTTAAATCCCAAATTTTCAAACTAAAGAAGGAATTTGGCAACCATCGACATCTTCATTCTGCAAAATTAGGCTTATTCCTTGCGATATTCTGAAGATGGAATAAGCATGTGATACACTTTTTCACAAAGACGAAAAAGCATTCACTATTCCTTAGAATATTTGAAATCTTGGGAAACTGCTGGAAAATTGATTTCAGACAAATGGCATCAGCATTAAGTTAGATGAAAGCCGAACAGCTTGTCACTTTCAGGCTAATTAGTCTCCTGAAACATGCAATGGCCCACTTAAGCTTCCCAAGAGAGTATTCCCCTTAAGTGTAAACTGTCATAGAGAAATATATCGAGATAGTCAAGCCTGAGACTCTCAAAAGCTTCCGAACAGCAGAGACCGCCTCTTATAAGCCCCCAGCCGAGGGGCCGTAATTCAAAAGGTCGTTCCTTCTCATTCCATCTCATCATGCTAAAAGCATTCTTGTGTTTCTGCACAGTTTAATAGCTCGGGAAGAAAAATAATGAAAGCGACGTTTGTAAAAGGTACCAAATCTGCCACAGCGACTTTGCATTTTCTCAAATTCACACCATTGGTTTACTATAGACAAGGCCTTTAGCTACCTGCTAAGAATCATCTTATTGTGATGCCTGCATGATTTCTTGCATCCTAATTACAGAAGCCGAAATTTGATTAAAAATTGTAGAAAGCATGTGACAGCTCCATCACAAAATACAACGTTGAGTCAAACTGTTGTTCTAATCCGTTACAAAACCTACACATTTGAAAACTGCAATGTCAACGTTCACACTCGCCTCCTGGTTATCCTTATTTTGGGAACAGATTAAGGAAAACCTCAAGAAATGCAGATGGTTGAATGGGAAGGTAGAACCGAACGCTACATCAACAAGCAAGCTCTGATTCACGATCACTTGTCTCTGGATCGCGCATATCAAATCTTTTATTTTGGCAGAAGGGATGAACAGAAGCTTTACTGTTCATTTTTCGGAACAAAAACAAAACTTAATGTAAAACGCCTCCAAATTTACCTGTCGTGTTTTGTCTGTAGTCTTGTGGTGATCTGGCTGTAATAAAAAGGAGAGGGGGGTTGAACGTTTCCCACACGGTGCCTTCCTCCAGGTTGTGTTTGGGCTCGCGAACAGCCGCAGCCCTGCTCGTGCTCGTGCTCCGTAACCGACCGAATGATTGACGGCCCAGAGGCGCGCGAACCACCGTTCGTCCTCCCGCTTTATTCCGAATGAAGGCACGCGCACTCTCGCGCCCGCTGCAGCATCCGGCCAGAGCCACGCGCGCGCAGCGTCCTTATAAGGAGAAGGCAGTCAGTCGAGCCTAGCTGCTGCTGTCTACTGGACCACTTCAGCTAACATTCCAGGGCATTTCAGGCCATGCACTGCTTCAATTGCATTTCTCCTCACTTTTTCTCCCTCACACCTCTCACTGTTGCAGATGTACTTTATCTCAACCACAGACAGATCTTTAAAATGTAGGAGGCGAGGTAAATGGATGTTATGGTTTACTCACGGAATTGAGCTCAACAGCGAGCTGTAAACTCATCGTGAGTCATCCCTGTGCCATGGCGACAATTTTTGGCTCAGAGTTACATTTTGATTTGCTTCAGCCAGCGCAGCGATTGCTAACCTAATCCCCCATCAGTAAATATGTACTTAAGCAATGTGCATATTAAAATCAATAAAATATTGAATATTTGTAGGTTGAAAGAAATGTTTGTACTGGAATATTCCACCAAGACCATTCGTTGTCCAGCAATTGTTATTAAAACAGTGCTGTGTTTTTGGTTAAGTACTGTTGTGCTTTAACGTTCAACCCACAAGAAGCACAGCCAACCACCAAAACATAATGTTGTCGTCTCCAGTGCAAAGAAGCGGAAAACCAGAGTGCCAATTAAGGCAGAATCCAGTATGAAAGGCATAACCTGCTAACTCAAAGAACCTGCCCTTGGGACGTACTTCATCCGTAACTCGCAGGAGTTGCTCTGTTAGGTAAGAGTGCATATTGACTTTCAAATCCTCAATTCCCAAAAGTTTTCGGCACATATCACGTTCGCCGATTACCCTTGCTCCTGGGTAATTATTCATAATGATCGTAGTCTTCCATCCCTTCCCACCTTTTGATTTCAAAGAAATATTGCTGAGGAGGAGAAATACGTGAAATTGATAGAGGAATTGACAGGGAAATATGATTGAAAAAAATGGAGAGGTAACCAAAGATAACAAGGTGTAGAGCTGGATGAACACAGCAGGCCAAGCAGCATCAG
>JAHRHZ010000029.1:3146230-3164726 GCA_024137785.1 Ginglymostoma cirratum | reverse complement strand
CTGATGCTGCTTGGCCTGCTGTGTTCATCCAGCTCTACACCTTGTTACCTCAGATTCTGTAGCATCGGCAGTTCCTACTATCTCTGACAGGTAACTAAAGGTAACTCGCTCACAATGATTGGCTTCTAAAACGTAAAGGATAAAGTGCTGGAGTGGAACGGTTGAAGGGAATAGTTACAAAACAAGACAAATGAAGCATTAGTCTTTGTCACTAATAGCAGAGCGAAAGGAAAGAGGGCATGTAAAACAAAAAAAAATCTTTCGTGCGGCCAAAGGAATAAAGACTTATTGAAATTGCAAATAAGGGTTGCGAGATGTCATTGGGGGATTTGAACGTGATGCAAAAGATTTTGCAGTCGCTGTTTTAAAAGAGAGTCGTCGATGTAAATGAAATTCTAAAATATTTTTTCTGTTTGGACGAATCACCTAGGATAATTGGGAAACTCAGTAATTCCATTCCAGCGGGGGTCAGAATGTGATAAAGCTCTGTTGCCTTGAAAAATATATTTAGATCCACATAACATGCTTTGCCATCCAAATGGTGCGGAAAGCAGAGCAAGTATAACATTCTGAAAATAAGTCATCTCAATCACTGCTCCGGTATCAGATACTTCATCTAAACTATACCTAAAATTAAAGATGTTAATCTTTACCTTGACAACTGCTTTCAGCAATGGTCTTAAGATATTTAGGCTGCATCTATACAAGTCACTGAATTCACAGCAAACACTAATATATAATCGACGTTGTAGTTTTAGAGATAGCAAAAACTGCAGATGCTGAAGTCAGAGATAACAAACTATCGAGCTGGAGGGACACAGCCGGCCAGGCAGCGTCAGAGGAGCGGGAAAGTTGACGTTTCGGATCGGGACCCTTCTTCGGAAAAGTTTTAATATCCATGTTGGTTTCGTGTCACTAAAGGAAATGTTTATGCTACAGTTTGATCTAGGATACTAAATTAATAAATGAATCCTGAAGCAGAGTTGGAGTAATGGAGAATAGACTTTTCCAGCAGGGAAAGAGACCCATCAGCCCAGATCCCAACGCCGACCAGTCTGACCTACACCCATTTGCCAGCATTCGGCCCACATCGAACTAAACCCTTCATATTCAAATAACCATTCAGATTCTTATAAGTGTTGTACTTATACATGGCTTCTTTTGTCAGCTCATTCCATACACTGACCACCCTCTGCATGAAAAAGGTTCTTTTTAAAATCTTTTCCCTCTCACCTTAAACCTTTGCCCTCTAGTTTTGGACTCCCCACTCTGGGGAAAAGACCTCAGCTATTCACCCTATCCATTCACTTCATGATTTTATAAACCTCAATAAGGTCACCCCTCAGCCTCCGACCCTCCAGAGAAAAAGGTCCAGCCTATTAAGCCTCTCCCTATAACTCAAACCCTCCAGTCCCGGCAGCATCCTTGTAAATCTTTTCTGCATGTTCATAAGTTTAACAATGTTCTTCCTATAGAAGGTTGATCAGAATTATACATAGTAGTCTAAAAGTGGCCCCAACAATGTCCTGTACTGCCGCAACATGACGTCCCAAGTACTGTGCTCAATGTTCTGACTAATGAAGGCAAGTGTGCCAAATGCCTTCTTCACCACTGTGTCTACCTGTGACTATAATTTCAAGGAACTGTGCACCCGCACCCCTAGATATCTTTGTTCAGCAACTCTCCCCAGGGCTGTACCGTTAAGTATACAAGTCCTGCCCTGGTTTGCATAACAAAATGCAACACCTCACATTTACCTAAATTAAACTTCATCTGCCACTCCTCGGCCCAACTAAAATGTTTGTTTCATCAAGGGATTTGTTGAAACAATGTAACTGCTCTGGATGTTTGTTTTTTATCAATGAGAATGTGACTTAATCAACAGATTGCAACTTTATTTTCTCGTCATGGTGTCTCCTGATTACTGTCCACACTGTCTAAAAAAGTGCCATGGGGAAGACCGAGGTCATATGAAGTATTAGGGCTATGGGAGATGGGATAGGATGGCATAAAAGGTACACGGAACTGTGGATTGAGTAGATGGGGATAAGGTGGGCAAAGGGTGTAATGAGGGGGCTTGGGGTGGGTACAGGGACATATATTGGCATGGATAGGACATAGAGAGTGAGAGGATGAGAACAGGAGGGATATTTTCTAGTTTTAACACGGTGAAGGTCCCCAGGCAGGCTTTCTGTCCAGCCCACTTCAAGAACTGAGCAGCTTCTTATCTCTTTGCAGACCAAAAAGCCCAACTCACAATCCAGCCCATAATTCCTGAGCAAAAATATAAAATATGGATGGTCGTTTTTAAATGTCAAGATTGCAGAGCCAGGATTTCTCCCAACTCTGTGCAGTCAAACTGGAAACAAAAATTAGGTCCTAGAATCACAACTGAATGAAGTAGACCTTCCAACCTTGTAGATAACATCACCAAGACTATCTATTTCCACCTCGGTAACATTCTTTTTATTTGTTCAGGGGAAATGGAATTTGCTGGCTGGATCAGCATTTATTGCCTACCCCTAATTGTACTCAAGAAAGCAGTGGTGAGCTGCCTTGAACCACTGATATGCATTCAGTGCGCACACAATGCTGTTAGGGAGGGAGTTTTAGGATTTTAATTGCAGGAACAGCAATATAGTTCCAAATCAGCATAATGCATGGCTTGGAAAGGAATTTGCAAGTGGTTTTCCCATATATCTGATGCCTTTGACCTTCTGTGTGGTAGAGATTCTGGTTTTGGAATGTGGTGTCTAAGAATATTGTAAATTTCTGCAGTGCATCTTGGAGAAGATACATACTGATGCTACTGAGTGTCAGTGATGGAGGGTGTACATGTTTTTAGATATGTTGCCAATCAAATGGGCTGTTTTTTGTCAAGCTTCAAGTATTGTTGGAGTTGTACTCAACCATTTAAGTGGGAAGTATTCCATAACACTCTTAAGTTGTACCTTATAGGTGATGTACAGGCTTTAAGGAGTTAAGGAACAATCAGGAAATGCACTAAATGCATTATTTGATTAATCCCAAATACAAATATTCCCATCAGATAGTGGAATTGGCAGCATAATAGAAGGTAATTATGTTTCTTTACCCTCATGAAAAACATATGCTTTAATACATTTAAAAATAGTAACTCATTATAGTTTTATTGATTTCACCGAAAACTAGTTTATAGCCAAAAATATCACCATTGGTGAATTGCCTGAATTAAATCATTGACATTTCAAATGGCATATCGAACTACTTAATTTTATCAGTGTGCGTGGTCAGTTTCTTAGTAACTTAACTTTCCTTATAACTCAAATCCTCCAGTCTCAATAACATCCTTATAAATCTTTTTTGCACTCTTTACAATTTACAAACATCATTCCTGCAGAAGGCAATGAGAATTGTACGTAACATTTCACATGTGGCCTTACCAACGTCTTATACAGCTGTAACATGATGTCCCAACACCTGTACTTAATGCTTTGACTGATGAACGCAAGCATGCCAAATATCGTCTTCACCACCCTGTCTACCTGTGATGCCAATTTCAAGTAACTATGTACCTGCGCCCCTGGGTATCTCTGTTTGACAACACTCCCCAGGGTCCTACCATTAACTGTGTAAGTCCTGTTTTGTCTTACCAAAGTGCATCATCTTTTGTTTATCTAAATTAAACTCCATCTGTTATTTCTAGGTCCACTGGCCCAGTTGATCAAGATTCTGTTGTACTCTTAGATAAATGTCTTCACTGTCCACTATACCATCAATTTTGGTGTCTTCTGCAAACATATTAACCATGCCTCCTATATTCTCATCCACATTGTTTACGTAAATAACGAACAACAGTGGAGTCAGTACTGATTCTTGAGGCATGCTGCTGGTCACAGGCCTCCAGTCTGAACAACAACTCTCTACCAACACCCTCTGTCTCATACTATCAAACCAATTTTGTGTCCAGTTGGCTATCTCTCCCTAGGTCCCATGTGATCTAACCTTATTAATCAGTCTACCACATGGAACCTTGTCAAAGACCTTGCTAAAGTCCATGTAGACAATGTCTGCCAATCTGCCTGCATCTCTCTTCTTGGTCACCTCTTCAAAAAACTCAATCAAGTTTGCGAGACATGATTTCCCACACACAAAACCATACTGACTATCCCTAACCAGTCCTGGCCTTTCCAAATGCATATAGATCCTGTCTCTCAAAATCCCCTCCAACAACTTATCCACTAGTAAAGTCAGGCTCACTAGTCTGTAGTTCCCTAGTTTTTCCATGCAGTCTTTCTTAAATAATTGAACATTAGTCACCCTCCAGTCTTCAGGTACCTCACCCGTGGCTGTTGATGATACAAATATCTCTGCTAAGGACCCCACAATTTCTTCCCTAGCTTCCCACAATGTGCTGGGTTACACTTGATCAGGTTTGTCTACCCTTATTGGAATAGTTGATGAGTCATAGTTAAAATATATATATTATTTTGTTCAGTATTTCAATAGAGTTAAAGTTATGCCAATTCTTTTCTGTTTGTATTTTAACTGTGATGTAAGGATAAGTGTGTTTTGCTCAAAGCCTAGTAGTTTGACTAATCAAATCACATCTGGAATGCGGTGACTTACACTTGCCTCTAAATAAGATAAAAGTTAGGACATAGGCTATCTCCTTGATATGTTTTGAGGGTGTTTAATCTGGTCCACAACAATACTAACGGGAACATGCTGTCTCTGAACTCTCGTTATCTCGCTTTTGAAATCCTCCCATTTGCCTGACGTCCTTTACCTGTGAACAGCTCCCCCAATCAAATTTTGAAAGTTCCTGTCTAATACCATCAAAATTTTCCTTGCCCCAATTTAGAACTTTAACTTGTGGACCAGGCCTATCCTTTTTCATAATTACTTTAAAACTAATAGAATTATGGTCACTGGTCCCAAAGTCCTCCCCAACCAACACCTCAGTCACTTGTCCTGCCTTATTTCCCAAGAGGAGGTCAAGTTTTGCCCCTTCTCGAGTAGGGCCAACTACATATTGATTGAGAAAGTTTTCTGTCCTTCAGTATTTCAGAGCTCATAAAGCAGCAGCCAGGGTCTTTATATATTGAGTTTATCATTGAAACAAGCGCAGTCTCCCATAGCCTTTCTGCTATCTGATGTTCCTGATAAGAAGAAGCATGTTCCTGTTAGTATTGTTATGGACCAGACTAAACACCCTCAAAACATGTCAAGAAGATAGCCTATGTCCTAACTTTTATCTTATTTAGAGGCAAGTGTAAGGCACTGCATTCCAGATGTGATTTGATTGGTCAAACTACTAGGCTTTGAGCAAAACACACTTTATCCTTACATCACAGTTAAAATACAAACAAAAATGATATACTTTGGAGCCGGACTTCCATTAAGAGAATATTATTCTTAGCCCACCTATATAATACTAGAGGTGCTTTATGAATCAGTACTTGGTGAAATGTGAGTGTTAATTATGACCATCTCATCAATTGGATTATAAGGGTTCCACTCAGGCATTGGAGTCTCTGCTTGTGCTAATCGATGGGGGCATATTGTCCATGGCGATCTGTGCCAATCTGCGCAGTGGTTGTCTAATATGTCCTATGGAGGCTGGAACATGAGACAAAAAAAAAGTTGTTTATTCTCTTCTTTACCAAATGCTGCATTCTGATCTCAAGCAAGAAATCAAAGGAGCAATCAATGATTGATACAATAAAAAAAGCGCTGTATATGCAGCTCCAGAGTTGCTCCTGGAGGTGGGAATAGAGTTTCTGCAGCTGGTGCATTGTGTCCGGAAGGATAATAGATGCTCACGCTTGTGGCCTCCTGCAGATCAGAGTTCAGGTCTCCATCTTCTGCATGAAGACTTACTTCTCTACCTCAATCTGTCCATCAGGTTCAGAAACAGTTTCTGCCAAGTCATCTCTGTGCAGCCTGTCTTGTCCACCTATCAACAAAGAGAGATTCAAGGCTATGTTTTCAGCACCATGTTGAGACATGCAGCACAGTACATCAAATGCTATTTGCACTTTGTTATATGTAGTTAGTAATAAAGTCTGAAATTTGTAATACCTTCGACAAACCAAACAAGTGGCATGAGCACCTACCACCTACCACTAGAGCACCTTGCTCTAGTGGCCTCCAATGAGCTCTTCACCTGACTGGTTCTGTTCAGACTAGGAGCACCATCAGCACTTTCCAACTTCACACAGCTATCCCAATTGGGACAGTTCAGCACCCTCTACTTAGCCCTTTCTACCCATATCTCTTCGGTTGACTCTGGAGTCAGGATGTCATAATCAATGGTCTTGCAACTGACACACCCTGCTACATTGAATGATCAAGCATACCCGCAAGCAACATGTTTTATGCTTTGCTTATCATCAGGATTCCACATGTAACCTATAATGCTCCAACTTGGCAATCCATTGAACCAAACATTGTGTCAGGTATGTAGGACTTATGTTTTAAATTTTGAATTGAATTTTAAATATATTTCTGAATGGACACAATCCTGAATACCCTAGTTTTGCAACTGTGACCATTATATCTGAAAGAGGCGAAAGTGGGAAAAATATATCACTGCAACTGACCAGCTGTTCCAATTAAAACGGTCTAAAATCCAGGTTTATAATGTTCTCTCAATGATTTACCTGATTGAAGTGTAATACATCTACATCCAAAGTCAAGTAGAAATGACTTTGAATTCATGCAGCCAGTGTTCTAAAACAATGCACAAAGACGTGCAAAGTAACCAAACAGTGAACAGTACCAGTGGCTGTTGACCAACCGGAATGAGGGATAGGTGGAATTCCAGATTTTAATTTCATGTGGCGGAGGGCAAAATACTAAAAGGCAAGTATTCTTATCTACAGCCAGTGCCATTTGATTTGGTGTCCCTAGATAAGAAGAAACATCATTGTAGAAATCCAGCCTTTACTGTTGTTTGGTGGAATAGTGGAAATGTGGGGGAAAGTTGTATCAACTTTCATTTTTCCCCAGTGCAACTTTTGGGATGGGAATCATAAGCTGAGAACAGTAATTTCAGTGGCTGCTATTCTAAGCAGCCTGCCCAGCCTGTGTTGATTTCAAAAGCCCACCCTCAGGTGAATCACTACAAGCATCCACATAAACACCGTGTTCAGCTCTTTCTCAATATACGTTCGATAATTAGTCACCTTTCTCCCAGACACACATATGATTATTATTCATTCACAGGATGTGGATGTTGCTGGCCAGGCCAACATCTGTTGCCCATTCCTAATTGCCCAGAGGGCAGTTGAGAGTTAACCACATTGCTGTGTGTCTGGAGTCATGTGCAAAGTGATCAGCCCTTTCCTCTCTTGTCTGTCCTTGAACCCATGTGCAGGCATGTAATAATCAGCCTAATTTCCAGTGTTACCGATGCTTCATGGTTAACATTTCTCGGAGGACTTAAATTCTGAAGGTTGTGGAAAAATTGATTTTTTTTCAAATTTTTAATACTTAGAGTGGTTTCTTTAAAAGAGGCCATTAAAAGGTCACTGTGGACATTGAAAATGTTGTTTAACAAGACTTTTTAGAAATCATTTTATTGGTGACAGCTATTTGCTTGGCTGTAGGTCCCGGCTGGGAGCTGTTTTGAATATTGACTGACTTGGTATGTGAAATCTGTTTGGGGACACGGAGCTTGTGAGGAAGTGGTGCCCAACTGATTTCTCCCACTTCTGTAAAGAAAACCTGCTGGTTGAATTCAGAGCGAAGTATATTTGTTGTTTTGGAAGAGTAATTGAAGGAACATCCCAATATTGTATTTTCTGAGCAAAACATCAATTTTTCCATGGCCTTCAGAATTTAAGTCCTCCGAGAAATAATAACCACAAAGCATCAGTAACACTGGAAATTAGGCTGATCAGAAGTGCTTTCGAAAAGGGGCTTTGGACTGTTTGGTGGCATCAGCCTTGTGTATCTAGTGTTGTCCTTCCAGAGTTCTCCGCTCCGCAGTCACTCTTGCTGTCTCAGAGGAGGGCAGGCTTGTGATTCTGAATATTCTTTGTGATACTCCCTTTAGAGATTGTGACGCACAGTTTGGAAACTGCTGCATTAAATACAACTAGGTTACATCAAAGCCTCAGAGATAGTAGGAACTGCAGATGCAGGAGAATCTGAGATAACATGGTGTAGAGCTGGGTGAACACAGCAGGCCAAGCAGCATCAGAGGAGCAGGAAGGCTGATGTTTCGGGCCTAGACCCTCCTTCAGAAATGGGGGAGGGGAAGGGGATTCTGAAATAAATAGGGAGAGAGGGGGAGGTGGATAGAAGATGGATAGAGGAGAAGATGGGTAGACAGGAGACAGACCAGTCAAAGAGGCGGGAATGGAGCCAGTAAAGGTGAGTGTAGGTGGGGAGTTAGGGAGGAGATAGGTCAGTCCAGGGAGGACAGACATGTCAAGGGGGCAGGATGAGGTTAGTAGGTAGGAGATGGGGGTGGGGCTTGAGGTGGGAGGAGAGGATAGGTGGGAGGAAGGTCAGGTTAGGGAGGTGGGGATGAGCTGGGCTGGTTTTGGGATGCAGTAGGGGGAGGGGAAATTTTGAAGCTTGTGAAGTCCACATTGATATCATTGGGCTGCAGGGTTCCCAAGTGGAATATGAGTTGCTGTTCCCGCAACCTTCGGGTAGCATCGTTGTGGCACTGCAGCAGGCCCAGGATGGACATGTCGTCTGAGGAATTGGAGGGGGAGTTGAAATGGTTTGCGACTGGGAGGTGCAGTTGTTTAGTGCAAACCGAGCGTAGGTGTTCTGCAAAGCGGTCCCCAAGCCTCCGCTTGGTTTTCCCGATGTAGAGGAGGCCACAATGGGAACAGCAGATGCAGTATACCACATTAGCAGATGTGCAGGTGAACATCTGCTTAATGTGGAAAGTCTTGTTGGGGCCTGGGATGGGGGTGAGGGGGGAGGTGTGGGGGAGGTGTATCACTTCCTGCAGTTACAGGGAAAAGTGCCTGGTGAGGTAGCGCTGGAGAGGAGTGTGGAGCGGACAAGGGAGTCCCGGAGAGAGTGGTCCCTCCGGAAAGCAGATAAGGATGGTGGGGTCAGATTGCAGATGGCGGAAGTGTAGGAGAATGATGCGGTGGATCCAGAGGTTGGTGGGGTGGTACGTGAGGACGAGGGGGATTTTGTTTTGGTTGTTATTGCGGGGAGGGGGTGTGAGGGATGAGTTGTGGGAAATGCGGGAGACACTGTCGAGGGCGTTCTCAACCACTGAGGGGGGGGGAAGACTTCACAAGCTTCAAAATCTCCCCTCCCCCTACTGCATTCCAAAACCAGCCCAGCTCGGCCCCGCCTCCCTAACCTGTCCTTCCTCCCACCTATCCCCTCCTCCCACCCCAAGCCCCACCCCCATCTCCTTCCTACTAACCTCATCCTGCCCCCTTGACCTGTCCGTCCTCCCTGGACTGACCTATCTCCTCCCTACCTCCCCACCTACACTCACCTTTACTGGCTCCATCCCCACCTCTTTGACCGGCCTGTCTCCACTCCACCTATCTTCTCCTCTATCCATCTTACATCCGCCTCCCCCTCTCTCCCTATTTATTTCGGAACCCCCCTTCCCCTCCCCCATTTCTGAAGAAGGGTCTAGGCCCGAAACATCAGCATTCCTGCTCCTCTACATCAAAGCCTTAGAGACTAAATGTATGAAGAATGCAGATATCAAGGGCTGTGGGGAAAAGGTAGGACAGTAGAGTTGAGAAATATCAAATCTACCACAATGTCATTGAATGGCAAAACAGATTTAATAGGCTGAAAGGCCTATTTCTGCTCCCGTGTATTATGGTTTTATGGTCTGATAATGTACCCATGATGCTTTCATTACATCTCCCATATAATCTCTATTTGTGTCTTTGTCATGTGAATTGATACTTTGGGTTTGTGTACCCTGGTTGTATGATAAGTACATTATCTGACCCTGTTCTGGTAATAAGTCTGAGTATGTACCTGATTTTCACCTGGTATAATCGGGGGTATTTTGTTGTCAATTAATAATTTTTATTTGAACTCCAGATCCCTATTTGAAAGTTAGATTACTTGATGAATTAATACCTATTCCACACCCAAGTTAAAATCACTTTATTTTGTGTTCAATCAGGGGCTATTAAGGATCTTAAACAACACAGATGTACAAAAATGCATAACTCAACCCATTGAGACTGTTCTGTTGCCAATTTCAGATCTAGGGCAACCAATCATTTTCAATGTTTCTCAGTTTAAAATCTTATTCTGCTGCCCTAACTAAAACAGGAGTCTATCCTGTACCTCCCCCCACCCCCCCGGATATTTAATCAAGTTAGTGTATGTTAGATTTTGTCGTAGACCATTTGCCAGATTAACAGTTCTGAATGTGGAATGGCTGTTAATTTGAATTTGGGTTTACCTTTCAATTATGCGCTTGCCATTTTGATCTTAGTTTTCCACAGATACCTTTATCAACTTCAGCGAGACCCTTCATTTTTCTAAAACTTGGATCATGTGGTTATTAATATGCTGTGTAATGACAATAACTTCTCCACATAACTCAATGATCTAGAGCTTCAAACCATCTGAATTCTTTGCATTATGTTCATACTTCGCAATTAATTTTGCTAATACTTTACAAAGAATCAAGGTCACTTCATTTAAATGTTTCTTTTAAATTGTGTTTTACACTGTGACAATTTCTGTATTTAATAATTTCACATACCTTTCTTGTAATATATCATATGGTATTGTACACTTTACTTTGCAGTTTTATGTCAGTTTGTGTCACCTTACATTAGATATTAAGTTTAAATGTGGAGAGTGTATGTTCCCAACTGAGGTGATAGGATGCCACCATTTAAAAATGGCCACCATGATCCATCTGCAGACATACAGATGCACTCAGAATGTGACATGAGCATACACAGGTACACAATTGCTCCTTGTCTTACTGCTAAAATGGACAATCTCTCAATTAAGAGGAAAGGGATTATAAGTGGTGTTAGGGTTAGGAATATAATAGTGGGGAGGTTCTGCTAAAACTGTACAAGGCACTGTACAAGTCAAACCACAGCTGGAATAGAGAATACTTTTGGGTCCCTTATCTAAGGAAAGATGGACTGACATTGGAGGCAGTCCAGAGAAGGTTCACTGTGCTGATACCAGGTATGAAGGGACAATCTTTGAGATGTTGAGTAGGTCGGGCTGTGGAATGTAGAAGAATAACAGACTACCTTATTGAAACATGAAGATTCTCAGAAAACTTGACAGATTAGACGCAGAAAGATTGTTTCCCCTTGAGGGAGAGTCTAGGACTATACAACATCGTATCAGAATAAAGGATTATATATTTATTAGAGAGATAAGGAATTTGTTCTCTCAGAGGGTAATATATCTGTGGGATTCTTTACAGCAGAGGGCTGTGGAGGTTGGGTCATTAAGTATATTCAAGATTAAAATAGACAGATTTTTAATCAGTAAGGGAATCAAAGGTTCTGGGAAAAAGGCAGGAACATGGAATTGAGGATTATCAGATCAGGCATGATCTCATTGAATAGCAGAGCATACTTGGTGGTCTGAACGGCTCAATTCTGCTGCTAAATCCTATGGTTTTAGGATTATGCTAATGTGTGCTGTTCTGTAGGAAGTTTTTAGTTTGAATTAAGACTGAACAAAATTGATTATCTGCACTTCATCTCAATGTTTCTGCCCTTGTGCATTCGTTGCTCCATCAAACAATGGTGTTGCCCATAAATACGACTTTATTTATTCATCATCAAGCTAGAATTCAACCCAATTTCTGAAGAAGGGTCTAGATCCGAAACGTCAGCTTTCCTGCTCCTTTGATACTGCTTGGCCTGCTGTGTTCATCCAGCTATACACCTTGTTATCTCTCCCTCCAAAAACTTGTTTTCTTACCATTTCAGATTTGGATATTCTGCTTTTAAGACTACCTCAAAATGATCATAAGTTTTAGCTGATCTTTTATGGCTTTGCTCACAAATCTATTTGCTCCAAAAAAGAGGGACATCAGTCTTTAAATGTTAACTTTGGTTCTCTCTTCACAGAAGTGCTGACTTTCTTGAGCACTTTCTGTTTTATTGTTTGTCATGTTGCCTCCAGTTCTGGATATTGCCAATGAACAGAAGACAACTCTTGTAAGAGTATAATAATGCAACGGCTGAAGCAAGGTCACTGTGATTGCCTGATTTTTAAGGAAGAGAAAGGTACCAGGCATTGGGAGAATTTGATTCTGAAAGTGATGAGTATTTTGATTTTAGATTAGATTGCACTCCTAGTATTGCTGTCCTAAATGTGAACCCAAATGTGGTACTGACTCAACATGGTGAAGAGAAATGGAATGGTATACTTGCACTTGACAGAATTGAGATGAAGTGGGCAACTCACATCTGGGATGCCAGATTGGATGAGATTGGACAAAGGAGGGAGCTAGATTAGGAGAGACTAGAAATTGGTAGGGAAAGGCTATGTGGATCTAGGTGCCTTTACGGATGTATACATGTTGTAGATATTTTTAATCAACCTGTTCAAACATGTTTTGATCTCTGGAACAGGTGGGACTTGAACCCAGGTCTTTGGACTCAGAGGTAGTGACACTACAATTGTGCCACAAGAGCCCCAAGTGTGTGCATGTTGTGTATGGGACTGAAAGGGTTAATATGATGTCATAGAGACTTATGGGCAGAGCAGCATAGGATCTCAAAATATTGAGACTGAATATCTGGTTCCCCCTTAAAGTCTCAGTAATAACGTCCATCATATCAATGTAACTTGTAACTAGTTGCTAACATACATTAAACTACTTCTTGTTCAATACAAGAACCTCTTCTAGTTAGACCAGCAAGTGGATTTTCCTCTAGCATACTAGATAGAATAGATCCAGTAGTTTCCTACACTTAAAAAGATGGTGGCAGCAGCCTTCATAGTGAGTAGCACTTCATACTGAGCACTGACCTTTCAGGCTATCCATACAAGCAATGACAGTGAGTAACTTGATACAAGGTACAGCTCCAGCCCAGAGACTGGAAATAGAACAGAAAGTATGTTCATAGCTTCTGAAGGGGGGAAGCCTGTGTGCAGTGGAGCTCTCTAAATATTGAAAATGATTGTTTTTATGGACTTGTCTAGTTATTTATGCCACAATTATGTCACAATTGTTGGATAGTTTGTCTTTATCGTTTTGTATTATTGGAGCACAATTTTAATGGAGCAGATTGGGAAAGGTTTGGGAATAGTTTTCTCGTGATCAGTCACAGGAAAATTCTGTTGAAAATCTAGGTATTTACTTTTAGGGTTGTACAGTGTAATGGAGAAACAACATAGACACTTAGAACAGGTGGGAAAAACTATTCCAGGAATTTTGATTAATTTTAAGTCATTATCACTTTTCCATTGGTACTTTTTAAATGAATGTCAATTTTTTGAAATCTACATCAGCATTCAATTGGATTGGATTGCTGACTATGATGTAGGAGAGCTTCAGGAAGAGGGGTCAAGTCCATATTGATGTTATGGTACAAAACACTGTAGTCAATGCGTAGATGAATATATACATCAGTAAGTATAGTGAAATTGGAAGAGAGATGCTCTGCTTATATTAGAAGGCTTGGTACGATACTCCTGTTGTCTTGTATTATTAGACTGAAAAGCCTGAAACATCTAGTACTTTAATGCTGTAATAAATTTGCAAAATTTTTTTAACGAGAAAGAGGAGATGAACCCTCTCAGTTCAGACAGTACTCAGAGGCTATTCAGTGGAAACTTTCCTCTTTAAGGATTTTATGTGGAGAAAAGCCATATTATCAGAAAATTGGTCAATTAATGAAATTAAGTTTGTTTGAGATGCCTTTTATATGGATGAGGTAATGCAGAGATGTGCTGTCCTCTTTCCTCAGAGCCACTAGAGGAGACCACGCCACCAGATCTTCCCAGCCTGGGCCAAGGTTGTCACTTGGATCACTGCAGCATCCATTGTCCAGATGAACGCACAGCAAGGCCAAGGTCAATGATCTTGTGTGTGCTGTGAAGGTAAGTGCAACAATCTTTATTCCTGAGCTCCAGGCATATGCATGGTCATGCCAGATGTAGCTGTACACCTAGTACACTGCCTGCTCCTGATCACCTACCCCTCCCACTTGGCCCCACCTCCAAACCTTGCATCATTGAAACCCAAGTGGTAATGATCAGTTATTCACGACCCCCCCCACCAACTTCACACTTATAATCCCCTCTGCATTCCAGCATACTACCTCCAATCTGCATAACTGAGTCCCCCTGCTTCCTTACCATACTGGTGGCTGCTGATAACTCCCATTGACTTTCAGTAGACAGGACTAACCATGATACACCTCCCTAACTGACTCCAAGAATCCGAGTGACAAAATAAATAGATCCCTGACTGTTATTTGAGCAGCTCCCCGATTAGCTACTGTGACTCCCCAGACAGGTTGCATTGGACCTGCAGGACTGATGTCAGACAATGTTCTTGATTTATTGTGCCAGGGAACCCTGACAGAAGGCTGTCTACCTTGGAGGACTCTCCTTAGATTTTGAGACTTGCCATTTGCAGTGTTTTTAAATTTCTTTTTGGGCGGCATGGTGGCTCAGTGGTTAGCTCTGCTGCCTCACAGCACCAGGAACCCAGGTTCGTTTCCACCCTTGGGCGACTGTCTGTGTGGAGTTTGCACGTTCTCCCCGTGTCTGCGTGGGTTTCCTCTGGGTGCTCCAGTTTCCTCCCACAGTCTAAAAATGTGCAGGCTAGGTGGATTGGCCATGGTAAATTGCCCATAGTGTTGGGAGATGTGTAGATTAGGTGGGTTATAGGGGGAATGGATCTGGGTGGGATGTCTGAGGATCAGTGTGGACATGTTGAGCCGAAGGGCCTGTTTTCACACTAAAGGGATTCTATGATGATTTGATTAAAGCACATGCCTTGGGTTTGCCATGTTTGCGGTTGACAGATGATGCATGTGTAACATTGACGTAGCTCAGTGCCATATAGCAACATGTCCACCCCCATGACTGATAATTGCTGACAACCATGACAATCTCTCTGGTTTTGTATCTGACTCAAAGGCAAGACCAAGACAGAAATACTGCGAGCCTATAAGCTCAAGCTGAAGAGGCAAAGTGCAAAAAGGCATGGCAAGGCAGAGATGCTGAGAGCATCCAAGTAGGTGTAACTGAGTGAGCAGTAAGAGAACGAATAAAGAGCCTTGAGATGATCCCTGGTTGAATCCAAGGTGGGTGCTCTGCAGTGCAGAGCTGCATTGTAAGTTGGTCAGAAATGGGATGATGATCTGGTAAATGTTTAACGTTCTGTGGACAAGGGCAGCAGGCAATCACTTCCTATGGTGTGTACCCTGAGATGTTGGTGACTCTTATCCAAAATGGAGAAAGAGAGGAACAAGTGGCAAGCTGGAGTCACCAGGTATCCACTATGATATTCAAATTGGAATTGTTGCTGTCTGGTTTCTCTGCAACATGGGGAAAAATAGGAGTATCCGCATTGATGAGAATAGATTAGATATGAGTGGCACCCTAGTGCATCTAACTGGACCTCTCTGCTCTCTAGTGAGTCTCTTATCTCTCCATTCAACACACAGTTGCAGAATAACTTTTATTTTCTCACATTAAGAACCTCAGCTCTGTTGGGCTAGCCATATTTTCTCAACTGACTCACCATTATCAACGTCATTCAGGAACTGGGAAGATTCCACCTATTGTTTTAATTCAGGTTGTAGCAAGATAAGTTACAATGAAGATCATTAATATATTCTTCATTGTCACCTGCAGTTCTGGATAAACATTTCCTGCTTTTTTAAAATATATTTATACATTGTGCTGGCAGAGTTTAAACCTTTTTGACATGTAAAAAAAATCAGTTTTTGAATTAAAGAAAACAAGAATATTTCAAAGGGCTGCATTTGAATGCTTATTTGATGGGCAATAACAGTTATTCAATTGACCTTGTGGATGTTGAGTTTCAAAAGGCATTTGGTGAAGTATCACTTGCACTTGCTGGCAAGATTAAATGTTGTTGGATTAAAGGAGCAATTGCTGTGTAATTGCAAAATTGGTTGAGCAATAAGATCCTAGCGGTAGTGATGAACTGTGTTTTCCGGATTGTTGGAAATATGTAGTAATGTTCCCTAAGGGTCAGCGTTGGAAATTGTTCCAAACTCAGAAATGTGGTAAACAATGGAGAGAATAATAACAGAATTCAGGAAGACATAAATAGACCGGAAAAATTAGCAAACACCTAGCAAATGTAATTTCATCGCAGAAAGATGTAAGGTGATGTAGTTCGGTAGAGAGAGTTGAGAGAAATTATGTAAACAAATGATACAATTTTAAAATAGCGAGCAAAAAATCTAAATGTTTGCACATCCTAGGTCTTTGAAAGTGAAAATGCTACTTGAGGAGGCCATTAAAAGCAGGCTCACAAAATTTTGGGCTCTTATGGCACAGTTAAGTTTCCCTATCTCTGACCCAGGAGGTTTAAGTCCTACCTGCTCCAGAGGTGTGTAATAACATCTCTGAACAGTTTCTTTAGAAAATATCTATAGAATTATTAAACAAAGGTATAGCATTCAAGATAAAATCATTGGTTAGATCTTGAAGTAATGAGTTTTATTACTGGACTCTATATTTAGGAAGCATACATGGTCTTGGAGATGGACAGAGGAGATTTGCTCGAATTGTATCAAGGAGGAAGAATTTAAGTCCCTTGGAAAGTGAGCAGAAATGTTGTGATTATTAGTCTTAAAGCAGAAAAGGTTCACAGAACATTTAATAAAAATGCTCAAAATTATTAAGGATTTTGATAGAGTAAACAGGATAGATTTTTTTTCTACTGGCAAGGACATCAGTAATCAAAGGCACAGCATTAAGATAATTAGCGAAGAGGGTGCATGAGAACTATGTCTTGCTTCACCAGATGAACATGAATATAAGTAGCAGCCTCAGTATCTAAACATTACTTGGAGATTAAATTTGAAATCTTTGCATTTGAACATTTTGAAATTTTCCATCTTCCTTATTTTAATATTTACTTGTCTTCTAAGCTTTTATATTTTGCCTTTAATAAATCCACCTTGGTTCTTCCCTCTGAAACTCCCTTCTTATGACCTCTTTCTTTATGATGGCCTCTCAAAATTCATCTTTTTGCTTAGTTTTTAAGTCATTCCTTGTATGCTCTCTTCACCGCACAGTGTTTTCTATCATTTTTAGTAATTTCCTCAGTCACTTTGAATGTGAGAGGCACTGAATAAATTCAACTTACACTGCTGCAGTTGAACCCATGAATATAAAACATTGGTCTTGTCAATTGATATTGGGGAGTTTACTTGTCAATCATTCAATTGATAAATATTTCGTCCTGTTTCTCAGGCCTCAGCACAGCTCTGATAAAGATTTATATTTTCAGATTTATTACTCATTACTTTTTGCCCCACTCATCATTTTTTGCCCTTTATCCTCTATGGAAACTCACACATTATCTATCATGGGCATATCTCACGGCTCTCGTGGAGATGAAATTAAGTCTTAAGTATCGTTTGCAGAATTTCATAGAAAAGAACTGTTATATTTTAAATTCAATCAACCACTTAATCCCTTGTATAAAGATTTCATTCAAGTACTTAATTCTGCAAATACATTTGTATCCTTAGACCCAGAAAAAGACTTTATAATCACTTAAGGCTATTGACCAAACTGTGAACTGATAGGCTAGGCACCCCACTGTGATATTGTTAGGTTTATAGAACCAGTCAGTCAATCCAAATCCTTTAGTGATTACAAGCTTATGTCAACAGTAAAATTGAAGGCATTGCTTTTTTTTAAATTTAAAGATCAGTAGTTTTAAATGTTTTGAAATCTTAATAATTCCAAAAGCATTTTTTGTACCCACTTTCATGTCTGCAAAGGGCATCAAAGCTCACCCAAAAGGCACCTTTTCTCAAAGGGACCTATCTTTCTGATTAACTCTGACAGCTTTAGATCTTTCTAAAGCCCACAAATCATTTTCTGAACATCGTATTAATGAGAATTATATCTGTTTGAAGACAGCTACACTTTGAAATGCACAGCCTCCTCAATGAACCACAGTTATACAAACTATAGAATGCATTCATTCCCCATTTTGGTGAAAATGGTGGGCACCAGGTTTGGGGGTTTGATGTCAGGAGTCAGGACTCCAGTGCCATTTTGGTTAATGCAGACAGCCCTTTTATCCCTGCAGAAATTCTGGTCAGAGTGTCCACTGTGTCTCAGTTGGTAACGCTCTTGCTTTTAATCACAAAGGACTAGGTTCAAGTCCCACTCGAGTGGAATAAGCATTTAAGGGGTAAAATAGGAACAAAAAAAAATTTGCTGGAAAAGCTCAGCAGGTCTGGCAGCATCTATGAAGGAGAAAACAGAGTTAACGTTTCGAACACTTCTGAGGAAGGGTCACCGGACCCGAAACGTTAACTCTGTTTTCTCCTTCATA
>JAHRHZ010000029.1:3132067-3145830 GCA_024137785.1 Ginglymostoma cirratum | reverse complement strand
CTGGCAGCATCTATGAAGGAGAAAACAGAGTTAACGTTTCGGGTCCGGTGACCCTTCCTCAGAAGTGTTCGAAACGTTAACTCTGTTTTCTCCTTCATAGATGCTGCCAGACCTGCTGAGCTTTTCCAGCAACTTTGTTTTAGTTCCTGATTTACAGCATCCACAGTTCTTTCGGTTTTTATTAAGGAGTAAAATAGATATTTGGAAGAAATGTGAAGACAATGATCTCAAATTGGTGGCCAGTTTTATCTCAGGAACAAAGGTCAATGGATGAGAACAAAGACATTTGCAGCAATTAGCTGTATTCAGTCAATGCAAGGAGAGTAAAGCGGATAAGCTAAAGGCGCAGATAGATACTTAGAAGTATGACTTAACAGCTGTTACTGAAAAGTGGTTTGCAGAAAGGCATAAATGGCAGCTCCAATTTCCTGGATAAAAGGTACTCAAGTTGGGTAGAAAGAGGGATAAAAGAAAGCATTGATTGATTAAAGAATCACAACTATGAGAAGGGATGATACACTTGAAGAAACATCAAATGAAGCCAAACAGATTGAATTGAGGTTCCTAAATTGATTCAGTTGCAGGAAGCAAAGAGAAATGTGCAATGATTATTTTTGTGACTTGAAAGCTGCACTGATTCATATCAATGAGTTAGACTTTAAATGTAAAGGTACATGATTAAGACATTTGCAGATGGTACCATAATAATGTTACTGATAGAGAGGGAAAAAGCTGTAAACTGTAGGGTGGTAGCAAAGAGCTGATCGGGTGGGCAGAGAAGTTGAAAATGGGATTCAATTAAGAAGTGTGAGGCGATGCATTTGGAGAAAGCAAACAAGGAAAGGAAAACACAGAAAATGGTCAGATGTGTAAAGGAACAGAGGGACCTTGGAGTGCATATCCATAGATCCCTGAGGGTAACAAATCAAGCAATAAGTAGGAAAGAAGGCATACAAGATGGTTTCGTTTATTAGTTGGGGCATAGAATATTCAGGTTTTACTGGAACTGTATAAAACATTTGTTACACAAGATCTAGAGTGTTTGTCCAATCTTGGTCACTGCATCACAAGAGGGATAGAGTCATAGGGTAATACAGCACGGAAACAGACCCTTCGGTCTGACCAATCCAAGCCAAGCATAATCCTAAACTAAACTAGCCCCACCTGTCTGCTCCTGGCCCATATCCCTCCAAAGTTTTCCTGTTCATGTACTTATCTAACTGTCTTTTAAACATTGTAACTGTGCCTGCATCCACCACTTCCTCAGGAAGTTCATTCTCCAAGTGAAGTGCCTTCTGTGTAAAAAAATTTGCCCCTCATGTCTTTTTTAAATCTCTCTTCTCTTACCTTAAAGCTGTGTCCTCTTGACTTGAAATCCTCCCTCCTAGGGAAAAGATACCTCTTATTAACTCTATCTATACCCCTCATGATTTTATAAACCTTATAATATCGCCCCTCAATCTCTTATGCTCCACTGAAAAAGGTCCCAGCCTATCTAGCCTTTCTTTATAACTCAAACCTTCCATATCCAGCAACATCCTGGTAAAACGGTGTGTAGAGCTGGATGAACACAGCAGGCCGAGCAGCATCAGAGGAGCAGGAAGGCTGATGTTTCGGGCCTAGACCCTTCTTCAGAAAATGATTCTCCAGCATCTGCAGTTCCTACTATCTCTGAAACATCCTGGTAAATCTTTTCTGACCCCTCTCCAACTTAATAATATCCTTCCTCTAACTGTGTTCACAATAGAGGGAGTGCAGAGGGATTTCATGAGTATGTTGCCAGGCATGGAGAATTTTACCGAAAAGGACAGATTGGACAGACTGGATTGACTGGATCCGTTTTAAGAAAAGGGGCTTAAGGTAATCTTAATTGAGGCATACAAAATTATTCAGAATCCAGTTCAGGGTGGATAGGAAAGACCCATGTTCGTTGGCAGACTGGTCAATAATTATGGGGCACAGATTTTAAAGAAAAATGGATGTGAGGGGAGTTGAGAATATTTTACATCCAAAGGGCAGGGTGAGGATCAGGACTTCAGTATCTGACAAGGTGGTAAAGGAAGAAACCTGCATTCCATTAAAAAAATACTTTTTTAATGCGCTTGAAGTGCGGTAGTTTATGGGGTTAAGAACCAAGAGCTGGGAATTTGGATTAGGCTGGATAGCTCTTTTTTGGATGACGTAGACGCTATGGATCAAATAGTGGTCTTCTGTGTTGTTTGGTTTCTACATTTTTAAATGATGAGGGTTGCCAATTCACCATTGCTTGATTTGCACATCCTCCGCACCAGTGTAATCTTCTTAAACAGTCTTTAATCTCAATCATTCTTTTACATTTTAGAATTGATTTTATACCTCTGACTAATGTCCAAGGCTTTACAAACTGCCCTGCTGCCCAGTTAAAACTGTTAATGTGATTTAGCAAAAGTCACTTAAGAAAAAGTGAATGAAAATATCCAATTCAATTGGTTCAACTGTGGTCAGAAAATGAATATTCATTATGTTCTGCACATCACAGCAAACAAAATTCCACAGGAGGCAGCATGTGAAGAATGGAGCTAGGAGAGTGTCATTGGTGAAAAAGCAAACACTAAGCGAGAACTGCAAAGGGATTAAGCTAGCTTTGACATGTTGATTTTTAAATGTGCAGCGAGTGTGCTTAGTGTGAATCTGTTATCATTTTAGCAAATTATGTGCATTATTCTGCATGGAAATGTTTCTCAAGGTAAGTTGTTCATTATACTTAAGTGCATATCATTTGTCAAATATTATGCATCAGTTGCTTAGAAACTTAGGCAGGCCCTATTGGCAATTCTGCATTCAGTTTTTGGCACTGCACCTCAGAAAGGATATATTGACTTTGATGGTAGTGCAAAGCTGTTACACCAGAATAATATTAACCTTTAAACAGTCAAATTATGCAGGTAAATTGCATAATCATGAGTTGTATTCCCATTAAGTATAGACAATTGTTGGGTAACCTAATTGAGTGTTAAAAATTATAAAAGAATTTGATGAGATGGATAGAAACTGTCTCCTCTGATAGGGATATATGGTCCAAAGGAGGATAATCTTTAAATTGGCGTCAGGCCTTTCATGAATAAAGTAAGAATGTGTTTGTTCATGCAATGGGTAGCAAAAATCTGAACTCCTTCCTCCAGAAAGGCTGGTTCTGGAAGTCATCTTGCAGGCACTCCTAGCAAGGTCAGTATTTTTTATCTATTCCTAATGCCCCACAATGATTTTGTACTAAGCTGCCCTCCTGCACCAAAGCAGTCCATATGGTGAAGGTAACTCCCCAGTGCTGTTACATAGGACTTCTGGATTTTAAACCAGTGATGAGGAAAGAATAGCCATATTTTTCTAAGTCAGAATAGTTGGTGATTTGAAGGAGAGCTTATAGGTACAAACGTTCCATTATATCTGCTGCCCTAGTTCCTCTAAAGAAGACTTTACGTTATCTAACATCTTTCACATCCTCAAGATATGGAAGAGCATTTTACCCTTAATAGAGTCATGGAGCTGTACAGCATGGAAACAGACCCTTTGATTAATCTTGCCAGCATTTGGCCCATATCCCTCTACACCCTTCCTTGTAAGCATTGGTGTATAGGAAATGCAGCACCAGTTTGTGCAAAGCATGCTCTCAATGAAACAAGGTGAAGATGTTCAAATATCTTGTTCAAGTATTGTTGGTTAAGGGATAAATTCTGCCAGGATAGCAGAGATAGCTCTGCTGCTCTTCTTCAGAACTGATTCCATGTGAAATTTTGAATCCACCAAGGAGGGTGGACAGCACCTCGATTTGACATCTCATGTGAATGATGGGACCTTCAACAATGCAGCACTCCTTGCAGCAGGACATTAACCTAAACTCTTGTGTTCACTTCCTGACATATAAGAAATAGCAGGATTAGTCCACATGGCTTCTTGAAATTGTTTTACTAATCATTACGATCATGGATGATCTGCAGCTTCAGCTCCACTTTCCCGACCACTCCCCAAAGTCCTTGATTCCCTGAGAGACTAAAATCCATTTATCCCAATCTTAATATATTCAACAATAATGGAGTGCAACTTGAACCCATAACCTTCTGTCCTTTAGCTGAGGATCGTGAATGGAAGCCTGGCTGAGACCTGAAAATTAACCTGATAATTTTCAATACTGATACAGGCCGTATTTCTTTCATGTATTAATTCCTAATTGCTGTTGTGGAGGTGGTAGTGAGATACATCCTTGAAATGTTACAATTGATATGGTTCTGGTAGGCGATCCGGCCCATCAAGCCTGCTCCACCATTCATTATAATGAGGGCCAATCCTCTGTCTCATGCTCTATTCCTTCTCTGTCCTCACACCCTTTGACACATTTAGTGTCTAGAAAGCTACCCCTTTCTTTCTTAAATATATTCAGTAACTTGGCCCCACAGCCTTATGCAGTAAAGAATCCCACAGATTCACCACCCTTCAAAAGTAAAGGAACTTTTCCTCATCTCAGTCCTAAATAGCTGTCCCTGCAGAAGAATTTGTATCATCTGTAAATATGGGTGAGGTACCAGATGACATGAGAGTGGCCAATGTTGTGCCTTTATTTAAGAAGAGATGTAAGGAGAAGGCTGGGAACTACAGATCTGTGAGTCTGACTTTGGTGGTGGGTAAGTTGTTGGAAGTGATTCTGAAAGACAGGATTTATATGCATTTGGAGAGGCAAAGAATGATTAAGGATAGTCAGCATGGTTTTGTGCGAGGGAGATCATGTCTCATAAACTTGTTTAGCTTTAGATGAAGTAAGGCAGAAGAATGATAGACATTGTTTACTTGGACTTTACTAAAGCATTTGACAAGGTTCCATGTTGTTGACTAATTAGTAAGGTTAGATCCATATGGATTCAGGGTGAGGTTGTCAATTGGATGCAAAATTGGCTTAACAGCAGGAGACAGAGAATGATAGTGGAGGGTTGTTTTTTAGACTGGAGGCCTATGACCAGCGGTATTCCACAGGGATTGGTGTTGGGTCCATTTTTGTTTATCATTTATCTAAATTATTTAGATGAGCATATAGAAGGCACGGTTAGTAAATTTGCAGATGACGTCATGACTGGGCGGTGAAGAAGGTTACCTAAGATTACAAAGAGATCTTGATCACTTAGGTCAATGGGTTGAAGAGTGGCAGATGGAGTTTAATTTGGGTAAATGCGATTTATTACATTTGGTAAAACAGACAAGGACAGGACTTATACAATTAAATGTAGAGCCTTGGATAGTGTTGTAGAACAGAGACCTAGGGGTTCAGGTACATAATTCTTTGAAGTTTGCATCATGTATAGATAGGGTGTTCAAGAAGGCATTTAGCACACTTGCCTTCATTGCTCAGACCTCTGAGAATAGGAGTTGGGACATTATGTTGAGATTGTACAAGGTGTTAGTGAGGCCACTTCTGAAGTACTGTGTTCAATTCTAGTCTCCCTGCTTTAAGAAGGATATTATTAAGCTGGAGATGGTTCAGAAGAGGTTTACCAGGATGTTGCCAGGAATGGATGGTTTGAATTATTAGGAGAGGCTAGATAGTCTGGAACTTCTTTCACTGGAGCGTAGGAGGTTGAGGAATGACCTTACAGAGGTTTCTAAAATCATGAGGGGTATAGATAAGGTGAATGACAGGTTTTCCCGAGGTCGAGAAATTCAAAATAAAGGGGCATACTTTTGAGGTGAGAAGAGGAAGATTTAAGAAGTACATGAGGGGCACATTTTTTTTACACAGGGTGGCTCGTGTATGGAATGAACTTCCAGAGGAAGTGGTGGATGTGGGTACAGTTGCATCGTTTAAAAAACATTCAGATAAATACATGAATAAGAAATGTTTAGTGGGAAATGGGCAGACAGGCGGAGCTAGTTTAGTTTGGGATTATGGTCAATATGGACTGGTTAGACCAAAGGGTCTGTTTCCATCCTGTATAACTCTATGACCCTATATCCTGAGATCATCACCTTGGCTAGGCCCTTCAAACAGGGGAAACAGCATCCCTTCATCCAGTCTGTCAGAATCTTATGTGTTTCAACAAACTTCTTGTCATTCTTCTAAACTACAGTGTATAGAGGGCTAGTTGATCCAAGCGCTCTTCAGACAATTGTACATTTTATTATGTCATGTTATAAGTTTCACATCATGGGATGATGGGGGATTAGGCAATAGTAACAATAGAGAATAGAGAATTTCGGGAGTGATGGATAGATTCTGTCTTGCTGGAGATTGTCAATGCCTGGCACGAATGTTATTTCCCACTTAGCAGCCTAAGCCTGTATGTTGACTAAGTCTTGCAGTATGCAGATATGAGTCTACAGATGTGAGGCTGGAAAAGCACAGCAGGTCATAGAGCATCCGAGGAACATGAATGTCAATGTTTCAGATCGAAACCTTTCCTCAGGCCCAAAACCTTGACTTACCTCTTCCTTGGATACTGTCTGACCTGCCATGTTTTTCCAGCCTTACACCTATAGACTCTGGCTTCCAGCATCTGCCATCCTTACTGTTTCCTTCATGCAGATATGGACTCCTTCAGGACCTGAGAAATTGTGAATGGAACTGAACACAGTGCAATAATCAGCAAACAACCCTACTTCTAATGTTTTGACAGTGGGAAAGTCTTGATGAAATAGCTGAAGATGGTTAGGCCTAGGTATTGTAGAACTGAGATGATTGACCTCCAACAATCACAATAATCTTCTTTTGTCCTTTGTTTAATTTCGACTCATGGAGAATTTTCCCCCAGTTTCCATTGACTTCAACTTTATTAAGGCTTCTTGAGCATAGTTGCTCAAATGCTGCCTTGATGTTAAGGTCAGCCACACTCACCTCATCTCTGGCATTAATTTTTTTTGCCCATTTTTCAACCAAAGTTATACTGCTATTCAGAGCCAAATGACTGGCAGAACCCAAATTGAGCTCTGCTGCGCAGGTTATTGTTAAGTAAATTGAGTAGTCAGTCACTCAATGGAGACTGTTTTGCACGCAATCAAGAAGAAAATGACAGCATTCATGGCCTGTATGGAGCTCAAATGCACGTATCTTCTGGAATCTCCATCAGATCTTCATGCATCTCATGTCAGGCCCATCATTGACCGCTTTACTTGCTGACTTGAATGGCATGCCATCATAGTGGTTCGTATCAGCCAGGCCACCCAGAATTGCCCGCTGACTATCAGTGGCCTCGGCTGCTGCAGCCTCCAGCAGCTGGTCAGGTCCATTGTGGTGTTCCCAACTTGCTGTGACCCTGAATCTAAGCACAAATACATATCCTCTGATAAAAGAAAATCTGCTCTGATGGAGGGTGTGGGGAAATGATGTGACTTTGTACCTTCTGAGGCTGCACTTTGGCAATTGTAGCTCTCTGTTCTTGTGAATGACCTATGTGAAATTGTAGACAGATCTTGTCTTCCAAAGATTTTGTCTTCCAAACATGAGCATTCAGAATTGGCTATCATTCAGACTGATGTACGTGTGATGAATGCCACCCATCATGTGTGCCTGAGGCCCCCATGTATCTCCCCATTATGGTACCCCGGGAAAGCATTGTTACGGAAGAATTGATCTTCTCAACTGACTCTAACAGATGGTGGGCAAACTGCTACTTTTTAAAACTTTTACTGTGATGAATAAACCAAAATCAACATAAATTAGAAAGGAACTAACAGGAAAATGGTATCACAGGAAAATGGTACTCATCAGAAACTGTAATTTACACTTTAAAACCTGATACAAGAAAACTCATATTTCGATTTTCATTTTTGTTTCTGTTTTAGTGTTTTTAAACCCAAAGGTAGTTTCCCTTTCAGTTAGTTGATGTTTCTGATTTAGCTCCATTTAGACTCAGTTTAAAAAAAATACAAATTTTGAAACAGAAGTCATGGCAGGCAACAGCTAGTATAATATAACATTATCACTTTTTCACAACAGGCCTGGTGTGTTTGAAAGATGTAGTGGGGTGGTGAGTGACAATGGTGAAGCCTTAATAGTAAGTGTTTCTCTACATTTTCAAACCACAATGAGTTTTTAACATCCAAAATATTTAACAAATAATTTATTACATTGTACAGAGATAACATTTGACATTTTGTTACACTTCACAACACCACTATCACTATTAAGAAATTGTAAGGGCTTAACCATTACCAAAACCAAACAAATGTGACAATTCAGATTTGGAATTCAACTTGCGCAAATTCCCGGAGTGTCAAATTACTTGCCAATGAGATTGCATTTTAGTTCTCATTGTTTCACTTTCTGTGGTTCTTAATCCTGAAAAGGTCACCATTTTCATTTTTCATAACAGTTTTTCATGTTCTTCATTAAAATTTTGTATTTCACAACAGTATTCTTCAAGTTGCCTTTCAATGTTGGAATAGGATGATGTAAAGTCTGGGCCCTGGATCATTGCTGACGAGGGATCCAAGGACTTTCCAGTTTGTTTGGTCAGGTTAGTCCTATCAAGAACAGCAGTGGAGTTTGATGGCAGTCCCTCTGGCTTCTGGGTCCTGGCAACTATGAACTGAAATCAAAGGAGAAATTTCCGGTCATATAATTTTTTATATTTTGGATTCAGCATTGTCCACTGTTTTTCTTTGAAGCCAAATACTATTTTGATACACAATGAAAAATGTTTAATAATCCTTTTTTATTCCTTCACAAATTCCCTAATCTCTTTTTGCTTCTCCTTGTTCCACTGAACTCTAGCTCTGTCTAATTTGATCTTCTTTCTAAAGTTTTAATTTACATCCAATAATATGTATCATTTCCTACAGCCCTGTATCATAAACACAGGACTCAGTTCTATTTTATTTACGTTTAAAGCATGCCTTTACCCTGTGTCATCATTAGGTTTGAGGACTTTTGCTTTGCCACATTAGCTATTCCTGCAGATTTAGTGCATGCCATTTTCAAATTCCCTAATTACCATTAACATTTCCTCCATAGCCTGATGTTCCAAAACCATTTTAAACAAGCAGACTAAGTTTCTTTTGGCACAAATGAAGTGGGAATATCAATTTTAGCAGCAGGTTTACGAAGCTAATTGGTTCTTTCTAGTCACCTGGCTTTTGATGGAAAACTTTATTTTCAGCAAACTTCCCCAAAAGCTTCCACCTGATTGGCTTATCACAGGATTTTAAAGGATGTAGCTGCAGAGATAGTGGATGCACTGATAGTAATCTTCTAAGAATCCTTAGATTCTGGAAAAGTCCCAAAGTATTGGAAAATTGCAAATGTAACACCTTTATTCAAAAAGGAAAGGAGAAAATGAAAAAACAGATAGCTATAAGCCAGAGATAAAAGGTACTGCAGATGCTGGAGAATCCGAGATAACAAGCATGGGGCTGGATGAACACAGCAGGTCAAGCAGCATCATAGGAGCAGGAAAACTAGACGTTTCGGGCCTAAACCCTTCATCAGAAAAGGCAGTTAGCTTAACATCTGTTGTTGGGAAAATATTAGTTTATTATAATGTATGCAATAACAGAACTTTTAGAATACATAAGATCATCAAACACAGTCAACATTCCTGGCATTTTTGAAGAGGTAGCAAGCATGATAGCTAAAGGGGAAGAAGGGGATGTTATATATTTGCATTTCTGAAAGACATTCAATTAGGCAAAATATGTTAGGCTACTTAATAAGATAAAAGCCCACAGTGTTGTGGGTAATATACGAACATGGATAGAGGATTGGCTAACTAGTAGAAGTTGGGTTAAAAGGAGTATTTTAAGGATGGCAACCTGTAACTAGTGGAGTGCCACTGTTCAGTGCTGGGGCCAAAATTATTTACAATATATGTAAGTGACTTGGATGAAGATAGTGAATTTACTACAGCCAAGATTGTGGTTGATGTAAAAATAGATGGAAAGACAAGTAGTGAGGAATGACAAAAAGAGTACACAATTTTTAAAAATTCATTTGTGGGATGTTGGCATTGCTGGCTGGCCAGTATTTCTTACCCATCCCTAGTTGCCCTTGAGAAGGTGGTGTTGAGCTGCCTTCTTGAACCGCTGCTGTCCACTAGCTGTAGGTTGACTCACAATGTCATTAGGGATGGAATTCCAGGATTTTGACCCAGCGACAGTGAAGGAATGGCGATATATTTCCAAGTCAGATGGTGAGTGGCTTGGAGGGGAATTTGGAGGTGGTGGTGTTCCTTCTAAATAGAAGTGGTCATGGGTCTGGAAGATGCTGTCTGAGGATTTTTGGTGAATTTCTGCAGTGCATCTTATAGATAGTACACACTGCTGCTACTGAGCGTCAGTGGTGGAGGGCGTGGATGCTTGTGGATGTAGTACCAATCAAGCAGGCTTCTTTGTCCTGGATGGTGCCAAGCTTCTTGAGTGTTGTTGGGGCTGCACTCATCCAAGCAAGTGGGAAGTATTCATCACATTCCTGACCTGTGCTTTGTAGATGGTGGATGGGTTTTGAGCAGTCATAAATTGAGTTACTCGCCACAGTATTACTAGATTCTGACCTGCTCTTGTAGCCACTGTGTTTATGTGCTGAGTCCAGTTGAGTTTCTGGTCAATGATAATCCCCAGGATGTTAATAGTGGGGGATTCAGTGATGGTAACACCATTGAATGTCAAGGGGTGATGGTTAGATAGTCTCTTATTGGTGATTGTCAGAGCCTGGCATTTGTGTGGCACAAATGTCACTTGCCACTTGTCCAGATTTTGTTGCATTTGAACACGGATTGCTTCAGTATCTGAGGAATCATGAATGGTGCTGAACTTTGTGCAATCATCAGCAAATATGCCTACTTCTGACCTTATGATGGAGGGAAGGTCATTGATGAAGCAGCTGAAGATGGTTGGGCTGAGGACACTACCCTGAGGAACTCCTGCAAAGGTGTTCTGGAGCTGAGACGATTGATCTCCAACAACCATGACCATCTTCCTATGTGTCAGGTATGGCTCCAAGCACTGCATAGTTTGCCCCGATACACATTGATTCCAGTTTTGCTAGGGCTCCTTGATGCCACACTTGGTGGAATGCAGCATTGATGTCAAGGGGCTATCATTCTCACCTCACCACTGAAATTCAGCTCTTTTATCCATGTTTTAACCAAGGCTGTAATGAGATCAGGACTGAGTTGCGCTGGCGGCTAGTGATATGGACAAACTACATGAGTGGACAAAAATTTGGCAGATGGAAAATAATGTGAGAAGATTTGAGGCTATGGACTTTGACAGGACGAATACAAAAGCTGAATGCTATTTAAATGAAGAAAGACTGCAGGAAACTACACCACAGAGTGATTTTTGGATCTTCGTACATAAATCCCAAAAAATCTAGCATAAATGGACTGTTGGCCTTTATTCTAAAGTGAATGAAATTTCAAAAATAGGGAGGTCTTTCTAAGACTACACAAGGCAGTATTGTCAGACCTACCTGGAATACTGTGGGCAGTTTTGATACCCTTATCTAACGTCACACATACCGGCATTGGAGATAGTCCAGCAAAGGTTCACTAGGATGATCCTGGGTATACAGTGATTTTCTTAGAGAGGTTGAGTAGGTTTTACTTCTACTCATTGGAGTTTAAAGAAATGAGAGGTAACTTTATTGAAACACATACGACTCTTAGGGAATTGTTTAGGTTAAATACAGAAAAGTTGTTTCCCTTTGTGGGAAAATCTAGGACACAGAGCACAATCTCGGAATAAGGGTAAATGTCAGGATTTGTGCAGAGTACTCCAGACTGTCCATGTTTATCTGGGTCCACAATAGCCTTTTAAAGATAACATGGCACCAGGAATGCTGGTCAGTTCCGGAATATCCAAGCAGTAGCATGTTGTTCCAGGAATACCATACGGTAGGGTGGGGCTAGAATCGTTAGGGATACCTTAGGGCCAGGATAGGTAGTTGATGAGGTGAGTTTGGTACACTACCGCAAGAAATCCTGCTGGGCCTCATGCAGAGAAATCCTCAAAAATATTGATGAAATTTGCAATTGGTAAAAAAGAGACAAGATTCAGTCCAGATATTTTTAAACTGTGCCGCCTCATTCAAGATTCCACTATGAGAGGAAACATCCTTGCAGCAATCACCCAGCTAACTTCCTTCAGAATCTTACATGATTCATTAAGATCAGGTCTCAACTAAACTCATCTAAACTCTGATGAGGAGATAGAAAACCTGCTTAACCTTTTATTACAAGATAACCCCTTAATTCCAGGAATAAAATTATTGAAACTTTTTGAAATCCTTCCAATGCAAATATATCCTTCCTTAAATAACTTAACCAACTGTACTAGAGGTGTTGTCTCATCAATATGCTGTAGCGTTCAAGCAAGACTCCCTACTTTTATATAGACACTTATTGTCAAGGAATAGACCATTTGGGCCTCTCAAGCCTGTTCAGCCTTTGAATGAGATCATGGCTGATCTGGTTGTAACCACAAATCCACATTCCCACTTACCATCAATAACATTTCGGCCCCCTTCTTAACAAGGATCTGTCCACCTTTACCTTAAAAATATTCATTGACTCTGGGCAGACTCCTCCCAGACACTGAATGACGTGGGTATTAGCGAGACATACGGCAGAATTCTGTAAGGTCAACAGTGAGGGGATTCCAGATATTGAGAGCAAAAAGTCTGATTTTCCATCTAACTATTAAAGTTCAAGATGAGATTCTCATTAATGAGCAGAGAGACCTAATTTCCTGTATTAGCACGCATGTGGCATCACTTTGTATTATTGATATGCAATTTCCCATTCTCTCACTTACTGTATAGAAACTAGACAGCGACAATTCCCAACATGACCTGTGACTCCAGCCTGCTGCTTGCTCCTTTGGCCTTCCATCAGTCACCAACAATTCAGGGTCCATGGGCAGTGACTATGTGGACTACTGTCCACCAGGACCTCAAGGCATTGTTCCTTGTAAGCTGCATGCCCCACTGCTGCTCCAAGATTCCATTAAAGTTCGGCAGACACTGATCAACATAATTGACTTGCTGACTTTTGGTTTTCGAAGTTGCCACCAGACATAGACCTCAGAGGCCCATACACTAAAAAAAGAATGAGAGGGTGTAGTGCCTCCTAGTCCCTACTGACAAAACAGAATGCCAATTGCCCTCTATCTGATAATTGACAGTAACTGTTCAGGACAGCTCCAGACTGCCAGTGTTTGACTGGGTGCAGGGCTGGGCTTTAAAAATGGCACTGGTGCCAGGAATCATGGGGATTCCCAGAAGTGACCTATTGGGAGAATATGATGATTGAGGCACCATTCAAGCATATCAAATAAGTAATGAGGCAAGTTTGCAAAGATAATGTGAGAAAACTTGCTAGGCCTTGCAGAGAGAAACCCTTCATGAAACTCACCAAAAATGACACTGCTATTTCTGGTAAGATTGAGCCCTCTGCTTCCAATGCCATTTCAGAAAGAGGGTTCCAAAGACTCATGACGCTCTGTGAGAAAAGTTACACTTCATTTTTTAATGGGTGATACCTTATTTTTAAACAATGACCCCTAATTCAAGGTTCTCCTCAAACTGGAAACATTTTTTTCTCATCTACATTGTCAAGATCCCTTAGGATTTCATAGAATCCCTACAGAGTGGAATCAGGCCCTTCGGCCCAATAAGTCCACACCGACCTCAGAGCATCCCACCCTGACCCATCCCCCTATAACCCTCCTAATCTACACATCCCTCAAAAACTACGGACAATTTAAGAACAAAAACAAAATTGCTGGAAAAGCTCAGCAGGTCTGGCAGC
>JAHRHZ010000029.1:3096235-3131667 GCA_024137785.1 Ginglymostoma cirratum | reverse complement strand
CTGAGTTACAGCATCCCTAGTTCTTTTGGTTTTTGTGGGCAATTTAGTGTGGCCAATCCACCTAGCCTGCGCATCTTAGGACTGTGGGAGGAAACCGGAGCACCCGGAGGAAACCCATGCAGACACAGGGAGAATGTACAAACTCCACACAGACAGTCGCCCAATGGTGGAACCGAACCCGGGCCACTGGCACTGTGAGGCAGCAGCACTAACCACTGAGATCTTGTGTGTTTCAGTCAAGTTGGCTCTTACTCTTCCAAATTCCAGTGGATAGAAGCCTAGAGTGTCCAACGTTTCTTCAAAAAACAACATGTCCATTCCAGGTATGATTGTTCACCTGGGAAATTCTGTGATGTTTTGTGTGTGGGGGTGCTAAATTCCTCTCAGTAGATGCCTTGTGCGGAACATCTTTTAATGGGGAAATGCTGTTACTCATCAATAGACAGAAGGTCCTTGACAGATGGTGGATCTAGTTCCAGTGGCAAGGACACCTTTACAACTGGATATCTCCCTGTTGCTAGCGTCTTCTTCCACATCATAAGGATACCTTCTACCAGACTAATGTTTTAGGGACCTGAGTTCAGATTCCATTGTGGCAGCTGGTGAAATTTGAATTTAATAAAAATCTGTAGTGAAAGAAACTAGTCTAATGGTGACCATGTAACCACTGTCGATTGTCTGAAAAACCCATCTGGTTCACTAATGTCCTTAATGGAGGGAAATCTGCCATCCTTACCTGCCTGGCCTAAATGTGACTCCAAACCCATAGGAATGTGGTTGACTCTTAAATGCCTTCTAGGCAATTAGGGACAGGCAATAAATGCTGACTCAGTCAGCAATGCCCACATTCCATGAATGATTTTTAAAATAGTCTCTCACCATTTAAATAATATTCTGCTTTTCAATTCTTCCTACCAAAGTGAAAAACCTTTCATGTTGCCACATTCCCACACATTCCATCTGTTAAACTTTCCCACTCACTTATTTGTTTCATATCACTTTTACACATGCTTTGAATAGAATTTTGCTGGTTCAGCATGGCAGGAATGGATAAGGTGGGCATAATAATAGGTGTGAGCCCATGCCAAGCTGGCTACATACAGACCAGTTACCTCACAGTTTAAAAAATAAAACACAACTGCTCTTGAAAACAAATTGGAATTAACCTGTTTGATCACCTTGATACATCATTTCCTTAATAGGGATTTAAACTGCATTCCACTGTATGATCTTGAATCCCTGGAGTGCATCACTTGTAGCCCTGACCTGGACCACACTATCATATTCCACAAAGGCAATGTGGTGGCGACCGAGGTATAGGCGGACTTCCTTAAATTCAGGTGCTGTTGCTGTCAACCAATTTTACCAGATGCAGATGGGATAGGTCAGTCATATACATTCTGGTGATGGACAGGGAATTTGGGGAAATAAAAGTCATTTATCAGGCATTTTCCAACCCTTTCCAAATTCTTTCAACAGTGCATGTGATACAAGGAGGTTCAGAGTCTTATCTCCTCAACTGAGACCTGAGCAGCAGGTGGATTCTGGAGGCAACTGGAAGGCGCACATATATTAACTGCAGGCTGTCTTCAAAAAATTATGCTATCAAATTTGGAACCACTGCAGAAGATGGGGCGGCGCGGTGGCTCATTGGTTAGCACAGCTGCCTCACAGCACCAGGGATCTGGGGTTGATTCTAACCTCTGGCGACTGTCTGTGTGGAGTTTGCACATTCTCCCCATGTCTGAGTGGGTTTCCTCTGGTGCTCCGGTTTCCTCCCACAGTCCAAAAATGTGCAGGGTAGGTGGATTGGCTATGCTAAATTTCCCATAGTGCCCAGGGATGTTTAGGTTATGTGGGTTAGACATGGGAAGTACAGGGGTAGGGAAATGGGTCTGGGTGGGATGCTCTTCGGAGGGTTGGTGTGGACTTGTTGGGCTGAATGGCCTGTTTCCATACTGTAGGGTTTCTATGATTCAAATTAAAGTGCTGTCAATGGAAAGATCCCTTCTGGGCTCACATCACCTGCTGGAGATGGGACAACCTCTTGAGAGAATCTTCACATCATCCTGCTACACGGCCAATGCTTTCAGAGTATAATTTCTTCAGTGGAGCATCTGGGGAGCTCCAGTGAGTGAGGAGGCCATTGTACATGGACGGCAAAAACTCATAGGAGTAAAAAGGCAACCTTGTGATCACAAATGACACTACTCAGCTCAGGAGTATCTCAACAGAGGCTCAGCTTAATGGAGCTATCTGGGCACCAATGTCAATGAAGACTAGAGGAATGCTGGAATAATAGTTGATGCCAATGGGAAGTGGTAAACATCCAATGTCTGCAGTCTTATTGGTGATGTTCACACACAACTGTTTTGCCCAACAGTCATGGGGATTGTCAGTAAATCTCTATGGCATTTCTCAGCCAGTGGCTTATTGGTGCATAAAGGAAGGAATTTATGCCAAGTATTGGTGGTCTGTTTAACATATCAAGTTCATAATTGATTACGTCAAGAGGGCAGTCATGGGCCATGATTAGATTTTCCCAGATACACATTATAATTAACTGTACTATCAAAGCTTCATCAGATGCAATGTGTCTTTGTGAACAGGAAGGAGTTTCACTTCCTGAATGTTCAGATTACACTCACTGTAACCATCCTAAATGAATTAAGCAGGTAAAGTTTAATGTCCCAGTTGCCTGAGATTTTCAGGCCATTCGAACACTTCCATGGTGACAAGGGATATCTTACTTCTTCTTAGACAATCTCTTGGGATCAAGGATGACTTGCTGCTAATCCAGTTTGATGGATTCTGAGATGGCTGCTAAATTCAATACATGATCTGAAGTCTCTGACAAATGGAGGACAGGTGGTGTTTGAGGGGTTGGCAGATGGAGTGCTCAGAGGTATGTGCACTGTCTCCAATGCATATCCTTTATCTTTGCATGAACTTGAAGTCTTTGAAAATGTTTAGTCTCTTTTTGAATGAAGCTTCTCTATTTTTGTCAGTCACAGCCAGGGTCCCCCACAAGTTGGCAGGGATGGATCTCTTCAGGGATGCTTTGAGTGCATCCTTTCACCATTTCCAAAGACCTCCTGGAAGTTTCTTGCCACAACTGGGAATCTGTAGATCAGTTGCTTTGGGATTCTGGTGTGGTAAGCAAACAACATATCCTGCCAGCAGAGCTGATTTTAAGTGACTATAATCTTGTTGCTAGGCATGTTGATAAAGGGGATCAACTGAAGCCATGGTTTCCAATCTGTATGCAACCTCAACACACAAGCAGAGGCCACATATAGTGTTGTCACATGAATATGCTACTATTGAGCACCATTTTGAAGATGAGATTGAGATACCTTATTAGGTCTGGGTATCTTGTAGTATTGTTTTCTGTTACACATTGCACAACCTGCCAGAGTCACTCAATGAACCACATTCTCAGAGCAGGAAGGTGATCTTGAAGAATCCCAAATGGTGCCAGCTGATGAAAATAGCGGCACAGGGGCTCAGCTCGCCATTGACATACATAGTAGGGAGGCTCATGACTCTCTGACTGGTAATAGCTTTGCATGAGGTCAAGTACAAGGAATCACTGACCAAGAAGTTCTCTCACATTGACAGTCTTACTGACCTATCATAAGAAACTCTTAATATCCATCTGTACCCATTAGCTCTACATACAAAAGTCTTCTCTCAACATAGATGTTTATGAGGCCCTCATTTTTAAATATCATCTGTACTATATCATCAAGATGTTTATCTCTCATTAATCATTCAAGTTTTCTGTATTTAACAAATTCACGAATTATTAAATAATTGCTTGCTACTACTGAAGATAAACATTACTAAAAAGAGATGGGCACTCAAAGCTTCTTGTCTTGTACTTATCAAGTCCTGATAACGGAAGACGTTGACTTAATTCATGTCTCTTTTCAGCAATATTTTAATTCTTATTACCCAGTGAAACCTCAACTAGTAGTCCATGAATTTTTGTTCTGGCTTAAGATTACTTTTGCAGAGAGCTGTCTTGGCACCTTTCTTTGTCCTTTTCATTAAATGGTCATGTCTGCATCCTCTAGTTGAGCCCTGCTGGGGCACTAGTCCTTCTGAGCTAGTGTATCTGTGTAGCGGACACCTCAGTCATCACGTTAGCGTCCAGAGTGGTGTTATGATCAAAGAAACTGAGGATCTGTCTTCAACTAACGGAGTTGAAGTAGACAATGCATTGTGTTAGCTTACTCCTCAGCCCTTTCAGGATATAAAGTATTACCCTGGCTGCCAAGAATTGTTCAAATCCAGGCAATGGGTAGATTTATGGCTGATCTATCTCACCTATCCATTCTTACATAGATCTCAAGAATTATGCCTTGTTATGGATGTCTGTGCACACCCCTACATCCATTTTGTGTTTTGGTCCATGTATTTTTCCATGATGGTTGCGACTGTCTTACTGGAAGATACCAAGCATTCATTTACCAGAAAAATATACCATTTGTGACATGAATGAACTGCTCCATCAATTGCATGAATGATTGCATTGACTCTGAAAATTCTAATAAATGGTAACACAGTTGACTCTGCTGCTGAAGTATCTGCTGGTTGGCTGAAGGCACACAGTTTATAATCTGCATAAGGTCAAGCATTGCTGGGTCACTGCTCACTCCTCTGAGGTGAAATGACAGCAAGTATCACTGTCTCCGTAGCTGCCTCCTATACATCTCAAAGAGTTCACTTAACAGCTCTACATATGCAACAAAACTAACCAATCTGAGTGTTGGTGGAAGGTGCACTGGAACAAACTGATGCAATATCTTGAGCTTGCATAGCATCCTCTGAGTTTTCCATAGTGACAAGATTCATTGTCTCTTTCATGTCTGTTGCTGTACCTGTTAGAGTGACATGACTTAAGTGAAACAATTGTTCCTTCAAACAAACCCATGTCATAAGCTTCATATGGTGAAAAAAACTCACACAGGTGCCACAGGCCTCATGTAGTCTAGGAAAAATCAAATGCAACCAGCTCATTATTAACTCTTCAAAACCTTCACAACTGCCACACTCCTAACAAAAGGCTGCCATACTTTGAGACATCGAACTTCCCTGGTTGTCTCCTCCATCAAGTCACAATAGTCATAAAAGACACTCACCACTAAATGATGACCTTGGTATTCTCACTGTGTCACTTCTCTCTCATGGTCCAGCTCTGCTAGTATCTGGGATTGCTTTATTCTTGAATCCACCACCAGTACTCAAACACCACTCACCTTTCCAGGCAGAGCAAGGGTGCTAAGTCTCTTCCTGCGCTGGATTCAGGTTCTTACAACTACTCCTCAGTTGTTTATAATGTCTGCCATGCCTTTTTTAGCAATACATTGTTTCCGCCTTCCTTGCTGGGAACTGGGGATCTTTCTGGCCTATAGGGAGGTGTCACTGAATCATGGAGTTAACATTCCTTATGCTGATGCTGTTCCTATGTTAAATAAAACCAAAAGAACTACGGATGCTGTAAATCAGGAGCAAAAACAGAAGTTGTTAGAAAAGTTCAGCAGATCTGGCAGCATCTGTGAAGAAAAAATCAGAGTTAACATTTTGAGTCCGGTGACCCTTCGGTACTGAGACAACTGCTGTTCGTATGTTGGCTTGATTGCTACAAATCCTTTCCTTTTTGCCTAATTCTGCAGCCTGGCTTACTAGTATGCCTCTGCTTTTGAAAATGGTGCCTCCATGTGAGCTGTTGGCAATATGACCCACTCAATACCATTAAGTTGCTAATCCTGTCTGCTGGCCTTTAATTGGTACCTCCTGGAAAAAACGCAGAGGATGTTCTGTTTTTTCCTTAAGACTATATTACAATATTTGGCACTTGAAGAGATACCAACTTTAAGACCACTTAATAACATTCATGAACCAAAATTCATGAATCATTCCATTAAGAAATACAACCTAAGATTTTTCATCACTAAGCTTATATAAAATACAATTTGATGACTTCAGCCTTATTAATTAAACAAATGTGCTAACAATTTGAAGTCTAATATGTAATTGCTAACTTTCTGCCTACTTCTATTCTTAAAGAGGCCGTTACATTTACAGCTTTCGCAACTGTGGGAACCTTTGTGGAATCTCGGGATTTTTAGAAGATTACAATCAATGCATTGACTATTTCTGTAGCCACTTACTTTGAGACCCTTGGAGCCAGACCATGAAGTCTGAGGGACCTGTCAGCCTTTATTTCAATTACTTTGCCTAACAATTAGTATGTAATATTAGAGCAGTATGTTTTCAGTCTGATGAAAGAAGACACATTGCTGGATCAGACTTTTGGAAATGAGGATGGGCAAGTGGGTCAGATTTCAGTAGGGGAACATTTAGGGTTCAATTACCACTGTATCATAATGTTTAGGATGGCTATGAAAAGGTGAAGGAACAATAAGAGGAAGAATAAGTGGGGGAAAGCCAATTCAGTACGGTAAGAATGGATCTGGCCCAGATAAACTGGCACCAGAGATTGGCATGCTAACTGTGACAGTGCCTTTAAAGAATAGATAATTTGGGTACATTAAGGCATGTTCTCATGAGGGGGAAAGGTAGTAAAAACAAATCCACTGACAAAAGAAATTGAAATTATGACAATGTAAAAAAATTGTGCTTATGACAAATGTTAGGTGGATAGACAATACAGACGAGAACCAGGTTTAACGTCAAAGAGAAATTGAAAAAGCAAAGAAGAGAAGCAAAAAGAGAATATGAGAAGAGAGAGTATAAAAGGGACAACAGCTAAAACAAAAGGGAGTCTAAAGCTCTTTTATAGGCTGTATGACACCAATGCTACACCAATGTCACAACTGCAGCATGTGCCAACAAATTAGTGGCAAGCAAGCGGAAAATTCCATAACTGAATGACCATGTCTCAAAATAGGTCAGTCTGGAAGCTGCATATAAATTAGTCAGGGGTCTGTTCACTCATCTTTTTGGGCTTCCCTTCCAAGTCAGTCAGGGGAGTGGGCGCACTCAGTCCTGGGAGTCTGTTCACTGAAAGTCAAAGGGTTTATCAGGGAACTACTGCTGAGGTGGGCACATTGGAGAAGTTGATTATGGAGATTGGAGGCAGCATTCTGGGATGTAGGGGGGAAAATAATTGTGACAGGGTCAACTCAACATGTATGGGTGGGAGATAATACAGCATTGGAGGGCATAGGTTACTGCAGGATTGGGGTGCCATCAATGGCGTGGCTTCTTTCCCTCCTTTATCCTACTGTTTTCCTTCCCATTCCACCCAATTCACTACTTCCAGAATACATGCCATGAAATAGCTGCTGTGCTGTACAGAGTTTGGCTTTGATTGCAGATTAAAAATCGTCATGAGTGTTCCTTCAGCTTTCTGAAATGATTTGGTCAAGTGAAGTTTCATTATCAGCAAAGCACAATTATAAAATTGACTGAAATACACCATCAACATTAGGAAGCAAGAAATTTAATCTCTGAGAAATATCCGAAAATATGTCAGCTGCTGAAAAATGTACAAGAAGTGCAAAGCAGATTATTCATTTCACAGAACTAAGTCCATGCAAGGTTGTTAATTGTTTATCAAAATGGCTCATTAGTTACTAATTAGTTTTCCCATTGCATCGATCTCACACTGTTGAGGATCGCACTCTCTACTCTGCATAAATTTCCACAAAAAGTGTAGATGTGGGTGATAGATTATGAATAGAAGGTGTAAATTCATCATTCATCCACTTGTACTTCCACTCCTGTGTAACACTCAAATTCTAAAAAAGGCTCAGACAAAATAGCAACAAGTAATTAGATATTTTTGTTGATTAAGACAAATCATGACTTTCGTGCAGACTGTGAATGAGTAACCTGAAAAGTTAGCTTTTTTTGAGCTATTTAGTGTTAGATGGCTGGGGTGATTCAGTATCAGTTATTGGGTACTTCTTGGAGGAAGATGGCACCTCTGAAATGGGCAATATGGGCACAGGAAACTGGAGGCTTAAAGGATGGCAGCATTCCGATGATGACAGGAAATGGCAGCCAGGCTTAACATAACCTACAGGAATTGATTAGAAAAAGACAGCATATGTTGAGGAATGAGTCAAACTCAGAATACTCAACAGTATCATACATTAAGTAGGAACAGCATGTGGCATATGTTGCCTGCTAACTTGGTCCCATTCTCTTCTTATTCTTTCTCACTCCATCCCACATAAGAACTTACAGATTCACACAGACAGCAAACACAGCAACCTAGACTTTCATCTTCAATATCTTAGACATATGTAGTGGCTAATAATACAATAGGAACATGAACCTCTTGGAATATGGAGCATGGAAAGCCCCAATGTTGGCCATAGTGCCAAGTGGGCCCAGAGCCTGTGCATTCACTATACATTAGACAGGCCTTGCACTTTCAGTGACATAGGCACCCGATTCCATAATGATGTTGGCGATCTCGAGCAACAATCTAAGTGCATGGTTTCCATTTAGGAGAGGCAACAAATGAATGGGAGATAGGCTGTCCTTAAATTGCCCTCCTGAGAAATTCTTGTACTCTGACAATAGAATTCCTATCTGTAATAAAAACGGAAACTGCTGGAGAAACTCAGTAGGTCTGGTAGCGTCAGTGGAGAGAAAGCAGAGTTAATGGTTCAAGTCCAGGTACTCTTTTTCAGAACTGCTCAGCTTTGAAGAAGGATAACTGGACTTGAAAATTAGACTCTGCTTTCTCTCCACTGATGCTGCCGGACCTGCTGAATTTCTCCAGCAATTTCTGTTTTTATTTCTGATCTTCAGCATTTGCAGTTCTTTGGTTTATCCTGTCTGTGATGTTCACCTAAGGTTTGTTGCTCCGGCCACAGCCAGTGCAAAATATATGACTCTGAGTCATACTAATGTTAAGAAAAGTGCAAGGAGAAGGGACATAGTTTCAGCCTGGACTTGCTGAGATTGTTTGATTTTCAAATTCTTGATCTCTGCATTCACAAATCCCAGAGCTGGAAAGAATCCACCTGTCGATTGTTACTCTGTCTGATAGTTGATTACAAATATATCATTGTATGCACTCAAATCTTTACTACTGGTAAAGTGTAATGGTGAAAGACGCAATCAAGCAGTTCTGGATTGAATGTATTAAGCATCTACTGGTGTTCAAACTCATCAATGGCTTTCTTGACCTATTTAATTGCAATGAATATAGGATGATTTTAGCTGTCACTGCCACAGATAAACATGGTGCAAAAATGGCAGAGAGTCCCTTATTACTCCACTTACACTGGCATTTTGACTACTGCTGTCCTAGCAAGGGTCTTGAAAGGGACCTAACTCTGGTAGAGAACAAGTAAGCCACGCTCACACACTGCCTGCCACTTGCCCAGTTCTTTGCATGTGGTTGTAATCTAGCCTGTCTTTATCTAGTTACCTAGAATCATAAAGGTAAATTCACCGTGGTCTGACTCTCTCATTAGTGATAGTAGGAACTGCAGATGCTGGAGAATCTGAGATAACAAGGTGTAGAGCTGGATGAACACAGCAGGCCAAGCAGTATCATAGGAGCAGGAGAGCTTGACGTTTCGAAGGGTCTAGGCCTGAAATGTCAAGCTCTCCTGCTCCTATGATGCTGCTTGGCCTGCTGTGTTCATCCAGCTCTACACCTTGTTATCTCTAGAGACAATCGGTGGTGAGTTTAACCTGAGGGTCACCATGCCTTAGGCAAGGGTGAAGCTTGGCAAGGTGGGACATTCACGATAACTGCAACCAAACACAGGATTTGAACTCGCACTGTTGGTGTCATATAGTATGGCAAACCAGCCAACTGATCTAACCATCCGTCATAGAATGGTACAGCACAAAAGGAGATCATTTAGCCCATTGTCTTTGTTGGTTCTTTGCTACAGCTGACTTTTGTGATGATTGCACAATGTTCGGTGTATTTCACAAATCCTTGCACACTGATTTAACATCATTGGTCCATGAACATATGCAGCAAGACCAACATTTAGGACTGAGCTGATAATGGCCAAGTAGCATTCACACCATACAAGTGCTAGACAATGACCATAACTAACAAGAGATAATCTAGACATCTCCCCCTAACATTCAATAGCGTTATCAATGCTGAATAACAGTATCTTGGGGTTACTATTGAACAGAAACTACTATTGAACTTGACCAGCCTGTGGGGAGGAGAGCAGGTCAGATTCTAGGAATCAATCTAATTGTTCACAGTATGCAAACAAATTTCTCTCTTGACAGCTTAGTGCAGGAGCTTGGGTCATTTCTGGCTGTATCATTCAATCACAATAGAAGGTGCAAGTCTCAGTTAAGGGATCTCAGAAGCTTACTGTAAGCTGGTGTTATCAGTATACAGTCAATTTTCTAAATATGTTAGGAACTTTACCCACCTGAAACAGTCAACCTAAAAACAGAATTAATTAACTGCTTCCACAGAAATACAAAACGGCTTTTCTATATTGCATACTGTAGCATTAGTTGTACCAGAATTTGGAAGCTTCAATTGGTCTTAAAATTTAACCCTGACCCTTTGAACTAGACCTCTAATAGATCGCCCATTTTGAGGTTATAATGCTGAGCATACAATTAGCCTCACAGAAGTCCTTAAAATGCCATATTAATAATACTCCAATTAAAGCATATGTGGAGCTGAGAATTAAAATTGAGTGCATGTAAATGAACAAAGAATTCACATTTATATTGTATTTTTCATGATTTCAGGTTGTCCCAAAGTACTTTTAGGCAATTATTATGTATTTTGCAATGTCCCTATTATAATGAAGTAAATGTAGCAGTCAAATTTTGCACAGCCAGATCCCACAAAGTACCCATTAGCTAATGACCAGATCATCCAATTTTCAAGATATTGGTTGAGAGTTTAACACTGGGTAGGATAATTTGAGGAACTCCACTCCCTTTCCCCTTTCCTAGGGACATTTTATGAACACCTGAGGGGACAGATCAGGAGTCACTTTAACAAACCATCAGAAGGTAAGCACAATAGTGTAAGCATAGATTTTGTGATTAAGTCTCTGAATTGGGAGTTTAACCCACAATCTCCTGGCTTGGAGGTAAGATTGCCACTGAGCTGCTAACTTGGAACTGATTTTTGCTAGGCTGTGATTTCCAAAGAAGGAGGAATTCTGTTTTGGAAATGCTGCCTGGAAGCCAGCCTGATTGACAAATTGTGAATCAGGGAAGTATTCAAAAGAGGCCGCAGCCTAGTAGATGAGATAAAAGGTACTGCAGATGCTGGAGAATCCGAGATAACAAGGCGTGGGGCTGGATGAACACAGCAGGCCAAGCAGCATCATAGGAGCAGGAAAACTTGACGTTTCAGGCCTAGACCCCATTTCTGATGAAGGGTCTAGGCCCGAAACGTCAAGTTTTCCTGCTCCTATGATGCTGCTTGGCCTGCTGTGTTCATCCAGCCCCACGCCTTGTTATCGCAGCCTAGTAGATGGTGGTTTTCCTACTGTTTGAGGTTGTGATTGCAATGTGGGGTGGCTAAAGTGTGATTTGGAAGGGCAAAGAATGATTGTGCAGAGGTTGGAGACAGAGATGACTACTTGTTTGGTGGCTGTTGAAGGAGAGGATTCTGATTTAATGTGGTATGAGATCAGTCAAGAGAATTAGATCATAGAATCCCTACAATGTGGAAACAGGCTCTTTGGCCCAACAAGTCCACACTGACCCTCACAGAACCCCACCCATCACCCTATAACCCACCTAATCGACACATCCCTGGACATGACAGGCAATTTAGCATGGCCAATCCTCCTAACCTGCACATCTTTGGATTGTGGGAGGAAACTGGGGCACCAGGAGCAAACCCACACAGACACAGGGAGAATGTGCAAACTCCACACAGTTACCCAAGGGTAGAATTGAACCTGGGTCCCCGGCACTGTGAGGCAGCAGTGCTAACCACTGAGCCACTGTGCTGATTAGAAAGCAGGCTTGGTTGGGAGACCAAGGAAAGCAATCCTGGCTCACTAACAGAACTGGAAAAGTACTTACCTCTTCCAAATGGTTGCCTTCCCTTCTCTTTAAGTTACTGCTTTTCTCAGTGTTTGGCTGGTCAGCCAGTGTTAAAATGTAATACATGTAGCCTTATTAAAATATCTTAATGAGTGAACTGCCTTCTGAATTAGTCATCCGTCCTCTCGACCCTCTTCTATGTCATCCTGCCTCCATTGAAACTGGAACCAGGTTGGAGTTCATATTGCAATTGTTAACATCGCACCCAGCTACTATCCACCCAGTGATGTGGTCCAATAACACAATGAGACACATGTAAGATATGGCATTCTGGGGCTTAATGCTCAGTCATCTCTGTACTAACAAAACAAAGCTATAAAAAGCAAGTGTTTGCTTGACTTGCATCTATTTGAATTGGAAAGGCACGCTTAACAGTGAAGCTGCTCTCAGATTCACACATCATTTTGAACGCATGGTGTGAGCATCATCTGATGTGTTATCTGAATATAAATCATTGTGTTTGTATGTCTGGTTATTCCAGCTCTCTCTAATTATATCCACAGCGTTACTTTAACAGTAATGACTTTTGGAGGGGACCAATGTATTCTGAGTGAACAAAATAAAAGGAACAAGTGCATGAATAAATATTGTTCACAAAGCAACCAATAGAATTATATATGGTACAAGAACGTCTCCGCAAAAGTTGTTGCAATTCACTAAAATTATATGTCTCATTAATAGCACAACTTGTCTCATCAATATTCAGTTTCTTGTCTCATGTAGTGCACCAAACAAACAATGTGATGAAAACGCTCAACATGGAAGTCAGAGCATACACCTGGAAACTTCAGCTCACCATGTGCTCCAAAGGACCATCATGTTAGACAACAGGTGCTAACATTTCAGGGCAGCTCAATGACCACTGGCCACAGACACCCCACATCCATGGATATTGGCACCCAACATGTGCCAGCCTCTGGGAATCCTCGTGGTACATCTCCAAACTTACAGGATGCGTCTGCATTTCAATGTTGCACCTCAGGCTGTACCAGCAAATAGCATTGTAATGCTGCAGCAAGGGCACTGCTCAGTCAGGGACATGCACCCACCTCATGAACTGGACAAGGCTGCATCCCTGGCTGTTTGCATATTCATTTAGTTCTCACTCACTCTTTGCCCATAGCATCCCTGCCTTGCCTTGTCTTGTCTTTTTGCACCTTGCCTCTCATCTAGAGATAACAGGCTCAGAGGACTGATGTCTTTTCATGCTAATTAGGCAGAGACAAAATCAGGAAGTTTATCATGGATAATCTGAGATAACAAGGTGTGGAGCTGAATGAACACAGCAGGCCAAGCAGCATCATAGGAGCAGGAAAGTTTGACGTTTTGGGCCTAGACCCTTCATCAGAAATGGGGGAGGTGAAGAGGGTTCTGAAACAAATAGGGAGAGAGGGGGAGGTGGATAGAAGATGGATAGAGGAGAGGATAGGTGGAGAGGAGGCAGACAAGTCATGATTGTCAGCAATTCTCAGTCAAGTCAAGGAGGATGATAGTCTTCACTCAAGGGGCCCTGACACAATATGTCAAAGGCGGCCTCTGATATTATTTAAGGAGCTTGGACACAGCCAGAAAGTACACTGGGGCAGTAAGAGCCAAGATTCTTTCCTCATAAATGGAAAAGAGGCCCCACAGCCCCCATCCCCTATCATCTTGACTCTTGGTGAGCTGTATTCTACCTAGAACAGGAGGAGGGCAGGTATTAAGGGGGAAGAAAGTGGGTGGTGCAACTGTTACTTTTGGTGGAGGTGGGAGGTGACCTGAGTGAGTAGGGAGTGCAGAGGACATGCAGGGTTAGTGGTGTCAGGGGTTGGGGTGGATGACTGAGTGAGGGAAGATATTGCTGGCAATACTGAGTGTGGCAGAGCATGAGCCCTGGGCGGAGGTGGGTACAATAAAAGAGATAGAGTTTGTGGCAGGAGTCAGAGAGATGATGGTGACACCTACACTGGTTAAGTTGAAAAGGTCATTGACATTCCTTCTGGTAACTGAAGCCACACTGATCCAAGTGGCAACTTCAAACCAGGATGGCATGATCTGGTGTTGTGACCTCTTCAGCTGGTCCTGGGGGAGTAGGACACCAACATGTGCACCATCTCATCTACCAGGACCTCCAGTTCCCTGTCTGAAAAATGATGTGCCAATTTTCTTTTGTTTTCCGTGTCCAGGGCAAATGTAAAGAACAGTGCAGGGCAGTTCGAGACTTGCAGTGATTGTCTGGTTCGACAACAGCCTTTTAGAGATGATTTGTACACTAGGGTCATTAGTCAATTCCGGAATATCCTGATAGTCGCGAGTTGTTCTAGGAATGGTGAATCATAGGATGGGGCAAGAATCACAAGACAGAGGTGCTAGAATGGCAAGGTTGGTAGTTAATGAGGTGTATTTGGTGCTTGGCGAGTAAACATGCCAGGCTTTGCGGAGAGAAACCCTCCATGAAACTCAACAACATTGACACTTAACCAAAAACTCTGTTTCCAAAAGTTCCATCCACATAATAACAGTCAGTCATTTGTCCTTCAGCCTGATCTGGACAGTAATTCAACATTTCATTCTATTCTCGTAACACAGGAGGCCAATCAGCCGTCATACCAATGGCAGCTCAATGAATGTGCCATCCATTTAGTCCCACTTCTTACTCCTTCCTCATAGCCCTGCAAATATTCCCTATTCACCATTATAGCCAATTCTTCCTGGAAAGTTACAATTGTTTTGGTTTACAATTTACATTGATGATTTAGAGTTGGAGACCATGTGTAGTGTGTCAAAGTTTGTGCATGACGCTGAGATGAGTGGTAGAGCAAAGTGTGCAGCGGACTCTGAAAGTTTGCAGAGGAATATAGATAGTTTAAGTGAGTGGGCAAAGGTCTGGCAGATGGAATTCAATGTTGATAAATGTGAAGTCAACATTTTGGTAGAAATAACAGTAAAAGGGACTATTGCATTAACAGTAAAAAATTGCAGCATGCTGCTACGCAGAGGGACATGGATGTCCTTGTGCATGAATCGCAAAAGGTTGGTTGGCAGATACAACAGGTTATTAAGAAGGCAAATGGAATTTTGTCCTTCATTGCTAGAGGGATTGAGTTTAAAAGCAAGGAGGTTATGTCACAGCTGTTTAGGGTGCTGATGAGGCCATACCTGGAGTACTGTGTGCAGTTTTGGTCTTCTTACTTGAGAAAGGATGTACTGTCACTGGAGGGGGCGCAGAGGAGATTCACTGGGTTAATTCTAGAGTTGAGCGGGTTGGCTTATGAGGAGAGGCTGAATAGACTGAGATGATATTAAGTGGAATTTAGAAGAATGAGGGGGTAACTTATAGAAATATATAAAATTATGAAGGGAATAGGTAAGATAGAAGGAGGGAGGTCGTTTCCACTGGTGGATGAAACTAGAACAAGAGGGCATAGCCTCAAAATTAAGGGGAGCAGATTTAGGACTGAATTGAGGAGGAACTTCTTCACCCAAAGGGTTGTGAATCTGGAATTTCCTGCCCAGTGAGGTAGTTCAGGCTTCCTCATTGAATGTTTTTAAAGCTAAGATAGATAATTTTTTGAATAGTAAGGGAATTAAGGGTTATGGTGAGAGGGTGGGTAAGTGGAACTGAGGCCATGTAAAGGGCAGCCATGATCTTCTTGAATGGTGGAGCAGGCTCGAAGGGCCAGATGGCCTACTCCTGTTCCTGGTTCTTATAAATTAATTTTCACCAGCGATTCAGGCAGTTCATTCCACTTAAGAATAACCAGCTGTATTAATATAAAAATCATCCTTTAATGGTGTGGAGGATAGTGAAGAAAGTTACCTCAGAGTTCAATGGGACCTTGATCAGATGGGTCAATGGGCCAAGGAGTGGCAGTTGGAGTTTAGTTTAGATATATATGATGTTGCATTTTGGTAAGGCAAATCAAGGCAGGACTTACACACTTAATGGTAGGGCCCTGGGAGTGTTGTCGAATAAAGAGACTTTGGGCAGCAGGTTTGTAGTTCCTTGAAGGTGGAATTGCAGGTAAACAAGAGAAGATGTTTGGAATGCTTGCCTTTTTTGGTCAGTGCATTAACTATAGGGGTTGGCATGTAATGTTGTGGCTGCACAGGATATTGGTTTGGCCACTTTTGGAATATTGCATTCAATTCTGGTTCTCCCTGCTATCAGAAAGACGTTGTTAAAGTTGAAAGGGTTCAGAAAAGACTTACAAGGATTTTGGAGTTGGGGGCTTTGAGCTACAGGGAGACTCTGGGGGGAGGTGACCTTATAGATATTTATAATATCATGAGGGAGATGGATAGGGTGAATAGCCAAGGTCTTTTCGCCGGGGTAGGGGAGTCCAAAACTAGAGGGCCAAAACTTGTGTTCTGGATTCTAAAGTCCACATTATGAATAAAAGTTAGTTTGAATGATCCTTAAGGAAAGGCAAAATTGCTGGAAACACACAGCAGGCCAGGAAGCATCAGGAAACATTTCTGAGCAATGAGTTGTAATCAAAACTGGTACATTTAAGAGATTTAAAGCAAGTGCAGAGACAGAAAGTATAGGGGTGGGGTAGATCAAACAAAGGGGACCAAAAGATGGGTTCAAAGGAGATGTAAATATTTACAGCAGAACCATTATTAAAAACCGTCAACTGAAAAAAATGAGGATGGCAGTTATGATGTGAAACTGTTGAACTCAACACTGAGGCTGGAAAAGTCTACAGTGCCTAGTCAAAATATATGATCTGATTCCTCAAGTTTGCATTAAGCCTTTGCTTTGCAGGAGCTGCATGATTTTGATTTTGTTGAAAGATAGCCTTTTATATAGTTAAATGAAACAGGAAAGTTTTATCATCATAAGAATTAGGAGTTAACAGTTCCATAGGCAGGAATCTATTGATGACTGCCTGAAAATGGGCAATGCAGCAAAACTGACAACACTGGTATAATGGAAGTAGAATAGATAAAAGGCTTACAAGTCTATATAATACAATTGAGGACATCTTCCTCCTTGTTTTATTCTATGATTTCAATATATAATATAAAGTTTTGTGTTTTAGTTCTTGATAATCATAGAGTCATAGAGACTTAGAGCTGTCCAGCATGGTAACCAACCCTTAGGTCCAACTCGTCCAAACCAACCAGATATCCTAAATAAATCTAGTCCCATTTGCCAGCATTTGGCCCATATTCCTCTAAACCTTTCCTTTCATATACCCATCCAGATGCCTTTTAAATATTGTAATTATACTCACCTCCATCACTCCCTCTGGCAGCTCATTCCATACAAGCACCAACATCTGTGTGAAAAATTTACACCTTAGGGCCCTTTTAAATTGTGTATAGTTCTGGTCATTGCGTACAGTTCTGGTTTATTGCATGTAGTTCTGGTCCCACTACCAGAAGGATGTGGATGGTTTGGAGAATGTACAAAAAAGGTTTATCATGATGTTGCCTGGTACAGGGGATTTTAGCTATGAAGAAAGGTTGGATAGACTGTGTTTGTTTTCACTGGAGTGCAGGAGGTTGAGGGGTGACCTGATAGAATTTCATATAATTGTGAATGGCAAGAATAGAGTGAAAAGTATGAGACGCTTTCCCAGGGCGGAGGAGTCAATTACGAGGGGACACAGGTTCATGGTGCAAGGGGGGATGTTTAAAAGAGATGTGTGAGGTACGTTTTTCACACAAAGAGTGGTGAGTGCGTGGAACATGCTACCAGTGGAGGTGGTGAAAACAGACACAATAGCAGCATTCAAGAAGCACCTGGACGAATACATGCATTGGAAGGGAATAGAAGGATGTGGATCATGTAAGTGAAGACAGTTTTAATATGGAAGGGCAAAATGTGTCAGCACAGGATTGAAGGGCTGAAGGGCCTGTTCCTGTGCTGTGTTGTTCTTTGTTCCAAATCATTCCCCTCTCACCTTAAACCCATGCCCTCTAGTTTTGAACTCCCGCTCCCTGGGGAGAAAAACCTTGGCTTTTCATCCTATCCATGCCCCTCATGATTTTAAATGCCTCAATAATGTCACCCCTCAGCCTCAAATGCTCCAGGGAAAATAGCCCCAGCCTATTCAGCCTCTCCCGATAGCTCAAACAGTCCAACCCTGGCAATATCTTTGTAAATCTTTCCTGAACCCTTTCAAGATTCATAACATCCTTCCTATAGCAGCCACAGTATGACCTCCCAACTCCTATAGTCAATGCACTGACCAATAAAGTCAAGCATACCAAATGCCTTCTTCAACATCCTGTCTACGTGTGACTCTACTTTCAAGGAACAATGAACCAGCACTCCAAGGTCTATTTGTTCAGCAATAATCCCCAGGACCTTACCATTAAGTGTGTAAGTCCTGCCGTGATTTGCCTTTCCAAAATGCAGCACCTCATATTTATCTAAATTAAACTCCATCTGCCACTCTTCAACCCATTGGCCCATCTGATCAACATACAGTTGTGCTCTGAAATAACCTTCCTTGCTGTCCACTACACATCTAACTATACCTCCTATGTTCACATCCAAATCATTTATATAAATGACGAAAAGCATTGACCTAACACTGATCCTTGTGGCACACTGCTGGTCACAGGCCTCCAGTCTGAAAAGCAACCCTCCACCACCACCTTCGAGGTCTTCTACCTTCAAGCTAATTCTGTATTGCAATGGCTATTTCTCCCTGTATTCCATGTGATCTAACCTCACTAACAATTCTACCATGCAGAACCTTGTCAAAGGTTCAAATGCCTTACTGAAGTCCATGCAGGTCATGTCCACCACGCTGCCTTCATCAATCCACTTCATTACTTCTTCAAAAAACTCAATCAAGTCAGTGAGACACGATTTCCCACACACAAAACCATGTTGACTATCCCTAAGTGGTCCTTGCATTTCCAAATACATGTAAATTCTGTCCATCAGGATCCCCTCCAACAACTTGGCTGCCATTGATGTCAGGCTCACCAGTCTGTAGTTCCCTGGCTTTTCCTTACCACCTTGCCTGCTCCGTGGGCTGGAAAGCCTGGAGCAGGACACTCTTGGCAGCATGGCGTGGTCTGTGAACCGCATAGTGGGTCACTCTTAGCAGCATGACATGGGCTGGGAAGCCTGGAGTGGGTCCCTCTTTGCAGCATGGTGTGGGCTAGGAAGTTCAGAGCAGGAATCTGACTGCAGCACTCTGTAGCAGCGGAGAGGGAAACGTTGAACTCTCTTTAAGTTATCTTTTTTAAAATTTTATTCTAAGTTAATCCGCATGGCGCCTTTGTGTGGCGACAGTACATACTTTTCACTTTATTTTATATTGAATACACATGATAATAAAGGATATTCTATTCTATTCTAAATAGCTGCTCCATATTAGCCAACCTCCATTCTTCTGACATCTCACCTGTGACTACTGATGATACTAATATCTCAGCAAGGGGGCCAGCAATCACTTCCCTGGCTTCCCACAGAGTTCCAGGATACACCTGATTGGGTCCTGGAGATTTATCCACCTTTATGAGTTTTAAAACATCTAGCACCTCCTCCTCTGTCATATGGACTTTTTCAAGATATTGCTGTTTATTTCCCCAAGTTCTCTATCTTTCATATCCTTCTCCACAGTAAACACTGATGCAAAATACTCGTTTAGTATCTTCCCCATCTCCTGCAGTTCCACACATATGCGGCCTTGCTGATCTTTAAGGAGCCCTTTTCTCTCCCTAGTTACCCTTTTGTTCTTATTGTATTTGTAGAATCCCTTTGGATTCTCCTTAACCCTATTTGCCAAAGCTATCTCATGTCCCCTTTTTGCCGTCCTGATTTCACTCTTAAGTATACTTCTACAACCTTTATACTCTTTTAGCGATTCACCTGATTCCTGCTGCTTATACCAGACATATGCTTCCTTCTTTTTTTTGACCAAAACCTCAATTCCTCCAGTCATCCAGCATTCCCTACACCCATCAGCCTTGCCCTTCACCCTAACAGGAACATACAGTCTCTAGACTTTCGTTATCTCATATTCAAAGGCTTCCCATTTTCCAGCCGTCCCCTTGCCTGTGAATATCCGTCCCCAATCAATTTTTGAAAGTTCTTGCCTAATACCATCAAAATTGGCCTTCCTCCAATTTAGAACTTTAATTTTTAGATCTGGTCTATCCTTTTCCATCAATATTTTAAAAGTAATGGAATTATGATCACTAAGCAGATTTCTTTCAAATGTAAATTAACCAGGTGGTTGGCAAGCATCAGATAATTGGATATAATCTAGAAGTTCAATTTGGTGATCTAAATAGACGAGATCAGGTTTGTTTCCGTATTAAGTAGAGTTCTCATAACATGGTTCCTATGAGTTCTTTCTTGTTTCTAGATATTCCTTTAGAAGGTTATGTTGCATTGGGTACACACTCTGATCAGTAATTATGAATTCAACTAGTAATTGTTTACATGCATACTGCCTCCTCATTGCAACCTCAAACTTAATTTTAATGAAGAATAATGACCCCACCTCCAGCGTATCTTATTAGATTTGTTACAGATTGGTTGGTGTATTCTGTTAGTGCTGTACCTTTGATCAGAACAGTTAGTCCTTTTTTGCATCTGCATTAATGCTGAATAGTGATTTGCTGAGCTGTTAATAAGTTACTTAGTGAGATGAAAATCAAAAGCCTTTGTCAGGGTGCTCTCTGTTGTTTCTTTTTAAATCTATTTGGCTCATCTGAATATGCAAAACATTTAGATGCAAAAGACATTGTACTTTCTGAGCCTCTGAAAAAAGTGCTTTGCAAATAAAACATTGCAGCATGCATTAGAATTATCCATCTGAAAAGTATTGCCAGCACTTCTGCTGGAACAATTTAATAATGAGGATTAAAGTATGTGTGTTTAGCAAAGTAGCATTTAGAATTTAAACTTGCACCTAGGCACAAAGTTTGCATTGCAATTTAATAGTAATAGTCCATTGATATATCTGTTTTCATTTTACGTAAATAGACATCTAGCACAGTTTGGAGTTACCATTTTGTTTAAATAGGTGTAAAGCTCCTTCAGTGTTCTGCTCTTTCCAAGATCCGAACAATTTTGCATTTTATCGAAAGGAGGATTTTATCAGAAAGGATACATATTTGCTTCCCAAGCATTACCGAGAAAAGAATCTGCTAATTGTTTCATTGTTAGTTGTGTCAATGCAAAGTTGTCAGAGATTCAACATAAGAGAACATTTCACAAAGTACAAAGTACAATTCAAACTAATTTTACTGCTGCAAAAATACACATTTTGATGAAGCTTTTTGTCTTGCTCTCATCTGGATGATTTGCAAGTGGATTCAAATTTGTAGATGCATTGGCATGGGGAATGCACTGATTAATGCTAAATGAAAGTTGACTAAAGGGTTTGTTAAATTTTAAAATAGGCAGGACGACACTGATTGGTCAGAAAGATTAAACAGCAAGTGGCTATCACCTATTTCGTTGAACAGGTACAGTACATGTTCTTTCTTGAGCCTGCATCTGGGCAGGACCATCAATTGCCCCTTGAGTCATCCATCCAAACCTTTGAGGCCAACATGCTTGACTGTAGGAAAGGCTTCTTCCACAGCAACCGCAGACCCTGGAACAGCACCTGTATGTAGTGAGAGGGCAAGGAAAAATAAAACCAGCTGAGGGCACTAAGGTAGTGCAGGTATCACTTCACTGTACATGGAATATCACATTTATGAATGTATCAGCACTTTAAATCATCACGTATCTGATTGGCCATCCGTTTAGCTACAACTACAAGAATGAAAGAACAAAAATTACCCATCCTTAACATTGTTGCAACCCCGTCTGAAGATGTGCTACTGTTTTCCTTATGTCCACTTTGACATGCTGTCATTGTTGCATGTGGGATCATCAGATGTTGTGAAGACTTCAAGCAGTTGTTATTGTTAACTATTATTAAATAGCAGGAAAAGTGAAAAAAAAAGCAGGCAAAAGAGCTGCAATTTGCTTTCGAGATGAAACAGGGGCTCCTGCATTTGGAGAAACAAAAAATATTGCAGTCATTGAATGAGGTCTTTACCCAAATCAGATGTATTAACAACAGGTGTCAATGAAGTCCTGTTTGGCTCATAGCACCCAGGGCTACAATGCTGTGTCATGCTGAAGGTACTGTTCCTCCTGTTCAATGTTTCCATCTTCCTCCTCAGAACATTAGTGCCACTGTCCAAGTTCTTCAGCCTCCATCACAACACCTCTTTGCCTGCTCCAGTTGTGCAGAACACAGCATGCTAGGTAGCACACTCAGTCTGGACTATACTGCGAGCCACTCCCACAACAGTCCAAGTATGAGCTGCCTTGTACTTATGCTTTGCCTCGGCCAGAAAGTTGCATAACGGAGTCAGTCATGATTGGAGAGGGTAGCCCTCTTTCTTCTTAATTAAAAATGCATGTTATGAAATGGTGTTTTCACCACAATGTGTGTATAATCTATCACACCCTGACATCACTTGGAGGAAGCCAGTGATGTTGGTAAAGCCTACTGCGTGGCCTGCAGCACTGACCTTGAATCGGTGTGGTCTGCCACAATTGCCTCAGTAACATTGCATGGGTTGCCTCTAAATGGGCCTCTGGCATATTAGACTTTAATCAGATATATCCAGCACAAGTTATGTCTTGCAAATATAGTCATAAATCATACAAGTTGTACGATTACTGAAGACTTGTTACCACACCCAAGCTCAATTGACAATCCTAAACTGTTTGTTAGCATAATTATTTGCACACATGGGATTATTCAGCAAATGTTGTCCAACTGTGGATCACATCTTATGTTGAACACCTTGCTGCAAGTTTTGTGAGCACTGGCTTGTAGTTTTGAATCCTGCTTGTTGAGAAAACTAAAAGGATATGCTGTTTAATATGAGCCATCTGTCTTTAGGATATGTGGCCTATATACCTGGCATTACACCAGCATAGAAATTCAACAATTAGCAAGGTACCATCTGTACCTAACCAGCCCACACTTGAAAAACTCACACAGCTATGTCCAACATTAGTTGTGTTTCTAACTGACTTAATAATCAGTATAAAGTAGAAACATGAGTCAAAGATAAAAGAAAAATTGCAAAATAAGATATTGAGGATGCATTGGACAGTTAACATAAACCTTACTTGTATTGAGCTTAGAAATTTAGAATTAAAACAATAAATGGATTCAATAATTTAAATACAGGAAAACTATTTCCTCTGGGTGGAAGAATCAAGCAATTGGGATATAATATTAAAATTGGACAAGGCTTGGATGTACCACATCAGGAAGTTCAATTTTTACACAAAAGGAAGAAGAAATCTAAAGGATATAGTAAGGACTGCATTTGCTGGAAGTGTCATGAGTGATGAAGGGTCCAGACCCGAAACATCAACTTTCCTGCTCCTACGATGCTGTCCGACCTGCTGTGCTTCTCCAGTTCCACATTTTATCAACAGAAGAAATCTAAAACTCTCTGCCCCAAAAGGCAATGGGTTTTGGAGTCAATTGATGTCTATAAGACAGAGATCGATAGATAAGTAAGGGTATGAACAGGTAATGAGCAAAAGTGAGTCGATGGAGTTGAGGTACAGATCAGAAATGATCTAATCAATGGTGGATATACCTGAGAGGTCGCATGGATAATGCTGTTCTTAAGGTTTCAGGGTTCCTATGCAATAGCTGCATGATAGAATAAAAAGTTAGGCCAAAATATGAGAAGGCCAAGGCTGGACAGGGAAAATGTCAACTCCAGCAACAAGTGGTTTAGTCTTGAGTTCAGCAGGAATGCCAGGTCATGATTATAACAATTTTCCTTTATCGTCCACTCCAAATTTTGCAAACTGTACAGCAGAGGAACAAAGTTTGAGTGCTGGTGCGCTTGTTCCCATACTACCGCTAGCTCTGCTTGACCACATGAGTCTGATTATCTGACTATCCAGGCCAAAGACACCATCTTCAGCTTCTGGATTCATTGGAGAAAGGGGGAATTTTGCACTGTACAGACTTTGCATCATCACAGGTGGATGCTTGCTCCAGTTCCCTTCACCCAACCTCGAGGCCGTGATTTAGGCTTCAGATTGATTTCTCCTGCCCCACATTCTGGTGCAGCTCCAGTTTTCTCCTCATAGTCTCTGATTCCACCACCACCAAACCCCCACACCATATTGGACAATATACGGTGCTCTCCTCAACCTTTGCTTGCTGCTGGGGATTTATCAAGCCATCAGAACTTGCAGCTAACAACTGGCAATACCCCACAAAGAATGCTTCACTGAAGGTAGGTTCTGGCATCCATCGGCCTCCAAAGTTGGAGTTCAAAAACTGGGGCTCTGTGAGACCCTCCTGCTACAGAAGAAAATATGTTGTCTTGGCCTAGTTGGGCCTACATGTGACTTCAAACCCACAATAATGTCTTTGTCTCTTAACTGCCTGCTGAAATGGCTTAGAAAATCATTCAGTTGTATCAAACAAACAGCTAAAAGTTCAGTAAGAATGAAACAAGACAGACCACCTTACCAAGTACCAACCTTACTTCTGGAAAGGCCAAGCCATCCTAACTAACAACTATGTCTTATGCAAAATTTAGAAGACCTAACTCCCAAACTAGTCAAATTAGTGAAGGAACAGCTTGTCAGAGTCATACTCACCAAATCGTACCTAACAGGTAGGTTAGATCCACCAGAGGTGATGGAACAACAATATCTTACATGAGGCAGTGGCTGAGCAAACTTTCAAAATTAATTCCAGATCACATGAAGTCTAACAGCATCAAGTAAAACATGGGCAAGGAAACCTCCTGCTGATTGCACCAAGTGCTTTGTGTCAGCTGATGAATCTGTACTGTTCCATGTTGAACGCAATGGATAGAATGTACTCTGGTTGAGGGACTTCACCAGGAGTAGCTCCAAAGCAACACTGCTGTCTGAACTGGCCAAATTCTTTTAGACTGGGTAAAAAGCCGTTCTGAGGAAGGGTCACCGGATCTGAAACATTAACTCTGTTTTTCCCTTCACAGATGCTGCCAGACCTGCTGAGCTTCTCCAACAACTTTGTTTTTGTTAATCTATTAGACTGGGTCTGGCACTGAGAGGGAACTGACAAGGAGAAATAAACCTCACCCTCAGTGACCTAGCTTTTATAGATACATACTGTCCATGACAGTATTGGTAGGAGTGACAGTGAGTCCCCATGAAGTTAAAACCTTGCCTTCATGCTGAGGAAACACACCATCGTTTTCTGTGACACTACCACTGTGCTAAGTATGATAGATCAAGAACAAATCTAGAAGCTCAAAATTGGGAATTTTTGAGCTGCTGTGGGTCATCATCAGCAGCAGCAGAACTATATTCAAACACAATCTGCAAACTCATGGCATGACAAATCCATCACTACCATTACCATCAAGCCATGGATCAACTTTGGTTCAATAAGTACTTTATGAAAGTATGCCAAGAGCAGCAGCAGGCATCCCTGAGAATGATGTGTCAATCTGGCAAAGCTAAAAAAACTGGACAAAATGCCTGTCAAATGGCAGTGCCAATCATTTCAACAATCAATGAATCAAATCTAAGCTTTGCAATCCTGCCACATCCAGTTGAGCGTGGTGGTGGGCAATTAAACAACTCGCAGGAGGAGAAGGCTGGACAATTTCCCCATTCTCAATGATGGGGAGTTCAGTCTATTAATGGAAAAGGCAAGGCTAAAGTGCTTTCTATCATCGTCAGCCTATGCAAAATGGCTGATCCATCTCGGCCTTCTTTTGAGGTCACCATCATTACAGGCTCCAGTCTTCACTCCATTCAATTCACTCCACTTGAAATCAAGAAGTGACTAAATGCATTGAATACATCACAGGCTATGTGTTTGACAATGTCCTGGCCACAGTACTGCAGATTTGCACTGTTAATATAACTGTGCCTCTCACTAAGCTGATCCAATACAGATATAACACAACTATAAAACAGGCATCTACCTGACAATGCAAAAAAAAATCCAGATGTGTCCTCTGCATAAAAATACAGAGGACAAACCCAATCTGACAAATTAATACCTCATCAATTTCCTGACAATCACCAACAAAGTAAAGAAAGGTGTCATTGACAGTGCCTTCAAGACCCCTCTAAGTAATAACGAAGCATTTTTATTCAGTCTTGATTTTCCAGGGACATTCAGCTACAAACTGTATTACAGCTTTGTCTAAACATGGATATACACCCAAATTTCAGAAGTGAGTTTGCAGGAATAAGTGAGCAAGTATCAGATGAAGGCCAATGAAGAGAAATGTGAAGTGATTCATTTTCATAGAGTCATACAGCATGGAAACAGACCCTTTGCTCCAACCAGTCCATGCCAAACCCCTTGGAACCTTTCCCATTCATGTATCTATCCAAATTTCTTTTAAACATTGTAATTGTACCCACATCCACAACTTTCTCTGGAAGTTCATTCCACATCCAAACCACCTTCTGTGCAAAAACTTTGTCTCTCATGTCTTTTTTAAATCTCCCTCCTCTCACCTTAAAAATATTCCCCCTAGTCTTTAAATCCCCCATCTTGGGGAAAAAGATAACTGTCATTAACTCTATTTATATCTCATTATTTTATAGACTTCTACCATGTTGCCTCTCAATCTCCTATGCTCCAGTAAAAGAAGACACAGCCTATCCAGCCTTTCTTTATAACTCAAACTTTCCATACCTGGCAACATCCTGGTAAAATCTTTTCTGAATCTCCAGCTTGCTAATATCCTTCCTAAAACTAGGCAACCAGAACTGGACACAGTATTCCAGAAGAGGCCTCACCAATGTCCTTACAACCTCAACATGACTTCCTAACTCCTTTGCCCAAAGGACTGAGTGATGAAGGCAAGTGTGCCAAAAGCCTTTTTAACCACCCTGCTTATATATGTTGCAAACTTCAAAGAATTATGTGCCTGCACCCCTAGGTCCCTCTGTTCTACAACACTACCTAAGGCCCTACCATTAATTGTGTAAGCCCTACCCTTGTTTGTTGTATCAAAATGCAATGTCTTGCATTTATCCAGATTGAACCCCATCTGCCATTTTTCAGCCCATTGACCCATTTAATCAAGATCCCCTTGTAACATTAGAAAACCTTATTCCCTGTCTAATATGCCACCATTTTTGATGTTGTCCGCAAATTGCTAACCATGTCTTCTATATTCTCATCCAAATCATTTATATAAATGACAAACAAAAGACAACTCAGAACTGATCCTTGTAGAACACTGCTGTTTAGAGGCGTCCAGTCAAAAAGCAACCCTCTACCATTACTCTGTCTCCTAAGTTAAGCCAATTATGTATCCAATTGGTAAGCTCACCCTGAATCTCATGTGACTCAACTTTACTAATTAGTCTACCATGCAGAGCCTTGTCAAAGGCTTTACTAAAAATCCAAATGACGTCTATTGCTCTAGTAGGAAGAACAGGGAAAAACAATACAAAACAAAGGGTACAATTCCAAAGGGGACAGGAACAGAGATGTAAATGTATATAAGTCATTGAAGGTGATGAGACAGGTTAGGAGACCAAATAATAAAATTAATAAATATAGTTTCCTGGGCTTTATTAGGTGAGTACAACACAAAAACAAGGAGGTTACGTTGAACTCATATAAAACACTAGTACAGCCTCAACTGGAGTACCATGTCCAGTTCTGGAAACTACGCTTTGGGAAGGATGTGAAGACACTGGAGCAATTGCAGAAAAGATTGACAACTGTGGTTCCAGCAATGAGGTACTTCAGTTATGAAGATAAATTACAGAAGTTAGGACTGTTTTCTTCGGAGAAGAGAAGACTGAGAAGAGATTTGATAAATGTATTCAAAATCATAAGGATCCTGCATAGAGTAAATAGAAACTGTTCTCACTCATGAAATGATGAAGTCCCACCTTAAAAAGCTGCTGGCAGCTTTATATTCCCAACAGTACTAGGTTCAACTGATGGCCACTGCTGGGACTACAGTAACTGAAGGGAATATTATGAAGGTCACTATATCTAATCGGTTGGAGGACAGGATGCGGCTTGATAGGTGGGTTCTTTTTGAGAGTCCTAAAAATGGAAGGTTTAATGGGGGAAATGACCTTGGGGTTCCTCTGAAGGAAGTTGTTCTCCCACTGCCTGACAGCAGCTTGCCCAATAGGAGCTGTTAGGCTACCTAAAGTAAACATTAATAAAAATATAAATGGTAACTTTAAACCCTATGTGGCTCCCTCGGGCTCAGGTGATGTCAGGCGCCCATGTCAAACCCTGGGCCATGTGCTAAATTTTATAAGCCCTCACCAACTTCTAAAAAGCCAGCAGGTGATAGTAAAATCCAACCTATTGATAAGATTCAAACTTGGGCTGATCAGTGAATGGTAACAATTGTGTTCAGCAAATGTCCACTATTAACAAGTTACAATTCAGGGGTGTGATGGAATACTTTTCACTTTCTGAAGGTCCAACAACACTTCAGATGCTCAACACTATCCAGGGCAAAGCAACCCATTTGATTTGCACCTGGTTCACTATGTTAAATGTTAATTCCCTCTACCATTAAAGCACAGGGCAACTATGTGGACCATCTATCAGATGTTACAATAGCAAATTGTCAATCTCCAACTTCAGAACCTTCCAAGTCTACTACTTCTATCCTCCAGATGGACAAAGACAGTAAATGCATGGGAATACAACTATTTGCAAATTCCCCTCCAAGCCACACACTATCCTTGGAATTATATCACTGTTTCTTCACAGGTTGTTATGTCAAAATCCTGGACTCCCTCCTTACCAGCACTGTGAGCATAACAAAAATACATGGAGTGCAGCAATTCAAGAAGCAGCACATCACCAATTTTTCAGAAGTCCAAATCCTACAAGCATGTTGTGAGAAGAAATAGTTTACATATGAAGATGTATAGAGTCATGGAATCATAAAATCATTATGTGATAGAAAGAGGCAATTTGGCCATTGAATTTACTTATATCTTTGATGAGCAATCATGTCAGCCCTCTTCTCCCATTCTTTCCACAACTCTGCAAGTTAATTTTCTTCAATTGTCCATCCAGCTCTCTTTTGAAACCATTGGCTGGCTTCATTGTCAATGTCCATATAGGTGGCAAGTTCCAGGTCATTGCTACTCATGTACAAGAAAGTTCTTCCTTTATGCCCCTTGCATCTCTTGCCCTAGAACATTAAATCTTGTATCTGATTGTGCATTTTAATTAGTAGAGGTGATAGCAATGTCATTTTTATGTTTTCATTTGACATTGCTGTTCATCATTGTATCAATCAAGGAAGCTCATAGGCATCATATTGCAGGAATATATTATGGTGGCCTTGAACAGACCCCATCGCATGAATTGCTATTAATTATACTCGTGAACTGAGCAAATCATGCAGTCAAGTTCATATGACACCATATGTGCCCAAAAAAATGGTGTTGCCATGGTATTCCCCCCAGGCCCAGGTCTTGCAAACATATCTGTTGCATTCCATGAGAAATGTGTCTTCAACAGAATGGTACCTAACTTCCTGTCTGTTGTAATTTTCCAAACGAGAGATGACATGTTTGCTGTATTTTAATTCACAGCTACATGTTGGAATTTCTTTACATGTCTTAATGGGCTCCATCTGCAGTCAAATTAACATTTGAAATGGAATAATCAATTAAACTCTGTTCCTCAATGTCCTAGTTTAGAAATCAGCCACAGAGTTCTCTACTTCTGTCTACTGCAAACTTAAATTCAGTGGTCAACATACACATTTAGATGCCTACAATTCCATGTGCTCTAAGATTGGCCTTATTGACAGCCTTGTAAATAAGCTTCAACCCATTTGTCCAACATGCAAGTTTGGTGCATCAAAGTCATCCTGCAAGATTGAGACTACCTTAACATATTGTTTCACTAAATACTCTGCAAACTCATGGAAGGCCCAAAGGCAGTCACACTTGGACATGTAGAGTGCCCTATCTACCTCTGATTACCCTGGAAGGGCCATGATGTTGAGATGCCAGTGTTGAACTGAGGACGACAATTTCAAAACTCACACAACACTTGGTTATACTTCAACAGGTTTATTTGAAAACGCAAGCTTTTGGAGCTCAGCTCCTTCCTCAGGCGTAGCATGAGAGAGAGGGTATAATACACAGAATTTATAAGCAGAAAGATAACAACCCTAAACCTGGCCGCCTCTTGTTGAATCTTTAATCAGTTAGGAAGGAGGCCACTGATTGAAATGCAATATCCAGATTCCTTTCAGTCATTGTCCTGAGATAATTAAAGGTTTTATCAATGGAAACAAGAAGTGACATCTCATCTCAGACAATGCATTTTAGGTGAGGACTTGCTTAGAATCTGTCTATGTTTTAAACTGGGGTCAGGTTTTTTTTTTGAGCAAAACAGAATGTATCTGCAATTACACAAGCATCTTGGATGAAATAATTCATGTGTATGTCTGTGTCTTTGTATGTGCGGTGTGTCCGCATGTATGTGTGTGTGAGAGAGAGAGAAAAAAACAGAGAGAAAGCAAAAAAGCGTATGTGTGTGTGCGAGAGAGAGAAACAAAAAGACAGAAAGGGGAATAGTGTGTGTGTGTGTGTTTGAGAGTGTGAGAGTGTGAGGGAGTGTATGTTTGTGAGAATGTGTGTATGTGTGCGTGTGTGTGGGTGTGTGTGCATGTGTGTGTGTGAGTGTGTGTGTGAGTGTGTGTATGAGACAGAGTCTGTGTAAGTGTGCGAGTGTGTGTGTTCTATGTGGAAGAGTGTGTATGTATGTGTGCATGTGTGTGAGTGCATGTGTGGGAGTATATAGTGTTGTAGGGTCACCTGTTGTGCAACATGAACCCAAGGTCACGATTGAGGCTGTCCTCATGGGTATGGAACTTGGCTATCATCGTCTGCTCAGTGATTTTGCATTGTTGTGTATCTCTAAGTCCACTTTGGAGGATGCTTACCAATGATCCGATGCTGAATATCCTTGATCACTGAGGTGGTCCCCCACTGGATTGCAATAGCTGCCCTCATAAGAACAGGATATGATGCTTAACTCATCGATCACCAATTCTGTTGTGCCACAGCAAAAAACTGTAATGACCCCCTCAGAGGACAGACATGAGATACGACTGATAGGGTACCCCTTGTTGTCTGGTACTTCCCCAGAGCAGAGAAAGTACGCCGTGTTCTTCACAGCCTTCAACACATTATCGACAGCAATGAGTACCTCGCCACAATCTTCCCTATGCCTCCACTTCTCGCTTTCAAACAACCGCCAAACCTTAAACAGACCATTGTTTGCAACAAACTACCCAGCCTTCAGGATGACATCGACCACAATACCACACAACCCTGAGATAAGATGTTGTGGAGCTGGATGAACACAGCAGGCCGAGCAGCATCAGAGGAGCAGGAAAGTTGACATTTCGGGTCGAGACCTTTTGGCAACCTCTGCAAGACATGTCAGATCATCGACATGGATACTACTATCACATGTGGGAACACCACCCACCACATGCACGGCAGATACTCACGTGACTCAGCCAATGTTGTCATACAAGGATGCCACAAGGCATGGTATATTGGCAAAACCATGCAGACACCATGACAACGGATGAACGGACACCATGCAACGATCACCAGACAGGGGTATTCCCTCCCAGTGGGGGAGCACTTCAGGGATCAAAGACATTCAGCCTCTGATCTTTGGGTAAGCATCCTCCAAGCTGGAATTCGAGATACACAACAATGCAAAATCGCTGAGCAAAGGCGAATAGACAAGTTTCACACCCATGAGTACGGCCTCAATTGTGATCTTGGGTTCATGTCACACTACAGGTGACCCCACCACACTATATACTCACACACACACACACACACACACACACACACACACGAATTATTTCATCCAAGATGTTTATGTAGTTGCAGATACATTCTGTTTGCTCAAAAAAAACCTGACTCCAGTTTAAAACATACAGATTCTAAGCAAGACCTCACACCCAAAATGCATTGTTTGAGCTGAGATGTCATCTCTTGCATAAATTGATAAAACCTTAAATTGTTTCGGGACACTGACTTGAGAGGAATCTGGATATTGTACTTCATTCAGTGGTCTCCTTCCTAGCTGATTAATGATTCAACAAGAGGTAGCCAGTTTTAGGATTGTTACCTTTCTGTTTATAATTTCTGTGTCTTATTCGCTCTCTCACACACTATGCCTGAGGAAGAGGATGAGCTACAAAAGCTTGTGTTTCAAATAAACCTGTTGGACTATAACCTGATGTCTTGTGATTTTTGACCCTGGAAGGGAACAATATCTCAAAGGTTTGAGCAACAGGTGAAACTATCTGTTTCACTCTGCTACAATGCAGTAGCAAGATGAGTAGTATATGCCACGGAGAGGCTGCTGCAATCAAGCCAAAAAGACATCCTGCCTAGTACAAAAATGAGTAACATAGTATATGAGTTTCAGTGCCAGGGTGATGCCAGATAAGTAAGCTGTTACTCCAAAGACTAGCAGAATGTATTGAATAACATATCCTTTTAGTTGTTTGAAACAAGCAAGCTACTGACTGTAACCAATCAGTCTGTGCTTGCAAAACGTGCAATACATTGTCTAACATTAGCTGTGGTTCTGCGATTGGGCATCCTGAGTGTTTGAAGAATTACACTGATAACCAATTTAGGATTGTCATTCAGACACATAGTGCGAAACACTTGCTAGTGCTGAAAACTACACATATATTAATACACAGGAGTCTGTTCTTTGCAGACAGAAAGAACATGTGTATACACTGCATCTGTTTAAATTAACAAAAATGGTGACAGCTATTCACTGGTTCATTCCTCAAGTCATTTCCTAAACCTGTCGGAGATAACCTGCCTGATATAAAGTCTAAACACAGCTGGCAGTTAACAGTCAATCATCATTAACTGCTGCATTCTCCATAGCAATATCTTTACCAATCATTATCTCCTTTGAAACGATATAATATTTGGTTACTTCCTCATTGATGTAATTATGAATTGTCCTGATGAGTCAAAGACAAAAAGCTTCAATAAAACGTGTCTTTTTCAGCAATATCTAAGTTCCAAAATACTAACCCACAATTAATAATAATTCCCTTAGTATTATACTGATCACGATTAAAATGTTATTAGTTTAACAACTTAGGGTCTAAACTGGATACAGTAATTTATAGATTACTGGTTCTAGTTAGAACCACCACTCTAGCTTTGAAATAAAACCTAATCATTCATCTATCTCCTGCCATTGTTACATTTTTTAGGAATATACCAATCAGTTTTGCAGTGCTTCCCCTCACTTTTACCCCTGCCACTACTAGTGGTGTGTCTGATTCAGTTTGCGTTGTTACCCCATTCCCAACTCCTTATCCTTTGTTGCTGCTGTTGGTGTCCTCAATTGGTCAATAATTCTCATTTGTTGTCTGCTCTTCCCTCAGTTTGATCAATCAGTTACCACCACTACTGCTGTTGCCTCTAATTTTCCAATCAAACCATTGTAAAACTTTGGTGGAGCAGTTAAGCATTTGGGTAAGTTGTAAAAGAGTTGGTGTCATGTTTGCAACTGTGTGTCCTTAAATGACTTTTCAAAAATAAATAGGTTAAGGAAGTTCATTTAAATTTGCAGCAAATTAAAAATTAAAATTCAGAAATTCTGTGATGGTAAGTTTATTTTTTATCTCATGTCTGCTCAATTCCATTATGTTCAAATTTTTCAAACATGTTCCTAATATGTTGGCTTCTATATATATCCAGATCTGTTCAGATATTCATATTAACACATCTTTGTATAATTGCAGAACAAGACAGATTTAAAGTATTTACTTTTACAGGCATTGAAAATGTTTGAATTTCAAACTGTCGATTCATTTCACTGTAATCATCCTGCTTTTGATAAAGACATAAGTGGCATATAACAGGAGGGTGAGAGCTGTGAAAGGTGATACAGCCTCTCAAGAAAAAACATTAACAGCAAAAGAGATCAGGCTTGTTCTGTTAATTGGAGGCTTTCAAAGGCATGGGTCTGAGTTGTGCAGGCACATGTGCAGTGTAACTTGTGTGTATCATAATAATATATTCTTTGATTTTTACAACATAGGTCTACGTCGATGTATTGATTGTGCTGAATAGATTAATGAAAAAGAATTATTCCTTTCTTCCATCAAAGACAACATCTCCAACAGTGCAGCATTCCCTCAGAACTGTACTGAGTATCATGCTTAATCTTCTGCTTATGCTCTGAGATGAGACTTGAACCTAGAACCTTTGCAAACATGTTTGTTTCAAATCCTCTTTAAGTCCAGTGGGTTCTGGATGGGTCAAATCGTAAGCTGGGTTTAAAGCCTTGCTGAGAACAGGTGTGTGGTATTTTAGCTCCTGGTGTCATCTACTAAAGTATTCACACTCTGCAATCTACCTTGGATAACATCTTGGTGCAAGTGATCATAATTCAGTTAGGTTTAGTCTGGTTAAAGAAAAGAAAAATGATAGGCTAAAAGTTTGAAATTGGGGAATGGCCAATTTGATTGAGCTCAGATATGATTTGGCAAAAGTTGACGAGAAATGGGGGTTATCATAGAATCCCTACATTGCAGAAGCAGATCATTTGGCCCATTAAGTCTACATCCACCCTTCAAAGAAGATCCCATCCAGTCCCACATCCCTTCCCTATCCCTGCATTACCCATGACTAATCCACTATGGGCAATTTAGTCAATCCACTTAACCTATACATCTTTGGACTGTGGGACAACACCCACACAGACATGGGGAAAATGTGAAAACACTACACAGACAATTGAACCTGGGTCCCTGGCACTGTGAGGCAGCAATGCTAACCACTTAGCCACTGTGCTGCCCATTGGTAAATCAGTATTAGATCAAATGGAATCAATGCAGAGGAGATAAGGAGGATTTGAAATAAATTATTTGCACAGGTTCTCAGTTGTCTTTGATAGAACAATGGATCAAGGCCCATTTGGTTGAAAGTAAAAGATCCCATGACACTATTTCAAAGAGCAGGAACGTTATCCTGGTGTCCTGCCTAGTATATATCACTCAAACAAATTCACAAAAGTACATTAGCTAGTAATTATCTTGTTGCTCTTTGTGTGAGAGATAAAAGGTACTGCAGATGCTGGAGAATCCGAGATAACAAGCATGGGGCTGGATGAACACAGCAGGTCAAGCAGCATCACAGGAGCAGGAAAACTTGACGTTTCGGGCCTAAACCCTTCATCAGAAATGGGGGAGGGGAAGAGGGTTCTGAAATAAATAGGGAGAGAGGGGGAGGCGGATAGAGGATGGATAGAGGAGAGGATAGGTGGAGAGGAGGCAGACAAGTCAAAGAGGCGGGGATGGAGCCAGTAAAGGTGAGTGTAGGTAGGGGGGTA
>JAHRHZ010000029.1:3061290-3091235 GCA_024137785.1 Ginglymostoma cirratum | reverse complement strand
GAGATGGTCCAGGTGAACTTCAGGTTGGGGTGGAAAGTGTTGGTGAATTGGATGAACTGTTCGAGCTCCTCGTGGGAGCACGAGGCGGCGCCGATGCAGTCATCAATGTAACGGAGGAAGAGGTGGGGTTTAGGGCCAGTGTAGGTACGGAAGAGGGATTGTTCCACATAACCTACGAAGAGGCAGGCATAGCTTGGACCCATGCGGGTACCCATGGCCACACCCTTTGTTTGTAGGAAGTGGGAGGAATTGAAAGAAAAGTTGTTGAGGGTGAGGACGAGTTCGGCTAGGCGGATGAGGGTGTCGGTGGAGGGGGATTGGTCCGTTCTGCGGGACAGGAAGAAGCGGAGGGCCTTTAGGCCATCAGCATGGGGAATACAGGTATATAGGGACTGGACGTCCATAGTAAAAATGAGGTGTTGGGGACCTGGGAATTGGAAGTTCTGGAGGAGGTGGAGGGCGTGGGTGGTGTCACGGACATAGGTAGGGAGTTCCTGGACCAAGGGGGTGAAAATGGAGTCTAGGTAGGTGGAGATGAGTTCGGTGGGGCAGGAGCAGGCGGAGACAATGGGTCGACCAGGGCATTCAGGTTTGTGGATTTTGGGGAGGAGATAGAAGCGGGCGGTGCGGGGTTGGGGGGACGATGAGGTTGGAGGCGGTGGGTGGGAGGTCACCTGAGGTGATGAGGTTGTGGATGGTTTGGGAGATGATGGTTTGGTGCTCAGGGGTGGGGTCATGATCCAGGGGGCGGTAGGAGGAGGTGTCAGAGAGTTGGCGCCTGGCCTCAGCAATGTAGAGGTCAGTGCGCCATACTACGACTGCCCCTCCCTTGTCCGCGGGTTTTATGGTGAGGTTGGGATTGGAGTGGAGGGAGTGGAGGGCTGCACGTTCTGCGGGGGAGAGGTTGGAGTGTTTGAGAGGGGTAGAGAGGTTGAGACGATTGATTGTGTGAGTTGGCTACATGCAAATTAGCTACTTTTTTGAATTACAACAATCACAACACTTCAAAATGCACTTTGTTGACTGCAAAGTACTTTGTGATACAAAAGCAGAAAGTGTTGGACAATCTCAGCAGATCTGGCAACGTCTGTGAAGAGAAAACCAGCCATAGTGTTTCAAGTCCAGTGACCCTTTGTCAGAACAAAAGAAACTGGGAAATGTGGCATTTATGCTGATGATGGGGTGGGGCTGGTGGGTGAGATAAAAAAAAGTGAGCTGATTCGATGGAGATGGAGCCCAGAGATTGCGAGGGAGAAAGAAAAAAGAAAAGCAGACAAACGGATTGCTGATGATAAGCCAGGAGAGAGAGAGAGAGAAAAATGCTAATTGGAACCAAAAACAGAAATTGCTGGAAAAGCTCAGCAGGTCTGGCAGCATCTGTGGAGAGAAATCAAAGTTAACATTTCAGTCCAAATCCCTAATTCTGAGGAAAGGTCACTCAACCTGAAACATTAACACTGATTTCTCTCTGCAAATACTGCCAGACCTGCTGAGCTTTTCCAGAAATATGTGCTTTTGTTTCTGATTTACAGCATCCGCAGTTCTTTTGATTTTTATTAAAGCTGAATGGATGCTAATGGAAAATGTGAATAGTGGAAAATGTGAATAGTAGAAAATGGGTTGGCTATGCTGGGACCAAACAGCTCTGATTTCTACCTTTCCTTCATTGACATTCTGTTTCCATTTTTGGGGAAGGGCAACCACCAATATCCACTATAAACCCACCAACTCCCACAGTTATCTTGACTATACATCTCATACCTTGCTTCCTACAGGACTCTTCTCCATTCTCCCAATTTCTCTGTCTCAGTCACATCTGTTCTGATGATTCTACCTTCTGCAGAGGGTGCACAGAAATATCCATCTTTTTCCTCAAATGAGAGTTTCCCTGCCATTGTTATTGACAGGGCTCCCAGCCATGTCTGACCTATTTCCTATACTTCCATCCTTTCCCTTTCCCTTCTCTCCCACAACAGTAATAGGATCACCCCTGTGGTCTCACTTTCCACCCTACCAGCTTTGCATCCAAAGGGTCAAAAGCTGCCAATTCCATCACCTCCAGTGTGATGGCACCCACTTTGTCAACGTTCAGCAAGGACTGTTCCCTCCAGGTCACCCTGGTTCACTCTTTCTCCACACTCAACACCTCCCCACACACCTTCCCAAGCAATTGCAGAAGATGCAATACTTGCCCATTTATATCCTCCCTCCTGACTATCCAAAGCCTCAGATACAACTCCTAAGTGAAGCAACGATTTGCCTGCACTCCATTCAATCTAGTCTACTGTAATCACTACTGACAAAGTGGTCTCCTGTACACTGGGGACATGAAAAGCAAACTGGGTGATTGCTTTGCAGAACACCTTCATTCTGTCCATAAAAAATGATACTAACCTTCTAGTACCCTGCCACTTCAACACATTAGCATTCCTATGCCAATGTTTCTATCTCAGGCCTGTTGCAGTGCTCTTATGAAGGTCCATGCAAGCTGGAGAAACAACAATGCATCTTCTCTTGTGAATCATACAGCCCTCAGGATTCAACATTGAGTTTAACAATTTTAGAGCTTGAACGCCTGATTACCCATGTCCACAATCCCTGGACCTGTTCTGTACACTTCGCTCTCTGGACAACCAACGCATTTTCAACCATTCACATTTCCTGCTCGCACCCATTCAATATTTATCTCTCTTCTGGCTTATCATTAGCAATCCTTTTGCTTCTCCATTTTTCTTTTTCTCTCTTTCTGGACACCATCTCCATCTATTCAACTCACTCCTTCTCTGCCCTCCCACTAACCCTAAACCATGTTATCAGTGTAAATACCTCCTTTTGCCAGCTGCTTTCAATTCTGAAGAAGGGTGACTGAACTTCATAACAGTTAACACTGTTTTTCTCTCCATTGATTGTGCTAGACCTGCTGAGTTTCTCCACCACATTTTATTTTTATTTCAGATCTTCAACATCTGCAATTCTTTGTTTTATTTAAGTACTGTGTGATGTTGTATGATCACAACAGACATTATGCAATGCAAAAGTTTCTTTATTCAATAAAAGATATTGGGATTCTTAGACCTCGGGTTCATTAAAACATTTTTGACCAAGCTTTTGGTCATATGTTTGAATATCCCTACATGTGGCTCCTTTTAAAACATAATTTAATTTGGGTCTGGAAGGAAGGTATTCTTTTACACATGGGAAGGGATCCTTTTAAAAATTAACTTTGTTATAACCAACTGAGGGTGTAGGTGAATGAAAGGAGCCAGTTCACCCCTCCTCACTCTGGAGATTACAGTTTAGGGGTATCCTGTCTGGAACTGGAACAAGTTGGGAAATCTTGCTCCAGGTCTGGTTGTAACAACCTCAAGGAAACCCATACGTGGTAGCACTTGGACTGCATGCAGAACTGTGCACTGTTACCCAATTTGTATGCATTGTGTAACACATACCAATCACTGGTACTGGTTACAGAAAGATGTTTGAAGGGTCCCAGTCGCACCTTAGCTAAGATTCCACTCCAGCTATCTAGAGCACAAGCTTAGGGCTGAAGATATTATCAAAAGGATAAGGGTGCCCTCACAGGGCATCGTTTCCATGAATGGGTATGCCTTGACCAATTGACAAGACTGACCAAGCAGAGACAGAGATACAGTAGTATCCAGTCAGAAGGGAATATCCCAGGAAGTTCTCAACATTGACTCCAGATCGAATTAAGACTAATGGCATCAGATTAAACCAAGTTAAAGAAGCTTCTCACTGATATAGCACCTACCACCTTCCCTCAGCTATGAATCAGTACTCCTCCAAATTGAAAACCACTTGGCAGAATCTTTAAGGTTACTTTCTACTCTGTTTGGAAGACTTCAGTGTCCATCTCATGATAGTTCAGTAGCACCACTATTGATCGTGCCAGCAAATTCCTGTTGGAAATATCTGCCAGACAGGCAACAGCAGGTGGTTGGGAAGTAACAGGGGAGAAAACATATTTGACTTTGTCCTCGCCAATCTACATTTGCAGATGTGTTTGTTGATTACAGTATTGAAAGAAATGACCAGTGTTGTCCTTGTGGTGACAAAATCTTTTCCTCACAGTGAGGATATATTCCATTATGTTGTGTGACACTAACACAGTGTTAAATGTAATAGATTCAGAACAGATCTAGCAATTGGGTTTTTTTATGAAGTACTGTCTAATATAACCCAAACACAATTGGACATTCCACTTGGAATTAGAATGTGGTGCTTCGCATTTTAGAGGTTGTCAATTTCACCATGGCCAATGGCAAATTTTCTGTGTAATTATTTTTCATGCAGGTGAATAATTTTCATGCAGCATGAATTAAATGGGGTGGGCAGGTAGTTCTCACCCTTGTTGGAATCTTCTGGTTCAAGGTTCTGAAGCCATATTTAAAAGTCATTTGCACAACTCTTCACTCACTTAAAGTTAGGAGCAGCTCAGGAGCCTGTGCTGGTGGCATGTTTAATTTACAGACATGTCTTATTTCAAGCCAAGTCCCAGACTGATTAGAACACTCCGCCGTGGGCTAACTTCAGAACACTCCCCACCTCCAGACTGACAATGGCCACCACCTCATCAAACTGACTGGAACATATTGATGTCGAGCTGGATGAACACAGCAGGCCAAGCAGCATCATAGGAGCAGGAAAGCTGACGTTTCGGGCCTAGGGTCTAGGCCTGAAGCGTCAGCTTTCCTGATCCTATGATGCAGCTTGGCCTCCTGTATTCATCCAGCTCTACACCTTGTTATCTCAGATTCTCCAGCATCTGCAGTTCCTACTATCTCTGGAACATATTGATCCCGTTCAGACTGACTAGAGCACTGAATCCCTTCCCCAACCCCCCAAACTGTAGAAAGCCCTTTTCCCAAATACCCTTCCTCCCCCTACCAATTTCATTGTTCCATGCCCTTGAGCCACTGCCACTCCTTGTTACTGCTTTTGTGTTTCCATGCCCGTCAGCCACTAGCTACGCTGTTTTGCCATTGCGTAATTTCCGTTATTTCAGCAATATGTTGGGCTTTAAGACGGCCCAGGGAGATAGCCTGCTTCCTCCTGTCAACTATACTGGGAGTACTTAAAGCACAAGTGAATAGAAGATCATTTAGAGCTACATCATTTTAAGAATGAAACAGCAAGTACTTAATCTGAAGCCTACGAAAAAGTGCCAGGTGCTAGGTTCATGCCTACGATATATAGTTTACTATTTGTTATGTCAAGTTTCTCCACTAGAGGTACATTAATTGGGAAAGTGAACTTAATTCCAGAATTGTGGATTTAATGAAATGCTAATGCATGATGATAAGCTTCTCAGCAACTGTTGTCTGGAATGTTGACCCATTGCCTGTGAAGGGAGTACTACATCACTAAAGAAATAGTAGGAACTGCCGATGCCAGAGTCTGAGATAACAAGGTGTGGAGCTGGATGAACACAGCAGGACAGGCAGGATCAGAGGAGCAGGAAAGCTGACGTTTACCTGAAACGTCAGCCTTCCTGCTCCTCAGATGCTGCCTGGCCTGCTGTGTTCATCCAGCTCTACACTTTCTTATCTACTACATCACTAAAGTTTATTCCAATGGTGAAAATCTGATTTTTTTTCTCACCCAAGCAATAACATCTGCCCATTATTCTTCTTCCCTCCTACTGGGACTGGAAATTCCCACCCATTGCATCTGAATACAATATGTAACTTCCAGGCTCTGCACATCAGCCACTATATGATGACCATTAAATGAGGGTTCGTCCCTTGGATCAATAAGAAGCCTCAATTGCATGGCAGGAGAAGCACTGGGCATGACTAAAACCAGGTGCGAAATTGATGAAGTGACAACACAAGACTACAAGTAAAAGCATTTACCACTAACCCATCTTCACCTAGCTCTCTGACTTTACAAATTCAGTCTATCTGGAAATTTCATTATTGTCTTGGATTACATTCTCTTTGGATTTGGAAGGTCAGTAGTTTGCTGGGCAATGCCTGTTGACCTTGATTCTCTCCCTTACAATCTTAGGTCCCTTTAAGTTGAGAGATGATTCAACTCTAGGATTTAAGACCATAAGATATAGGAGCAGAATTAGGCCATTTCACCCACTGAGTCTGCTCCGCCATTCAATCATAGCTGATGTTTCTCAACGCCATTCTCCTGACCTTCTCTCCTTAACCCTTGATCTGCTCGCTAAGCAAGAATCTATCCATCTCTGTTCCAAATACACTCAATGACTTGGCCTCCACAGCTTTCTTTGGCAATGAGTTCCACAGATTTACCGCCTTCTGGCTGAAAAAAATTCCTCCTCTTCTCAGTTCTAAAGGGTTATTCCTTCATTCTGAGACTGTACCCTTGCACTCTAGGTTTCCTACAAGTGGAAATACCTCCTCCATGTCTACTATATCCAGGTATCTCAGTATTCTGTAAGTTTCAATAAGGCTCCCCCTTATCCTTCTAAACTCCATTGAGTACAGACCCAGAGTTCTCATATGACAAGCCCTTTATCCCCTAGATAATTCTTGTAAACATCCTCTGTACCCCATCCAATGCCTGCACATCCTTAGATATGGGGCCCTAAATTGCTCACAATCTTCTAAAGTAGAATTTAATTTACAGACATATCTTATTTCAAGCCAAAATAGAACAGCAATTTATGCCTACTGCCAAAGTTGTTAAAAGAAGGTAAGATACCAGAATAAATGGAAGCATTAAAAAAAGCTTAGAAAGAAAAGGAAGTAAAGTAGACAGAGCAGATGAGCTCTGGGCTGCTGGTCTGAGGAGTCCGCATGTTGCATTGCTACTCCACTGTCATCTTGCTATACTGCTAAGATTGCATTTACCTTCTGACTGCCAACTGAACCTGCATGTTAGCCTTAACAGAGTCCTGAACTAAGACCCCCAAGTCCCTTTGTGCTTCAGATTTCTGAAGCCTTTCCCCATTAGAAAATAGTCTAGGCCTCTATTTTTCCTAGCAATGTATGTAACATTACACTTTCCCACATTGTATTCCATCTGCCACTGATTACTCTCCCTGTTTGTCCAAGTTCTTCTGGAGTCTCCCTACTTCCTCAACACTACTTGTCCTTCCACCTATCTTTGTGTCATCTGCAAACTTAGCAACAATGCCCTCAGTTTTCCAACTGTGGTCCCAACACTGACCCCTATAGAACTAGTCACCATCTGCCATCCTGAAAAAGGCCTCTTTATCCCCACTGTCTGCCACTGCCAGTCAGACAATCCTCAATCCATGTGAGTGCCTTGCCCTAACACCATGGGGTCTTATTTCACAGGTTCCCATGCAGCACCTTGTCAAATGTCTTCTGGAAATCTAAATATATCACATCAACTGGCTTTCCTTTGCCTAACTTGCTCTTTACTTCCTCAAAGAATTCTAACAGATTGGTCATGTATGATTTCCCCTTGATGAAGCCATATTGACTCAGCTGTATTTTATAATGCACTTCCAAGTATTCTGCAATTTCCTTAATAATGGACTCCTAAAATTTTACCAACAAGCGAGGTCAGACTAATCAGCTTATAGTTTCCTGTCTTCTGTCTCCCTCCCTTCTTAAACAGAGATGTTACATTTCCTTTGCAGATGATGTCTTCCCTGTTGGAACATACAAATTCATCCTTGTAGCATTATGATTTGTTGATTATTGGTCTTTCCTTTTCAGGGGTGCCTCCATGGAGTTCTATACACTGTATCTTCAATTTGTGTCAGTGGATTTTTATTCTAATTCCACCTGTAGTTTTGAGCTGACGCATGTCAACTGTTTATTTCAAAATATTGAATGTTTTCGTATCTCTCAATCACCATCGGTGATTACATTATTGGTGAAACCAATGTGTTCATTTCTCAGTTCTGCTATTTGTGAATGTTATGGACCAGATGAAAATCCTTCAAACAATTCAGAAGCTAGTCTAGACCCTAACTTTTTCTTATTTTAAAGGTAAATGTAAGGTGTTGCATTCCAAATGCAATTCAATTGGTTAAACTACTGGATGTAGAACAAAACATAGTTTATTTTTCCACTACAGTTAACATACAACAAAAGAAAGAAGGAATGCAGTAACTTGACCCTATTGGAAAACTTAACAGAACTATAGATGCAGTAACTATTATTAATTAACTGTTCCAATTAGCAACATTCCATAACCACACCCTTGGCAAAAGAAAATTCAGAAAAAAGATTGTCTGACATGCAGTTCTCTAATCCGGGAGGAAAGAACATCAAAAGGCAATTCTGAGAGAGACAGACCTCCAGCTTTCAGCTATAGCAAAGAGAAATTTGGCAACTTTTCACAACCCCAGCAGCTTCTGCTGAAAGCTAAACTAAAGATCCTGGTTCTGTGGGAGTTTGACCACACCTCTTCAGGCTGCTTCTAATGTTTCAACTTTTAAAAAAAGTCCAAAGCTTCACAAGTTGTTTATCTTCTCATAGATTGCTTGGCATCTGTCCCCCAGTCTCTCTCTAAAGGAAACCAGGACAACATACACATCTTAAAGCCACAGTATCGTAACATGAATTTCTTCTGGCTTGGTATGATCTTGACTTTTACTGAAGATTCTTCCTGAGAAGATAAGGAAGTCAAATATCCTACTTGAATCTGTCTCTTCAAAGTCACCTCAGCATTAAACATTTGTCTTTAATGTGTCATATTTATTTGTTCACCAGGCTGTGTTATAGTCTGAGATTCAAATGGACATGCTGTTCATTGGCTATCTCATTGCTTGTTATTCCTCACAAACTTTTCTGGCTGTTGTAATCTGAGCACTCATTAGTATTGATAGCAGTGGAAAACATTACTGCCAGTATGGTCACAGGTTTCCATTTCATTGGCAGAACAAAGAAGAAAGATATTATACCACATATCTAATCTCAATAGATTGTTTGTATTTGTTTCTTAGGTTCTGCCATAAGTCTAGGGAGCCCTGTTCCATTTGCTGTCCTTTGACTGGTTCCTCCTCAACTCACTATTCTTTGACTTACTGTTCCTTGACTAACTATTCCTTAACTTGGTATAGTTCAGCTCTTTCCACCATTCAAAGAAGATTATGACCAAGACAGACCTTCCTACTCAAGAATGGAAATTCCTGGTAGAGAAATATGTAAATATTTTCTATTAATTGACACCCCTATGACTGGGGATTTGGTTGTAGCACACCTTAATTCTTAGATGTTGTGTGTCTCGAACACTGTATTTGACTGTCGATAGTATATTTCTAACCGTGGCTTCCTATCTGAGAAATAGTCATGTTCCCCAGAATGTAACTTGAATTTTGTGAGATGACCATTGACATAAATATCAGATTGCAAAAGTTTAAGGTCTAAATCACTCATCTCCCTGAAGAACAGTTTATGGTTTCCTTCTGTTGTAGATTGTTCTACCTCTAACTTTTTTTGTGTCAGTAGCTATTTTGTGTCTTACTTTTATGAAACTGTGTTCTACCTCTGCACATTTTCCGAAAGTGAGCTGTTGTGTACAGAAACAAAAATTCACTTTTCGTAGCTAATCACTATATGTGCCTGTGAGGATTCTTTGCTTTTATGCACTGGCAAGGACCTTTAGGGTCTGATGCCAGTCCTACTTGAAGTATTGGTTCCTCAAGTATGTTGTTTGTCAATTTATACCATAATAGGCTCTGCTGATCTTCTGGGACAAGGTTAGTATTCATTTCTTAGGATTGACCTGTGTTACTCCCAGACATCGATTTCACTCCATCTGAATGGCTTTATTTAGAGTCAGGTCTTCCTTGCGCTACAATAAATCTGATAAAGACTCATTAGCAATTCCTATCACAATTCTGTCATATGTCACCATATATGCATTTCTCTTCTAATCTATAGAAATCATTCATAAAATTACCTCTGGATTCCCCTGGATTCTGAACTCCCCTATGAGATTTTGTTCTTTCAAAAAATTTAGTTCTGAGGTTGTAGCAATTGTAAAAATCTCCTTGGAGCTCCTCAAAAATATCTGTTGCTTTTTAAAATCCCATGATAAGCTGTAGCATTATCAGCTATGCTTCCAACTCTACATAGAAGTGTACTTGTTCAGCTTCTGATTTAATATCTATGTTGGAAGCTATGTGGCATCTCAGAAATTGTGTTCTCAAAGACCTCTAATTCTGTGTTCTATTCAACCCATTACTGAAATAAGTCCTCTGTCATTATTATTTCTGAAGTGTTTACCCATGTTTGGGGCCTAAAATATAATAGAATAGAATTTTCTGCCTTTCTCAGATAAATTTGAGGATTCCTGTTTTTACTGTGCCTTCACAATATGAATCTTCCTGCTCATGGCTTTAATAAATGATTCCCCTTAACCACCATTTTACTGAATGATTCTCACTCCTTGCTGTTCAAATAAATGATTTCTGTCTTTATCATGGCTCTTATGAAGGATTTCCCTCTATTTTCATGGCCTAAATGAAGTCTCACAAATGTCCTGACCCTTTAGACCAGGTATGCTTATGGTTTTAATCTGCCCAACATTATCGCTTTAGTTATTTCCCCCAGGTCTGCAACTTGAGATTGTTGTTCCTTTCATGGTCCTTTACTTCTATTTCTATTTCCATAGCCATGCCTTGCTAAGTATACTTGCATTAGAGGCACTGCTTGATTAAAGCTATTAGTAATTTTTTTACCTCTTACATTTGAAGCACAGATTACTGTACCATTCATGAATTCCCCCTGGCCTGTCAGAGATTTCAAGCTTTACTTATTGACACTCCAGCATCCATTCACCCAACTCTGAAGTATGTTCCAGGACTCCTCCACAGACAACCGCCTCATTGTGTAACTTATATCTGTTTTGGCACCTCGTTCTCTGTTGTAGCATGTCTCACAACAGATCTAAAATGCATTTATCACTCAAAGAACAAAGAAAACTTACAGCCCAGGAACAGGCCCTTCGGCCCTCCAAGCCTACTGCCGATCCAAATCCACTGTCTAAACCTATTGCCCAATTCCTAAGGATCTGTATCCTTCTGCTCCCCACCTACTCATGCATCTGTCCAGACGCACCTTAAATGAATCTACCCTGCCTGCCTCTACCACCTCTGCTGGCAACGCGTTCCAGGCACCTACCACCCTCTGTGTAAAGTACTTTCCGCGTGTATCCCCCTTAAACTTTTCTCCTCTCACCTTGAACGCGTGACTCCTCGTTATTGAATCCCTCACCCTGGGAAAAAGCTTATCTCTATCAACCCTGTCTGTACCCTTCATGATTTTGAAGACCTCAATCAGGTCCCCCCTCAATCTCCTTTTTTCTAATGAAAACAATCCTAACCTACTCAACCTCTCTTCATAGCTAGCACCTTCCATACCAGGCAACATCCTCGTAAACCTTCTCTGTACCCTCTCCAAAGCTTCCACATCCTTTTGGTAATGTGGCGACCAGAACTGTACACGGTATTCTAAATGCGGCCGAACCAAAGTCTTGTACAATTTTAACATGACCTGCCAGCTCTTATACTCAATACCCCGTCCGATGAAGGCAAGCATACCATATGCCTTCTTGACCACTCTATCCACCTGTGCAGCCACCTTCAGGGTACAATGGACCCTGAACTCCCAGATCTCTCTGCTCATCAACTTTTCCCAAGGCTCTTCCGTTTACAGTATAGTTCGCTCTAGAATTAGACCTCCCAAAATGCATCACCTCACACTTGCCCGGATTGAACTCCATCTGCCACTTCTCCGCCCAACTCTCCAGTCTATCTATATTCTCCTGTATTCTTTGACAATCCCCTATGCTTTCTGCTACTCCCCCAATCTTCACTTCTCTGCCAATCTCTCACTTATGTATTCTTCCTTGTTGGAGATTGCCTCAAGGCTTTCTTTCATAGGGTCCTTAAATCTTCCACTCTTCCTGGCTGGTAATTATGCTGGATGACCAGCTGACTTAAAACTGAGCCTGAAGATCTCACACCACTGCTCGCTATGTGTTGTATGAGTAGTGAAATCAAATCTGCGGTGCCTACCATATAGTATAGGCATACCTTCTCACAATACTGTAATGGCTACTGCTCCTGATGAAGCCTGCTGCCACCATTCCCTTTACATGTCAGAAACTACAGAAACTGCTTGGTCAATTATGGTGGAGGAAATTACTTCCTGGGTTAATCAGAAGATTTTCTTGAATTAACAAGACATGGTTTATTGCATGTTAGCAACGTGTTACATATTACGCTGACATGCAAGACACAGTTACTAAAACTTTCATGAAGACCTGGATGGTCGATTTTACTCATCTGAGATCCTAGCTGTTCTGCACATAAGTCCAATGACACCTTCACAATGGGTGCTGATAATGGCACTCCTCAGTACCAATCCTTTCCAGCCTTTCAGACTCATATGTCGCAGTTGTTGGTGGCTAGACATCACAATCCCAGGATATCACTGCAGGATGTTCTTAGGTTAGTACCCTAGGCCAAACCATCACCAGCTTCTTAAATTACCTGCTTTCCACAATTTCATGAGAACTGAGAATACTCCCTGATGATTGTACAGGATTCAGTTCCATTCAAACAATATAGTCTATGCCTGCAAACGCACTCAGGCTTTCGTTGATAAGAGGCAAGTAACATTTGCACCAAGAAAGTGCCAGGTAATGAGCAACTGCAACAAGAGAGCCAAACCACCTCCTCTGACATTCACTGGCATTACCGTTACTGAATCCCCCCAATATCAAACTCTTGGAGATTACCATTGATCAGGAATTAAGCTGGACCAGCTGTATAAATACTATGACAACAAGAGTAAATCAGAAACAAAAACAAAAAGTGCTGGAAAAGCTCAGCAGGTCTGGCAGCATCCGTGGAAAGAAATCAGAGTTAACATTTTGGGTCGAGTGACCCTTCCTCAGGACTCAACTGTTCTGAGGAAGGGTCACTTGACCCAAAGCATTAACTCTGATTTCGCTCCACAGATGCTGCCAGACCTGCTGAGCTTTTCCAGCAATATCTGTTTTTGTTTCTAATTTCCAGCATCCGTAGTTTGTTTGGCTTTTATTTAAGAGTAGATCACAATTTGGGAATTTTGTGGTAACTGACCTCCTGAATCTCCAATTCCTGTCCACCATCTACAAGGCATCAAGATAAGGACAATGGGCTGGATCTTACTTTCTTTTGGATAAGTGTAGTTTTTGTTGAGCTTCATGGAGGGTTTCCTCTGTGAGGCCTAGCAAGTTTTCTTGCACTATTGTCCCCAAGCTGGCCTCTTAATTATTGACGATACCCCTCTCATCCAATGCTAGCCCAATTCTATCACTCACTGTAGTCAGAAGAATTCTCCACTGCTCAGATATCCAGGGATAGACTGTCATCCCTAACAATATTTAAAAGGTCATCATACACTGAGACAACCACTGGTAGTGTGGAATTGCTCTTCACAGTCAACTTAGTGGCACAGCATCCACAAAGCAGTGTCTCACACAGCACAGGGGCTGACACTTCCTTGCATGTGCAATAGCCCATCCTTACTAATTGCCATTTAAGTGCCAGGTAACACACTTCACCAGTCCCATTTATAGTCTGAAAAAATTTTCTACATGTATTAACATCGTGAAAAATCATTGTGATAAATGCAACCTTGCTGGCCCACGTGGGAACAAAATCAGTTACTTACTAAATTTCTGCAATATAATCCCCTAAATCATGAAGGTCCTTGCAATAATTTTGGTTCATAGCCAAGATTCGTACTGTTTGCCATCAAATACTAAAGGATTATCACCCTGTGTTGGGGTAGGAACAGAGTGTGAGCTCATAGTTATTTGCTGTCGGCTGGTGTGTTGGTTTGCCACAATCAATTTTCTGCCAGAGTTTTACCCACAGTTTCAAAGAAGAATCATACTAGACTCAGAACATTTAATCTGTTCTTGCATCACAGATGCTGCCAGACCTGCTGGGTTTCTGCAGTACTTTCTGTTCTTATTTCAGAAAAGGAAAACTTATGTGAGGCACCAATAACTCATACAACAGAAAGCTGGGAGGAATACAGAAAGGACAGGAGTGAAATCAAAAGGCAATTAGAAAATCAAAGAGATGGCATAAAAGAATATTGGCAAATAAAATCAACGTAAACTCAAGGATGTTTCATCAATACATTTAGAGTAAAAACAATAGGGTCCATAAATACCGAAAAGATAACCTACGTGTTAAAGTGGAAAATGAGTATAGGAGTTGGGAATTCATGTTGCAGCTGTACAGGACATTGGTTTAGGCCACTTTTGGAATATTGCATGCAATTCTGATCTCCCTGCTATAGAAAGGATGTTATGAAACTTGAAAGGATTCAGAAAAGATTTACAAGGACGTTGTAAGGGTTTGAGTGTTTGAGCTATCGAGAGAGGCTGAATAGACTGGAGTTATTTTCCCTGGAGCGTCGGAGGCTGAGGGGTGACCTTATAGAAGTTTGTAAAATCATGAGGGGCATGGATAGGGTAAATAGACAAGGTCTTTCCCCCAGGATGGGAGAGTCCAAAACTAAAGGTCATAGATTTAAGGTGAGCAGGAAAAATTTAAAAGGGATCTAAGAGGGAATTTTTCCACACAGAGGGTGGTGCATGTATGGAATGAGCTGCCAGAGGAAGTGGTGGAGGCTGGTACAATTACAATATTTAAAAGGCATCAGGATGAGAATCTGAATAGGAAGGGTTTAGAAGGATATGGGCTAAATGCTGGAAAATGGGATCAGATTTATTTAGGATGTCTAGTCAGCATGGAAGAGTTGGACCAAAGGTTCTGTTTCCGTGCTATATGTCTGTATGACTCTATGATTCTATGTGCGTATGGCTCGTAATGAATTCTTGCATTGATCTGCACAAAAGAGGGTGATGATTGAGTAATTATAGTTAAGGATGAAGACTGTGAAATACTGGATATGATAAGCATAGGGAAGGAGGAATTATTAATAACATAGTATCCTTGGAAATCGGCAAATTGTTGGAATTAATTGAAATCAGATAGTACGCAGAAATGACTCTTTTACAGGTATGCTAGGGAGGGACCACAGGGATCTATGTTGGGCCCTCAACCTTGTTCAGTTTGTATCAATGATGTAAATGAGGTGATTGACGGCACAGTAACTAAAGGCATGGTGTACTAGTGCATAAATCACAAAAAATTAGCATGCAGTTTGGATAGGCTGGATTTATTTTCACCAGAATTCAGAAAAGTAAAGGTGAATTTATTAAGTGTATAAGTTCCTAAATGGTCTTGATAAGATGGATATAGCAAGAATATTTGTTCTTGTGGGGGAATCCAGAACTAGAGGACACTTTTAGAATTAGGGTTTGTCCTTTAAGGTCAAAGATGAGGGGAAACTTTATCTCTTAAAGGTTGTATAATTTTTTAAACTCTGCCTCAAAAGGTGATGGAGGCAGGGTTGTTGGATAGATTTTTGTTAAGTAAGAGAGTCAGGGATTTTTGGGAATATGTGAGAAATTTGGAATTCAGACACAAAAGGATCAACCATGACACTGTTGAATGCTGGAGCAGACTTGAAGGCCTAAATGTCTTACTCCTGCTCCTAATTCAAATGTTAGTATGCTGAGATAATTCAGGCAGACAGGTTAAATTTTACAGAGAAAGGTACAGAGTAATCAAGGACAGTCAGTATGGATTTGTTATAGGAAGGTTATGTCTAACTTGAATGATTTTTTTGAGGAGGTAACAAGGAGAATTGATGAGGGTAGTACTGATCTACAAAGAGGATCTGATCTACAAAGGTTTTGAAAAGGTTCCACATGCAGACTGGTTCAAGATGAAAGCCCATGAGATTCAGGGGAATGTAGCAAGCAGCTTGCAAAATTGGCTAAGTGGCAGGGGTGTTTTTGCAACTAGAAGGCTGTTTCCACCTCAAACGTAGATCATTTATTTTTTGTGATATATATTAGTGATTTGGTTATAAATGTAGAGGTCTGATGTAGAAGTTTGCAAATGTTATAAAAATTGGCCACATGATTGACAGTGAGGCGGAAAACTGTTAACTGCAGGAAGATATCAATGGACTGGCCAGGTGGGCAAACAAGTGGCAAATGAACTTCAACTTAGAGAAGTTTGGTGATATATTTTCGGAGGTCAAACTAGACAAAGAACATGCAATAAATGAAAGAATACTGACAGGTGTAGAGTACATGAGGGACCTTGGAGTGATGTCCACAAATCAGCAAGGCAGCAGCACAGTCAACATGATTCTAGGATGGTGTCTTGCCTCCCTGGTGCCAGGGCAAATTATGTCATATGGCAGCTGCAGGACATTCCTCTGGGGGAAGGTAATTAGCCAGAGATCATGTTCAACATTTATACCATGACTTAAGTAGGAATGGAAATGATGTCCAGAAAGTAGATTTTGGGGGGGCTAGGTTGGAGATTGAAATAAGGGCTCTCAAGCACTAGTCTTAGGACTTACTGTCAGACACACATTCTAGGGAGCATAGAAATAGAAGAATTGAATGATTGGACACATGGCTAGAAAGCTGGTGTAGCAGGATCAAAATTCTGAGGAATTCGAACGAGTTCTGGGAAAGGTGGGATCTACAAAAGCCAGTTGGTCTACACCTGAACAAGACTGGGATAAATATCCTTGTTGGCAGATTTACCGATGTTGTTGGTTAGGATTGAGACTAGATTGATGAAGGATGAGAACCAGAAGGCAAATTCAGAGCAGGAAACAGGAGACAGAAACTTAACATGTGACTCTGAAACACAAAAGAAACAAAGGTTAAAAATATATACAGCACAGACAACTGGCAGTACTAAAAATATATGTGTAAACACAAGGAGTATATTGAATGAAGTTGATGAGCTGAGGTCAGAGATAGACATATGACAGAATGATGTTATTGCTATAACAGAAACTTCACTTAAAGAGGGACAAGATAGCACCTGGATGTAGAGTTTTCAGTCAGGATGGAGAAGGTGATGAGAAAGGTGGGGGTGTAGTGTTATTTTTAAAGGTCCAATCTCAGCAGTGAGGAAGGATAATACTAAATTAAGTAACGCATGTAAGTATTATGTGACGCCATATGAGTTGTGGTCAGAAGCAAAAAGGAGACAGCTACACTACAAAGTATATACTATGGACCCCCAGATAAGGGAAAAGAGTTAGAGGACCAAATGTGTAGGCTAATTTCCAGGGAGTGTCAAATGAATAGGGCAATAATAGTTGGGGACTTCATCTACCTCACTATCAAACATCTGCATAACAAGGAAACCCACGTCAGGCTCCTACTTATTAACTACAGCTCTGCCTTCAACACCATAATTCCAAACAAATTCATCTCTACACTCTGAGATCTGGGTCTTGGCTTCCCCTTCTGTAACTGGATCCTCAACTTCCTGACTCATGGACTGCAATTCCTAAAAATAGGTGACAACACCTCTTTCACCTTAATCCTCAACAATGGTTCCCTGTCAAGTTTGCGTACTTAGCCCCCTTATATATACCTTATACACTCACAACTATGTGGTCAAATTCTACCCAACTCCATTTACAAGTTTGCTGCGACACCACCATCATAGGCTGGATCTAAAACAGCAAAGAGACAAAATACAGGAAAGAGAATGGGTGCGTAGTGGCATGGTGTAAAGAACAACAATCCCTCCACCAACATCAGCAGAATGAAAGAGATGGTCATTGACTTTGGGAAGTGGAGTGGAGGACACACCCCTGTCTGCATCAATGGTGCTGAGGTGAAGATGGTCAAGGGTGTTAAGTTCCTGGGAGCAAAGATCACCAACAATCTGTACTGCTCGACCCACATTGACGCGAGGTCAAGAAAGCATACCAATGTCTCTACTTCCTCAAGGGGCTAAGGATATTTGGCATGTCCACAAGGACTCTTATCAATTTTTATAGATGCACCGTTAAAAGCATCCTATCTGGATGTATCACAGCATAGTCGGTCAACAGCTCTTCCCCAGATGCAAGAAAGTATAGAGAGTTGTGAACACAGCCCAGCCCATCATGCAAACAAGCCTTCCATCCATTGACTCCATCTATACTTTCCACTGCCTCAGGAAAGCAACCAACATAATCAAAGATCCCCCATAGCCCACTTATACTCTCTTCCACACTCTTCCATCAGACCGAAGATATAAAAGTTTGAATACACAAACGAACAGATTCAAGAACAGCTTCTTCCCCACTGTTATCAGACTTTTGAATGGACTTATAAAATGTTAATTCTGATCTCTCTTTCTCTCTGCACCTTCTCTGCGGCTGTAACACTGTATTCTGCACTCTGCTCTGCTACCCTGATGCACTTTCTATGGTACGATCTGGCTCTATAGCACACAAAACAACATTTTTCACTGTGTCTCAGTACATATGACAACAATCAATCAATCAATCAAATTTGGGGCACAAACAGTGTATGAAACACAAAGAGTGCAAACTACACTCAAAAGAACTTTTTTAGCTAGCTTGTAAAAAGCCCAAGAGAGGGCACAATTCTAGATTTAGTCTTAGGAAATTAAGCTGGGCAGGTTATTGAAGTAGCAGTGGGTGACGACTTTGGATATAGTGATCATAATAAGTTAGATTTAGCATCATTATGGAAAGTGACATAAATAGGATGGGTTTGAAAGTTTTAAATTGCAAAATTTACAAAGCTGAGAGATGATCTGGCTGCAGGGGACTGGTTACAGTTATTTGAAGGTAAGTCAGTGACAAATCAATGGGGGTCATTCAAAAATAAGACTCCACAGGCATAGTGTAGACATGTTCCCACAAAGAAGAAGTGTGGCACTACCAAGTCTGGATTTCCTTGTTATCCTGAAGCATACAGGGCAAGATAAAGCAGAAAAAATATAACTTGCATAAACCTCAAAAAAATTATTATTTGGGAAGCTTAGAGGAATGTAAAAAGTACAAATGCGAAGTGAGAAAGGATATTCGAAAAGCAAAGAGATGGCATATAAAAATATTAGCTAGTAAAGTTAAAGAAAATCCAAAGATGTTTTCCTTGTACATTAAGAACAAAAGAATGACTAATAGAAGGGTTGGGCTTATCAGAGAGCTATACGATAGAATCAAAGAATCCTTACAGTGCAGAAAGAGGTCATTCAGCCTATCAAGTCTACACCGACACTCTGAGGAACATCTTATACAGACCCAGGCCCTCATCCAATCCCTGTGACCCTGCATTTTATACTATGGCTAATCCACCTAGCCTGCACATCCCTGGACACTATGGGGCACTTAGCATAGCCAAAATACCTACCCTGCACATCTTTGTACTGTGGAAGGAAACCGGAGCACCCAGCAGAAAGCCATCTGGAAGGTACTGTCTAAGGATTTTGTTGAATTGGTGCAGTGTATTTTGTAGATATCATACACAGCTACCACTGAGCTTCAATGGTGGAGGGAATGCATACTTCTGGATGTGAATCAAAAGGGCTGTTTTTTGTGATTTTTAGCTTTTTTATGGGCTGATTCTTGTGAGCCAGTAGTGAGTTTCCATTTGATGCTCATCATTGCTTGCTGAACAGCTTGTTAACAGCTCGACACAGGTTGCAATTTTAGCAAACGCATCAGACGCACTAGCCATTGGGATAACTTGACATAGAAATCAGAGTATGTTCTTGGTGGGTTTAACTCAGCATTTGTTCCAGGAGATCCATATTGGCCATGGACACACTGCAGAGCAGGGCACATTCAGCATCTGTCATATGAACCCTTCCATCACAGATACTGGCACTCCACTTTCAGGGAGTCCTTGCCACTATCCAGGTATCCTCCAATGCACTGGCACTGTGCCCTGCAAGGGCAGACTGGTCTAGGAGGGAACACTGGCAATGAGCAGTGTTTTATATTGATTTTATTAGAGTGTCTACTAGAACTGCTTCCTTGCCCTCAGGATGCATTTCTTGCACTGACCTGCTGCATCTTGCCTTGCATTGGCAACTGCATAGTCAGACAACCAGGCAGGTGGCCATGCTTTGCAGCAGTCTTAAGTGGAGGCATGTTCATCTTGTTGTGAGTCAGTGTGCCATATCACTCAAGACCTGTACCACATAGTCTCAGTCTTAGCGTCAAATGTATGGCTTCTTCAGGGAACAGTGCAACATTGTCTGAAAGTCTTAGGGGAGTAGTCTGCAGTGAAGTCAATGGGGGCACCCATCAATCAAGGGGGTTGTGGTACCAATGTTTATGCTCCCACAAAACAGTGTCCGGCAGCTGCTCAATGACATCCTTGAACCTTGCACCATGAAGGCAACATATTATCCTGCAATCACATCTATGGATGCAGAAATGCCTGTCAGTTCCACTATCAAATCTCCTACTATCATTGCCCTTCCACCCTTCTTCCCTGTTACCCCCAGCCCCTACAACTTGGGCAACTGAGCCACTCATGGTGCCATGAATTTGGCATTCCTCTAAGGAATCATTGCTCTCATTTGTATCTAAAATGGAGAATTGGTTTAGTGAGCAAGATAGACTTGGGAGTCTTCTGTACTACCTGTCTGGTACCCAGCCAGTGACATTAATATCCCATTAATGAATAAAAAGAACCTTCTAATCTGTCTGCCAGTCATCCATTCCCTTTTTGCCTGCATACTTCTAACTTGCAGTGTTGCTATTTCCTTAAACATGCTATTTATGTAGTTTTCAACTTCATGATGCACCACAGTGACTCCAGTCACTACTTGAGTTCTGAAACATGGAGCTCAAGTTTCTGTAGCTGGTAACATCTCCTGAACATGTATTTGTCTAGTCTATGGAATTGTCCATGACTTCCGTAGTTTCTAAAAGTTCATTTTTAAAAGAAATTAAGCATTTTAAAGATGATAAATGTGGCAAATGGGTTTTTAACAATGAGAGTTTTTTTTTGGAAATGGTGACTTCATCAATAGACACTTAAGAACTTTATTTAATCTCAGCATTGGTCAGGATGAGCATGAGGGTTGCCAATGGTGGGTAATAGGTGATTGGCATGGAGGGTGTAAGGGCAAATGATGATAGGTTAGGAGGCCTGAGTTGGCAATAAGTTTGCATGGGGAAATAAAGACCCATGGGGTTTCAAATACACACTCGGACCTGTCAATCAAACTCTGAACTAATGGGCAAACACTGTTAATGATAGGTTGTGATATTAGTCAATCAATGCTAATCCTATAATGATAACTTTCAAGCTCATTTCAACTGACAGGATGAAATAGCAAGGATTTTTTTTCTTGTAATACTGCAGGCAGTGTTTTCAGAGATTTAAAGAGCAGGTAGTTTAAATATATAGGTCAAAGATTTTTAAGATCACTTGATAGAATAAGTATTGGGAGAATGTTTTCCTAGGTTGATGATTCTAGTTCTAGAGGAGTAAGGAGGTCAACTAGAACTGAATGAAAAGTTTATTCACCCAAATGGTTGTGATTCGGTGGGATTCATCGACCACAGAGCTTCGAAAGCTCAGTCATCGCATACATTCAAGACAGGGATCAATACATTTATCAATATATGCTCCCAGACCTCTGAGTTTCTCTAGCACTTTCTGTTTTTGTTTTAATCAAACAATTAATTTGTGGGTGTGTCTGTTTTCATTAAAGAAGTTACAAGAAATTTCCAAGAAATAGTAGTGATCCAACGGAATGAGGGACTGACATAAATTAATATTAGTCAAAAAAAGTACTACTGGGGAAATTAATAGGAGTAAAAGTTGATGAATCCGCTGGGCCCAATAACCTACATCCCAGAATGTCGAAAGAGGGCACAGTCTCAGAGTGAAAGAAAGACCCTTTAGAACTGAGATGAAGAAGAATTTCTTCAGCCAAAAGGTGGTGAATCTATGGAATTCATTGCCATAAAAGGCGTAGGAGCCAAGTCATTGAGTATATTTAAGACCGAGATAAATAGATTCTTGATTAGTAAGGGAAGAAAAGGCTACAGGGAGAAGACAGGAAAATGAGGTTGAGAACCATATCAGCCATGATCGAATGTCAGAGCAGACATGAAGAGTCAAATGGACTAATTTTTCTGTTACATCTCATGGTCTTAGGAGGTGGCTATAAAGACAGTAAAAGCATTGACGGTTATCTTTGAAAATTCTACTGATGAGAGATTGGCCTCTGCAGATGGGAAGGTTGCAAATATAATCCCAGTGTTTCAGAAGTGAGGAAAATAGAAAATGGGCATTACAAACCTGTTAGCTTTATGACAGTAGTATAACAAATACTAGAATCTATTTTGAAGTTCATGATAATTATGCGATATAAAGCAATCTGATTGGGCAAAGCCGACACAGAATCAGGAATGTTTAATGTGGGTTTTTTTGGTTGTTATTATCAGCATAGATAAGGGAATACCAACGGATGTGGTATAATTGGATTTTCCGAAGGCTTTCCATAACATCCCACACAGGTTAGTAAACAAAATTTTGAGGTAGGGTGTAATATATTGGCATAGATTGGGAATTGCTTAACAGATAGAGGTGAATAGAAATAAATGAGCTATTCCCAAGATGGCATTCTGACTAAGATGACTAAGGTACCCCAAGGGTCAGTGATGGGGTCCCCATTGTTCATAATCTATGTCAATGTTTTAGATGAGGGAGCCAATTGTAGTATTTCCACATTTGCAGATAATACAAAACTTGGTTTGAATACAAGTTGTTAGGAGGATGCAGTGAGGCTTCAAGGGGATTCAGACGGTTTGGGTAAGTAGACAAGAGCACAGCAAGTGGAATATAATGTGGATAAGTGTAATGTTATCTACTTTGGTTGGAAGAACTGTAATTTTTTTTGTTATTTTCCTATATTTTTGGTTGTGGATTGAAATAGGAAAAGCTATTAAACACCAAAGAAAGAAGGATTGCTACACTTTCAAAAGCAAGTATCCTTGTTTAAGCAATAGTGAAAATCCCATGGTGATCAATGGCAGCTTTGTATGAACAAAGATTTAGCTGTCAACAAGTAATTGATTGGTCTGCGAATTAGAGACCAGTTACTAATTAAAAATGACTCCTGCCTTTCAACAACCACGAGATTGGCTGCCAGGTAGCTCAATTGCTTGGGGTTGGGAATGTTCGGGAGAAGCCATCAGATCTCTGCAAAGGCAATAATTATCTACTTTCTCTGCAGTAAAAACCACCAGAAGCCTGAAGAAACTTAGTGCCCCCAGCAGTTGCTGTAGGCTGTGGTTCTCAGCCAATGAACTTATAAATATGAACCAGCCTCCCTATACTTTTTCCATGCAAGTGAAAGAGAAAAATCAGCTCAGTGAACCCTGTGAACACGGACCATCAAATTGCTTTTCCAGTCTTTCCCTCTAACCAACGCACTCTTTTTTGTTAGTGTCTGTATGAATGTATAGTGAAAGGACTATGTATTTTAAAAATGTGGACTGTAATGAGAAAGAACTGTTTTGAAAAACAGGGATTTACCAGGATGGCTGCATAATTTCACAGCAAGGAATCTGAGATCAAGTGTGAACTTGTTTGTGTGGTTGTGGGTTCTTGCAATATACAGACAATCAAGAGCAAGGAGTTGTTTGCAAGTAAAGCTGATTGGTTCTTGGCTAACTGATCAGGTTGGAACTACAGAGACACAGACTCAGAGAGATAAAGATTCAAAAATGAGTGCAGTTGTTTTCCCCAGCAAAAGCTGCCTGGTCTCTGCAGTTTAAAAAAAAAATCAGTTTAAACTTGAAGAAAACCAGTTACGTTTCCGGCAGCAGTTGCTATAAGATCTGATTCTGAATTGATAAATCAGAGACAATGAATCAGTGGAAACTTGAGAAATACAACTGAATACCAAGGGCTTGGCTAGCCAAAGAAGGATTATCTCAACATCAGGCTCGGAAAGCAAAGACCAGTGAACTGACTTTCCAGTTTTTTCTACCTCTGCCAATGAGCTATTTCTCTTTTTTTTCCAATGTGTGTGTCTAAGGGGTGTTTATAAGAGGAGTACAGTTTGAGTTAGAAGTAATAAATACCAATTGTTTATACGTGTTTGGCTGTCTTACCGATAAAAAATGACAGTTCTTATTTAGGACAGAAACCTAGTCTGTGCTATCAAACGATCTGAAAGTCAGGTAAGTTGGGGTACTGAGATACCTTAAATAAAACGTTAACATCAGGAATGCCGGGGCATGATTTATGACATGCTACCCCCGTGAATCATAACAGTAGTAAGGAGTTTATAAGGGGGTTAGACTTTTTTAAAAACTCATTCACAAGATGAGGCCATTGGTGGCTAGCAGAGCACTTATTGCCAATCCCTACTAAAAGTCAACCACATTGCTGTAGGTCTGGTGTCACATGTAGGCCAGGATGACAGTTTCCTTCCGTAGAGACATTAGTGAAGCAGATGGGTTTTTCCCCTACAATCAACAATAGATTCACAGTCAACATTAAGACTCTTAATTCCAGGTATTTATTGAATTCAAATTCCACGATTGCCAAGGGCAGGATTTGAACCTAGATCCCCAGAACATTAGAGATAAAAGGTACTGCAGATGCTGGAGAATCCGAGATAACCAGAACATTATCTGGGTCTCTGGATTAACAGCCCAGCAATAATACCACTAGGCCATCATCTCCACCTTTTAGCTAGTGGAGTTATCGGTCATTGATTCATTATTGTTTAGAATCTATTTATTTTTCATTCTAGTTCAGTACAAACTTTGTTTACTTGCATTTAATAAAACAGCCAGCTCAAGCAATTTTGCATTATCTTAAAATTCTTTTAACTTTTGAGACAACTCTAGGAATAACAGGGATTGATTTCCCATGTGCTACCCCAGCGAGGTGTCACAAAACAGAGGTACTAAGTAAACTTGTGAGAGATTACAAATTGTTGTCTAAAGTGACCTGATTGGCATTGTCCCTAAGGCACTGAAAGTTAACATGCGAGTACAGCAAGCTATTTGAAAACAAATAGTATGTTGGTATGTATAACAAGAGGACTTCAGTGCAGGAGCAAAGATATCTTGCTTCACTGTTATAGTATACACTGGTGGGACTGCACTTGAAGTATCATGCAGATCTGGGCCCTTGCTAAAGGAAGGATGTACCTGTCAGGGACACCATGCAGTGGGATAGCAGGACTGTCCTACAAGGAAACATTGATGAGACTGGACCTGCATTATCTAGAGTTTATAAGAATGAGAAGTGATGCATTAGAATTTTTACAAGGATTAACAAGATGAATACAGAAAGGATAGATCTGTTTGCTGGGGATACCAGAGTAGACCAGGAGACAGCCTCCGAATAAGATACAAGCCATTTAGAACAGAGATCAGGAGAAATTCCTTCACTCAGAGGATGGTTAATCTTTGGAATCCTCTACTCAGAGGGGTGTAGAAATTCAAGAATTAACTATGTTCAAGACAGAGATTGATAGTTTGCTGGATACTAATGACATCAACAGACGTGCACATAAGGTATGAAAATTGCATTGAGGTAGATGATCAGCTGCGATTGCTAATGACAGAGAGGGCTCAAGTGACTGAAAGAGCTACTCCCGCTCATGCGTTCTTAAATTTGAACATTTAAGCAGATTAGACTTATTTGCACTGCAACCATTTAGTGCCTGTTTTGAGCCTTTGGTCAAAGAAACCCTTAAACATCTTTGGGGAAATTTCAGACTTGAGACTTCAGTTGATAGTGTAAAATGTATGATCGATTCAGGTACCCATTTATATCTAGCCTTTGTTTAAATTTCCATTGACTTCGGACAGTGGTTCAATCGATACCAACTAATTTAGTCCACCCTCCAAAAAAAAATCAAAGTTTTCACTCCAGTTTTCTTATCCGTTATGAACTGGTTTTGACTTTTTAAACATATCCACAGCTTACTGATAATGGAAAAACAAGTGGAATAAAAAACTACCAGGAAAACAAATACCATGACATCCAGCTTTTTATTTTTTTTTTATTTTGAATGTATTTAGAAGAGATGAATGTTGATGTATTATAAAGCAGTTTGCACAGTTATAGAAACATGATAGCAACAGTACTTTTACATCAAAAATGAAATTTTGTAGAATGCTAGCTACCATTGCTTGATTAATTAAACTTGTCCAGCAACATGGAAAAGGTTTTCAAAATGCTTGGTGGTCTTTCCCTTGTAAGAAAATCTTAGTTTTTTTTTCATCAAGTATAAAAAGAATCTACATTTAGGATATTCACCTGTTTGAAGTATATATAATAAAAACATTTAAGATTGCAAGCAATTGAGATTTAGAAACAGGCGACAGCACAGCAGTTACAGCGTTCTACCAGGCAGAATAATTGTTCTAACTATTTTAACATAAATCTAAATGTTTTACATTTCTAAAAGCCTAAATCCAGAGGTCTTTCTATATACAGCTTGTAACATTATGAAAAAGAGTAAATATTAATTTAATATCCTAAAACTGACAAATGTCAAGGTAACAATACCACTGAATAGTGCGTCAGAAATATTTTAAATAAAAACTGGAGTCAACATTTTGAAGATTGATATGGTCTAACATTATAAACTAATACCTACTTAATAATTTATTGCAATGAGCTGAATACATATACAGTTTCGCACTTATGTCCCCTTCTTTAGTGTGCACACTGTAAAAACATTTACAATAAATAATTTTAAAATAGTATTACAATACAGTATTTTTAATAAGGCACAGTTTCAACCAATGACTAATAAAATTCACTTTTTTTAAACTTTTTGCTTTCAATCAATGACCATGGACAGATGCAATAAAACAGAGAGAGGAGACTGTTATCATTAGGGACTGATCTGATTTCAGATCCAAAGTGCTGACAGCAGCATTTAAAGTTTCCCGAAAGTGGAACAGGATGATATGGGGGGGGGGGGCGGCGAGAGGATTAAAATGTGACAAGTCATCAAACATGCACAAGTGATGTGTATTTCCAGAAACGTCTACCTTATTAATTGTCCGCACAGCTGTTCTGTCCATTAAATCCAGATCACTTGCTCAGAGTTCTATTCATGCATAGAAGGGAAGAATATATCTTTTAAAAAAAAATAATGTTGGTGCCTGGTCCATCATGCCACATGGTCATGTGCTTTGATTGTTCGATGCCCAAGAGAGACTTCAAATATCTCAAATACTTTGCATAGGTCAGAGTTTTAAAAAAGTATGACATTCAGTGCTTTTAAATTGAAATGGTAGTCACTACTATAATGTTGAATTTTTTTCAGTGTCTCACTGACTCCTCGACAAGTACATCTCATTTATTATTTAAATTATTATTGCATATCACACGTTATTGCATACAGCTCCTGCAGTTCTTACATGCTGAAAGAAACGCAGCATTTTCCCTGATGAAGAAATCGTTTGAACAGTTATACTACATTATGTCCCATTGTTAATACATGAATGTTGCAGGCTGGTTGAGGCTTTGGACTTGCATTTTAATATATGTCTTGATTGTAAACAAAAAAGCATATTCTGCTATCCCGTCTTCTTGTGCTATGACATTATAGAGCACAATTGTTTGTAGTAATCAAAGCTGCAAAAATATTTTTCCCCTCACAATCAGAAAGTAGTATATCTTTGTCTCCCACCCCACGTCCATTTATGTCCTGTAGTTGTAGCTAGTTGAGGAGTGCTGGAATATATGGTTGCTCTCCTGATTCTAAACATATCGTGTACTTCTATGTTTAAAAAAGTTCCACTGTTATTGCAGGCGGTCAGTCTGCAGCTGCTGTGGCTGGTACTGGCTGAAGGCTGCGGCAGCAGTTGCCCCGGGAGCTGCATTGGGCATAGGCTGCTGCACTGCGTAGCTGTACCCGGCGGCAGTGACATAACCAGCAGCTGCTGCCGCGGCAGCAGGGGATGCAGCGAATGGATACTGCTCGTAGGCGGCAGCGGCAGCAGCGGCTGTGGCTGCAGAATACTGTGCATATGCAGTTCCTGTGTAGTCAATGTAAGGGGTCGCGGCAGCTGCAGGTTGCACATGGGGAATGACGACTCCAGGTTGCATAAAGGCTTGTGGGTAGACATAATGAGTGGGGATCCTGTGAAGTAAGAAAGAATAACATAGCAGTAAAGAAACAGCCGCCACAACACTAGGCTTGATCTGTCCACAAATTTTAATATTCTAGTTGTTATTGTGCATATAGGGTTGCCACAATACGGGAAGTCTTAATTAGTCCACTATAAAACCATTGAGTGCCCAAGGGCCTTTATATGTGCAATAAGTTTTAAAAAATATTGGCCAACTAGGTACAGCATGATGTGACTTGAATTAGTGAGATAAACGGCTTGTGCGTAAATAACAGATCAAAAAAGTCTGACAACTTGCAATTTTACGTTTATAACTAAATAAAGCAGTTAATCATAAGCAATATGATTCTTGCACAGTTAAAATCAAGAGATAATACATAGAAAATTGCAAACAAACAAACAAACAGTCAGGTCTCTTTGGGCTTGAAGATTTTAGTCTTAGTTTCTGAAAATTCAAAACTTTAAACAATTTTTTGGGACAGTATTTCACGGTGACATTTTGCAGGGTGGTTTCTATTGATATTTTGGCCTGTAGTAATTGTAAACATATCATGGCAACCCTATGTGTTGCTATGCAGTCTCGGCACTCATTAATATCATATCACAGATCCACAACCCCATCACCTAATTAAAGTAAAACACAGGCAAAAAGAAAAAAAAATTAAAAATACCAAACAAAGGTCACATGGTGATAAACAAATGGTCACACAGCAAGATCACTCTACACGTGAAATCTAGTAAGGGTCTGCTTCATCACTCGAGTCTCCAGAGATCCCACAGACATTAAAATCACAGCACTGAAGTCCAGTACATGTGCATTACATTCTAAGAAAAGGTCACAGGAAGAAGTCCTTTAGCAAAATGAAAACATAAACCTGGACCCCATCATCTGGCTTGCAATGTTCCGCCTAATAACATGCAAAAGAAAAAAGACACTAAAAGACAAAGAGATTGCATGAAAGGAAAACATGTCACAGCGAGAGGGGATAAAGCTGACTGGAGAGACTGAATAAAATTATATTTTTAGTAAGATAAAATGGAGTATATAAAATATTTTGAATTGTTCTATAGTTCACTCCTCAAAATCAGTGCCCAGTGGATCTGCATGTTCCTCTACAACACAGTGACTATGTAAATTTTGGTAGAAGGTGATCATATTAGTTCAGTGGTAACCATGTCATCTCTTTCTCAGCTTATTAGTTATTGTTGTGAACTAAGCATTAAGAACTGCAGGCTTGACCACCAAGCAGTTAGATGAAAACTGCTAGATAGCCATCTTACACTAGATGGTATGTTGTACCCTTAGTGACAACTAATTGTATTTCTTTTTGTCATAATGTCGTGCAGTTACGTAGGAGGTGATGAAACAATCAAACTGTCTGGTTTAACTCTTGAAGGACACTTCCATCTTCTTGCTAAATGTGAAAATGCTAAGAGATCACTAGGCTGGTGAGTCCAATTCCACTTAGCTGTTATTGTCAGAAGCACGATGGCATTTGATTTACAAATTCTAGGAAAGTCTTACTTCAGAATTAAGTCACTCCATATTCCATATACAAAAAGCCAAGGGAAAAAGAAAGACTGTAGAAAGTTGGCCACAGGATGAACAAATGAATATCCAAAACTTTGAATAAAAATGCAGTGGAATTTTAAGTGCATCAATTATTGACTGAAAGTTTTATTATGCCATTTCCAACTTAGAGATAACATGACTATAACAAGAGTATTGAAAACTATAACCAAAAATTCAATTTTTTGATTAATTCTGCAATAGTAATTGCTGATAACAATGGCATTATCATTGCCCTCCGAAGTACTACAACCTCAATCCAGTTTAGCAAAATTCCCCTGAATTTTAATTGATCTTTGATCTTGTTCACAATTATAACAATTGAGAAACTGTAGTACGAGAAGTTCTAAATAGTAGTCAGACATCAAGTCAGACATCAAGTCAGACATCAAGTCAGACATCAAGTC